>JAFNEN010000279.1:70000-472500 GCA_019343175.1 Oedothorax gibbosus
GATAAATAAATTAAAAACTAATAATCATAAGCGTTTCAGATTAAATTAAAAAAAAAAAATAACATTTTATAATTTAACCATTGTTAGTAGCATTTTTTCCAATTCATCAAGTATTTTTTCCATCCAATCAATTATTAACGGCAACTTTTTTTTCTATTATACAGTAACGTAACTTTATAAATTAATCGAAAAAAGCTAATTTTTTGAAATAAAAAGTACAAGAAAAACATAATTACCACTTTATAACTGAATTATTTTAGTAGTATTTTGTCCCAATTAAAATTTTAATCGTCACAATTTCTTTTCATTATGCGATAGCAAAACTTTTTTAATTAATTGGGAAAAAATAATTTTTCAAAATAAAAAAAAACAAAAAACATAAAATACAAACAAACTAAAAATATTTAAAAATAACTAGTTTATAACAATCTTTATTTGTAAAGAAATATACCTCCATAACTAATTTTTTTAAATAATATTTCCTACGAACCCAAAACTTTTACGTAATTTAAACATACATTTTACATCATTTAATTTCAAACTCTCACCTTGGTAAATGAAAACATAGCCTAGGCAGCCGCGTAACAGCGCGTCCCGTAGCATTGCTTGAGCGTATCCTCGTCTCGCGTTCTTCTCCGGAGCATCCGCCTTCGCGTGGGATAAAATTGGACTGGGGGCACGCGCCTTATCCCGTTTTTACCCGTTTCTCCTCCCGACCCCTAGTGGAGGGAAGTTTAAGGAAAACTTCGAAGGACGTCCCGCTGTTGACGGAGTGGCGGGAAAAGGTCTGGTGGCATTTGTTTAGAAGGGTTAGGTTAGTTTGAATATCGTCGCACTAGAGCTACACGAGGGCTATTGGCCATAATAGAAATTTTGCGTTTTCTACACGCTATAGAGTGTGTTGATTCTAATAAAATTTTTTTTTTTCGATCATTGGTCAGTCCGTCTGGCTGTCCGAAATCACTCTACAGATCGAACTAAAAGAGCTACGCTTTTCACATTACTGTCTCACGTCATAATAAAGAGTTTGGGCGTTGAAATTTAGAACCACAGTCAAGTAACGAGCCGACATCTGGGTAGGCACCCAACGCAATCTTCAAGGGTGACATCGTACGCAGCTTTGGGACTTTCCTTGGAGATTGGAGTATATTTAACGTGCACTAGCTTACCCGATTATTTAGAAAGGACTAAAGTTTTTTTCTTACTTTCGATTACCTAATATGAAATATAATTTAATGAAAGTATGGTGATGGGAAAATCCGAAGTGGACATTTCGTGTTTTCTACAAGTTTTGGATTGTGCTGGTTCTAAAAAAAAGTGGAAAAAAGTGGTTTTCGAACATTGGTCTGTCTGGCTGTCTGAAACTACTCTACAGATCGAACCAAAGAGCTACGGACTTCAAATTACTGTCGAATGTCATAATAAGGTGTTTGAAAAAAAACCCGCGTTTTCACGATGAGTAGATGGGCAGTTGAAAAAAAACATAAAAAATAATAATGGGTGACAGTTAAAAATATATATATATCAAAGAAACCGGTTTTAACCGGCCTTACGAAAGTAACTGATTTTCAATAAAACAGATGTCACAAAAAAAACTGTTAGTCTTAAAACCGGTTTCAGTTTTCCATCCCTAGATCATGGGGACGGTAAGCAACGGAAGATAAGGAAGGGACGGTAAGGAAATTCATTATGTTTTACGTGTTTTTTTTGTGTTGGAACTAACTACAGCTTAACAGGAATTGATTTTTTTACACGTTTTACTCACTTATAAAATATTTATAGAAAAAAAATTCCAAGAATCTAGCAAAAATTAACCTTAAACCTGAGGGAAGGTAAGGAAAGCAATAAAGCCACGCAGCTCATTTAACTAAGTGTTTCGAACTTGTTTCGGCATCTTGTCGAAAAGTAGCGAAAAAATGCGGCTACTAAATGAAATGATACTACTAATTACGCTTTCTGCCATCCAATTTTCATGGTTGAAAATTCACTGTAGCTCCATCCAATGTTTTTGTTCAACACTTTTGCAATGAAGCCACTGAAGAATCCAAAACCCTGGGACAAAGTTCAGGGATGAGAAATCCATATTATGAATGTGAAAAAGTCAAAAATTTTTAGAAGGTATATGTTGAGCAATGGTATTAGTTCAATTTAAAGTTCAAATGGATTACTTTTCTGCAAATAATTTTGTGTTTTTGAGAACCAAACTAAAAATTTGACATTAGGGACAGGGGACGGTAAGAAATTTTCTGCAATGTTTTGTGTCCTAAAAAATTTTTTGAGTTTTTTTTTTGTTTTAAAATACCGTTTTGTAATTATATAAGGACCAGTCTATTAGTATAATAAGAAACAATTGAAAAGAAATATTATTTTTTTCAAAAGTTATGCCCAAGGGACGTATAATTAAAAATTATGGTAGAATTGCCCGGGTGCCATATAGCTTTTTTTTTATTTTAAGGTATTTCTGTAAAACGGAAAAATTTACAGACAAATTTGATACACGAGTTCTTAGTATGACTTTGCTTCTGACGAGTTTCTAGTATATGTTATTAGTTATGGTTAGTTATGGTGTCATATTAAAGTTTTTGAGAATATTGTGCATGTGCAATGGGTAGATGACATAAGACTTTTTGGTTTTAAAGATATTGCTTAAAAACAAGAAGATCTACAGACTTCAAATTTTTTATACAAGTTTTCAGTACCTGACGGATGCCATAATAAGGTTTTTGAGAAAATCGCGAGTGATCAATGGGTATATCCTATAAAACGTTTTTGGTTTTAAAGTTATTGTAATTACCTTATAGTGCTTATAATTACATGACGTAATTATAAGCACTATAAGGATGTATTTATTACGTATGGATTTATTAAGTGGTTATTGAAAGTCGTGTAGTGCACACAACCCTTATTATTTTTATAACTTTAGGTTGGTTGAATAAGTGTTGCACGAGAGCTACGAATGGGTATATGAGACGGGATTCTTAATTTCTTTCAGTGGTCAAGTTATCAAAATTGCACCTAATTAGGAGCCAAATTAATTTAAAAGCAATATCGTAGTTGAAGAGCACATTTTAACTACGATCTGTAACAAAAAGATGAAAGCGATAAAAAGATCTTAAAATTTTTAGTTTATATTAATATCCGTAAGAAACGGTATTTGCAAATTGTAAATAATATACTTAAATAAGAAAGAAACTTAACCAAGAAAAAGAAGCATCTAAGAAATTCTGCCTTCGAATGAAGTGAGACATCATTACAACATTTTTATTGAAATATAAGATAACTTTTTCAATCAAATTCTACAACTAAAAAACGGGAGTTCTGAAGGCACAAACTTTTCTTTTCTAATTTTCCAATTTATAAGAGGGGTAGAGTGTAGTTTCATCTTTTGAGGCTGTCTAATTCTAGCCTTCTAAATTTAGAAGCTTTAACACAGCCAATTTCACCTTGTAATTTAGAACACTGGACAAGCGAAGAGGTCGACACCTAAGCGAGCACTCAACGGAACTTCGAACGATGTCATACGCTAAAGACGGTCAATTGCTATTTTTTTTCTTGCAATGTAATAGTTTCCGGCTGCCAATTTCTAGCCTCTTTTAGGAGCTTTAACACAGGCAATTACGCCTCGTAATTTAGAACCCTGGTCAAGTGACGAGAACGACGCCTGAGCGAACACCCAACGGAACTTCGAGCGACATCGTACGCTAACGCCGTCGGGATATTCGACTCCACAGATTTAACGAGCACGTATATAGCAGTGTACTAGGGCACCACGGTGATTGTTAGAGTTTTTTCCCCCACCAGCACGAATACGTCTATAGTATGGCTAGGATAAGGACAGAACCAAGAACCTTCTCTATGAGAGGCTCATCGCTTACACCTCTCGGCCACCGGGGTACCTTGGATTTCCTTTTCACTGACAATCTTTTGTTGCCAGAACTATTGCATATGTTTTACATAAATAATATATATTATATAGAACACATTTTAATGTTTCATCGATGCATAACCTCTTATTCTTTTTTCCCTGTTTTGAATATGTAAATCACTATTTTAAAGATACAAATCACTATGAAAAAATATATTAGGATTTAGATAACATGAATGGGCCTACTTTAAACCTTGAGTGGCAACAGAAACGCTAAATTTAAAAAATTCTTTCTCGAGCCCCAATTGGAGAATCCATGTCACGAGGGAGCAAAGGACCAATCCGAGAACCGATCGCAGAAATAAAAATGAAAGCTGAAAGGAATTTCGTCACCTAAAACAACCAAATTAATGTCATTCGTGTTCTTTTAAGAATGCATAATTTCGAATTATTAAAGCTTTCCACTATTTGATTTCTCATTTTAATGCAAACTGTTGCAGTGAAAGAATTAAGCATATACATGCCAATCTTTCAATTACCAAATTGTTATTCAGGTGAAAGTTAGTCATGCATATCTTGTGTGTCAATAACCGATGATTAATTTCACAACTTCTACTTTGGAGCCTAAACACCTTCTTTCAAAATTGTTTCCTTAAAGAGCTTTATTTATAGTCAGAATCAGGTAGAATGAAATTTGCCTAAAGGATGGTACATATGAAATTTGTTCTAAATATTTTAACCATAGAAATATAAATATTTAACTTTTAAATTACTTGTCTTTATTATTCGTACCTGTCGTATTAAATTTCTTAGTTTCAAACATTTATGTTTATATATAATTTTTTTTCTAAACGTTTCTCAATAAATTATTCGATATAAATGCTTTAATATAAATTATTCAAGATAGATTTAGTAATTCGTTTGATGTACAAAAGCTTAAAAAATAAATATATAAATAGTGTGTTACCTAATTAAAATGTAGAGTCCAAAGTTGTTAAAATGATTTTTTTTATTTAATTTTTTTTAAAAATTATTATGCTCACTTGAAAGTATTTCACTAAAAGTTTTGTGTTTCATAATACAAGAATAAGCGGGTTGAGTTGAGTTTTGAATAATCATCGCACTAGAGCTACACGCGGTCTATTGGAAACGGGTGCCAAAATTTAGAACCATAGTCAAGTGACGAGTGAACGCCCAACATAACTGTTAAGGACGAGATCGCTTGCTGCGTCGGGACTTTGAAGTATATTCAACGTACATTTCCTCTACATGGTTGTATTTCGTTGGACTTTTTGGCTGCACAGACGCGATTATAGGTCGGAAGATATATGATAATGCCTTGACCCGAACCTGGATAGTACGCGAGTAATTTGTGATACATCGAAAGTTTTTTATTTATATTTTGTGTTTTATTTGTTATAATTTGAGAAAGAAGGCTTACATAAGCGGGTCTCTGATGAAGCACACAAGCCGGAATATATATGTACCCTACCCTACCCCCTACTTTGAGAAAACAGAATATTTATATGTTTTATTAAAAACTTGTTAAACATAATTTTTTGTCTTCCAAAACTAGAATGGTATCTAATTTTTTGGACAGTTAAATGGAATATTTTACCAAAAAAAAAATTTTTTTTTTATTTTTTTAAATAAATGGAAATTTTGAAGAAATTTGCTCTAAATATAAGCCTTACGCAAAACATCATAAGTAAAAAAATAATTCATTTGTTCCTTAAATATTATGCTGAGTCATTCATTAGACCTTCTTACGTGTTTTGAAATGAGATTTAAGCAAAACTCTTAATATTTTAGGAATTACATAGTATAAAAGCCATGTTTATAGAAATTTTTCAAAAATCAATTAGTCAAAAGTCCATAAAATAAATTATATCAGTTATTTTACTTGGATCTTACTCCAAAACACGCATAAACTTATAATAAACTTGCTATGAAAATTTTATTACATTATATCAAGTAGTTTTTGAGATATCAGTTTTTTAAAAAACATTGTTGTTGAAAAATACCGTTCTTCAGAAAACGCGTTTAAAGTATAGAGTTCTATCTTCCACTTCCGTATAGGTTAAGGCAAAATGTGACACACTATGCTTCACTGAAATAGCCATAACTTTTGATTAAACTATTGTAGAATAAAAATCTCAACAGTTTTTTAAACTTAAATAATATGGCTTCGTTTTAAAACATTAAACAAAATTTGTGAAAATTGTCAAAATTTGCCGTTTTCAATGTAGGGAGATATCTTAAAGCTTTTACAAACTAATACTAAGCTTTTTAAAGCCTTTACAATCTAATACCAATCCTTTTGAAGCCTTTAATATACTATACAGCTTATATTAGCTATCTATTATAGTTACCTATTATATAAACTTCAAAAAAATTTCACTTCTTTTAAGTTATTTTACTCAACTTGCTTGCAACAATGTAGACATTACATATTAACCGTCGTAACCCTCCGTATTGTAACTTAGTTTTCCTTTAGATTCGTATACGATCCTAGATTATCTTTTTTTTTTGTAAACAGTAGGAAGTTTTAATGCTTCTTTCTTATCATTCTTTCAAAGAGGATTAATTAAATATTTTTCTTAAGGGATAGGCGTCTCTGAAGAATTATAGAATTTACATTATTCTTTCCATCGAGTTCTTACTAGACGAAAATTTAATGAAAATAAATTATATTTGAACAATCGGGATTATCCAATCTGGTTGATAGTATAATACATGAAACAAAATTCTGCAGCTATTCGATCCTAAAAAATAGCCTATATTTCCCTTGTGTCTAATCTAATTTCTTTTCATCAATCAGTTTTATTTTCTGTATTAAGTAATAATAAATATCAAACTAAAGTCTAACGTATTATTATAAGATCATATTATTCATATGACAGAGTAAAATTTAACAAGATGCCTATTTTTTCCAACCCTTACTCTAATCTATACTCTACTGATATTTTCAACCATTTATTATTTTTCATATTTTACTATGTTCCATATTTTTATCAAATATATGAATATCATATCATGCAATAAATGCAAAAGTAAATGAAATTTGATTGATTAGATTATGCGTAACATCTTATTCAAGCTACACTCAAATTTTAAGTTTTAAATAAACTATATATTTAAATTAAAATGCATTGTGAACTTAGAAAATAGATCAGAAATTCTTATTTCAAAAATGAAAATGATGAACTATATTTAGAATTCAAAACAATAGTACATAGAAGGAAATGAACAGCTTTGGATTCCTATGAATCATTGGATAAGGGCTACAAAATTTCAGACCATATTTAAAATCTGATTGTCACATAATTTTATGAAATAAAATTAATAAATACTTTCATTTATTAGTTCTGTATAAAAATATATAAGTGGGAAATATTTTTCAAAATAATCATTAAAGAAGTCTTTAAAAAGTCAAATATAAATATAAAAGTAAAAACAGAAGTTCATCATTTCATGATCTCTACATATGAAACACTATTTCAACAGTGTGGAAAAACTCTTCCTTAAATTGATTTATTATACCACCTCTTAAGAAAATATTTATATATTATTTTTCCAAAAAAAGTGATCTATTACTTCACAAACGCAAAATGATTTGCAGCTATGGATATACGTTGTAAATTTTTCTTGTCCGTGATACACTACAATATGAAAAATGACCGTTTAAATAGATGTTTAAAGATGATACTGGACCGAATCCGGTGGCGCCTTTAAAAAGCATATGCAATAAAAGTTCTTGAAAAGATTTTAGTTTACATAAATCGAAATATATCAAAAAAATTCAGAACTAAACATTAAAAAAGAATATCACATGCTGGTTTACTTGATATATAGTGTCCATACTGTAAAAAGGGCTTTAAGAAAGAATATTATGTATTCAAATTTGATACTTAACAACATAAAATTGGCTTCAACTACAAAATTTCAGTTTTGAAAGCCATGGAAACTCATTTTTCCCGTTATTAAATTTGAGAGACATATTTTCAAAATGGTTAATATAAATTAATCGAATCTTTTTTATTGAAGAAGTAGGAAAGATGGGTAAAACCGTGTAGACTGTTAAACCGAGTACCCCACTTCAAGCCCCTGCATATTCTGCAATAGCTCAGTCAACGGTGAATATATGTTCCACACATAAAAGAACATCCGCAAAGACTCATTCCAGATCGCATATTTCTGTTTATGTAATGAAAAGAGTTTGATTGATTTTTTCTAAAATTTTTGAAGAAAACTAAACTAGGTATACTGCATTCCTTTTTTTGCAAGAATAAAAAGCATGCAGGTATCTCAGTACACCATTTAATTAACTCTATCTATCTCTTTGCCTGAAACATTTTGTGTAGTCAAATGACGCCACGTTTAACGAAAGCTGTAGAACTGTGACTAATCTGAATCCCACCCAGTTTTGCTTCACAAAAGAAACCTAAAGGATATACCTATAAACCTAACCTATAAAATAATTAATGTATAGGTATTTATCTAAAGATGCTAAAAACGAATAACAGACAGATAATAGTGCCCAAAAAAGATATCAATTTAAAGAATCAAATGAAATATTTCTTCAACTTTAAAAAGCCTTATATTTTAAAAATTGGCGCACTTTGGTGAAACTTTGTCCAAACACATGAATTTTTTATCATAGTCTATTTTTACAAAAATAACTTAAGTAGTTAAATCAGAACTATAGCATGTTTACTGTTCTATATATCAAATAAAGTCTACCCAACTGTACCCCAGTAGTGGGGAAAAATCGAAAAAAATGAATTGTTTTACAATACAATAATTTGGAATTTTAAAAGCAAATATATCAGGGTTTTGAAACTGTGGGTGCTGTAAGAGATATGTAGTGCTTCTCTTTGCAAAACTCCATTCCTCTCCAAACCTTAAAGTCCAAGCTTTGCCCTTCTTCTCTTACTTGAGAACATAGTACTTCTCATAAAAGTTGCATATGAATTACAGTTGCAAAGGCTTAACTTTTTCATGTACCTACTGAGCTACATTGTTAAATACTGTAATAAATTGTTGTTTAAAATAACGTAATTTTTCAAGGTTTGTTTTTCCATAAATCATAATTCATATTATTATGTCATACAAATTCTCCTGTGCAAAATAAAAAAAACTACAAATCCTATTAAGGAACACCCAGATAAATTTCAATACAAATTCTTAAAAATAAAATAAAGAGCTCCGGTTGATACCGATACACGAACCACAATCCACCCACCTTCAAAACGGACTTCTGGTATTTGTTCAACAACTTCGTTAAGCTTATAAATGGATATGTTAGATCACAAAGAATGGCTTGTCTTCTCGCGTACGAACAAAAAAAATTGTGTATATAAAAAAATAAATAAAACATAAAATTGATGCACGCCGAAGAAGAAAAGCTGAAGATTCTTGAAGTATTGAAAAATGCGACCGCATCCTTTTTTATTTATCTCGAATCTTTTTTCTTCTTTTTATATTCTTGAAATAAAAAGCCCTCACTGATCAAGATGGATAGTCACTGATTCGGATCGAAGCATTTTTCACCGAAGCCACAGATCCTTTATATCAAATCAAGAACCACGGGATCCACCGGAACCTGGAATGGAAAAGAAACAATGTCGCCCGATAGAAATCACCTGTTCGAAAGATGAACTCTTTCTGAAATCTTTCTCTTTTATACTAGTATTGTCATATTAGTTCATTAGAATATACAATTAATGTTTTTGTTCATGATTGTTTTTCAGTTTTTTTTCACACGTATAACAACATAAAAAACTTAAATAGACATAAAGAAGAAAATGTTAGAAGATAATTTTTATACATGAGAGTAATGTAAAGTAGTGTTAAATTAAAGGGTTTTTTTTAATTTTTTAAAAATGTGTTTGGTTTTAAAATTATGTAAATCCTTTTATTAAACAATATTATTGAAACAAAAGAATTAATGCATATTTTTCAAGTGTGAAACCTCACAAAGTTTGTTCAAGCACACTAAAAAGTTGTATACAATGTATTCTTGTGAAAAAAGATAATTTTTGTATATAAGAGTAATTTAAAGTAGGTTTAAATAATTGTTTTGTAATTTTTCGAAATTATATGTATGGTTTTAAAATAATGGTAATCATTTAGTTAAAACAATAGTATTAGATATAAAAAAAGTAGTTTTCAAGTGAAAACCCTTACAAAATTTGTTCTAGTAGCTCACTAAAAATATTTAAATTATTTTCTTTAAAAAAAAAAGTGTACATTCAAAACAGAAATGCTAATTACGAAATTTCACCATTTAGCATTTAAAAGTTTGATTCAGCAACTGATAAGTAAGATATAAATATTAGAAAAATTAGAAATATAATTCAGCTGTTCTTTAAAAGTAAACGAAAATAAATTCAAACCCTTTTGATTTCTGTGTTTTTTCCCCCAGGAAAAAAAAAAGAATCGATTAAAATAAGGTTCGAAGTAGAGTTGATTTTATGAAATGAATGCGATGTTCTCGGGGTGTTTAAAATTAGTAACATTGTAAATTTTTTATTTAAAAAAACCATTTCAAGACTTTGATAAATGTACGTTTAAGAAGAAATAATTTCTCGAGGTAAATGACATGAAGCCTCATGGATCAAAACCATGAAAGATTATTAATTATAAATATAAATATCATAAAATCACTTATTTTTTTTAAAAAAAAACTAGTAATAATAAAAATAAAAATATTAAAATATTGAATACTTACTAAAAATATTGAATACTTATAATAAAAATAATAATAATAATATTGTAATGTGCGTTACGTCACACGCGTTTAAATGTTTACAGAGTTAACTCGTTCATAGTTACAGAAGAAAAGAAATTAAAACGAATTTTAATTTAAATCCATCCTCCTGGAAACTTTCATCAACTAAAAAAAATATTTCCTTTCACTTTATTTCACTGGGGCTTTAGTTCGATTTTTTTTGTTTTGTTTATTTTTCGTTTTGCTCATAACAGTTTTATATAATTTAATATCAAAGTAGTGTTCATTTCTAACTAGTATATAGCTTTTTTATTCAAATTTTTCTGCAAAACAGTGTAATTTAAGTAATGAAAGTAGAAATAGATTAACAAAATATACATTATATTAAACTGGTATTAATGTTACTAAATTTTTTTCATACTAGTACTATTCAAAATGCAACTTTGTATAAGCATTGTCATATAAAATGTTGAATTAAAGAGGCTATTGATTCAGGGTTTTGTTGGGAGGATATTAAAAAAAATTATAAAATTATTACAACCTAACTCCAAAGTGTCCACGTTAATGCAAAATATAAAGGAACCTAATAGGATAACAAAAAAGTCATTTATTTAATAAAATAATTTTTTTTAAATTGTACTTTGAAATCTAAAATAATTTAAGTATGCGTCTACCGTCCGAACTGCACAATGGACATGTTTCAGACCTTCAGTGGCAACAGTTCCACAGGACTGAATATGAGGTCGAAATCGAATTATCATTGTAGTGGGAGGAGATTGCCAGGTTTTACCAACCGAAAGCACCTATGACATTCAGCAATGAAAGCAGGAATGATTTACGCACAAGTCAATTATAATAAATTTCAGCCAGAAAAGTCATAAAAATATATCTTTTAATTACATATTTTAATACAAATATCAAGGTACTAAAGATTACAGTTTAAGTGAATGATGTTGAGTTTAAAAAATTATACGTATTTAATTACAATGCAAATTTTTACAACAACTTGTGAACGAATCTCGTACTCTGCTATATCTTGTTAAATCGCAACCTATTAGTCTCAAATGTTTAGTGAATTCAATTTTCAGATTCATTCATGTAGTCAGGATTTAAATTGGGTTAATTTCCCCCTCAGGGGGGGGGGTTATCTAGAGTCATCAGGAGTTTTGTCTCGAGCTAATATCCAGAAAATTAATTTAGAGAACGCGTGACGTTTGAGGTGGTGTAAACGAATTTGTTGACTAAATGCGATTGATTTCACTGCATGGGTAAACAATCCAATGTGTATGATAGACGGAATAAAAAGTGTTTGAATTTGTTTCTGGTATTCTATAAAACGTATTTTATGTATTAATGTGAAAAAAGTAGGTTTGTAGCAGAATCTGTCACTTAACCCGCTTCCACACAACAGTTGTGTTCAACAGGAAAAAGGGCGCCAAACACAGTATTAATTCTACATTAAACATTTACACGCTTAATTTCGCTAGTTCCATTTACTTCATTTAGAAAATTCACTAATTAGTTCTTATAATTTACTAAATTAATTAATTTTTTAGGGAATAAATATGTAATATTCCTCGCTTTTAAATCGAAGCAAAACATTACATATCAACATACAATCAAATAATCTATTTAAGAAATATATTTGATGTCATTTCAAACTGATTTATGTCGCAAAAATAAATTTCTTTGGATTTATTATTTTAAAGTAATAAAGTTTGTCTAGCGATTATGGCAATCTTGATTTAATTCTAATCAAAAATATCTTCTTATGCTTTTGAAATGAGCATTAAATTTTGAAGTTTTTTTAATAATTGAAGTACTTCGAATTCGAATTCTTTTCTGATATTTTCAATGTATTCTAATTTCGATGCGCTGAATGTTTTGACGTATCACACTTGTCCGTAGCATTTGTAGTTTGGGCTATGAAAGTGGGTGACGGAAAGACAGACAGACGGACTGAACGATTATAATACCTTCCCCTTTTTACGTTATAAACGTAGTGTGGAAGCTAATATGAACATGGATACAAAAAGTAATATATACTCAAATAATTAAATTATTTAAACACTGACATAAAGTATTATTTGATAAAACTTTTTTCTTTGAAGAAATACATAAAATATTCATGAGAAATAACCATATAATTCACATGTTAACTAAAAAATCCTGATATTCAATTTTTTTTGAAGAAGTACACCTATTGTATCCAGTCAAAATAAGTACTTTTATTGTAAAAATATTTTAAATAAATAAAAACTGTTTATCATGTTATGAAATAACCATATAATTTACATACTAAACTAAAAATTCAAGGTATTCATAAATAGTTAACTTCATCGTGTACTGTACTACCGGGAAAAAAGTGCTTACAGCGAATTTATCTATAATATAAATAAGAAACTGCTATTCTTCTTTCAAAAATAACGATAACAGGAATAATCTTTAAAAAAATCCAAACAATCTCTAGTGTTCGGATATTTGGAAAAAAACGATGCACTCATCATAATCCGCCATCATATCTTCGATATCTACTTCCATCTAACAGCATACGTGCCCTCGTGTCCCTCTGCAGCAGGACCGAGGCAACTCAACTCTTCCGAAGAAGAAGACCACTCCGGATGTGATTAAAGTCTAATCACATTTTCTTCATGAGGTTGGGCATTACTCCCTCCCTTACTTTAAGAGAAGGGCCTTTTTGGGATTTTTATAACAATCCTTTCTGGTCAAAAATCTCGGAATGCGTCCCCGAAGAAAGAATATACTAGTTTTCGGAGGAGTGTAATGTTTATGTTATTTTTGAAAAAACTGTTGTTGGTTGTTTTAGTTATTAATTTAAGACATTTTTTTCCCTGTGTTTCTGTGCATCTTTTAAACTAACCTTTTTTTTAAAAAATTAGTTGCATGTTTGTAATTTGATGTACTTTTATTTTTTATGTTGCGCAACTATATGTATCTGATTTTAAATGGTAGAATTAAACAACTTAAATTTCAGTTTGTACGGCCTTCCGCAGCCGTAATCTTATAAAAAAATAACATCCACGCTAGATGGCGTTGATTTACTACTGCTTTACTATCTGTCATCTAGAATATAATATATATTGTATATAAGCCTAAGCAACTTGGCATTTACTTTAAAGTACCTTTTGGTGGACACGGTATTGTTATATTTTCGGAACAAGACAAATGTTTAGTAATGCTATTTGACAGAACAAAAAATGTGTCCATTTAAATACTTCTAAACTGCATTTGATTTTTGTAAATATGCGGCGGAGTTTTAAAGTAAAAACTTCCATCATTTTTTATAACATTTGGTTACTTTCGTATGTGAAAAACATGATTTTTTTAAATTAAAAAGATATTACGACAAATCCAATTTCTTAAGTTTTAATATTCATAAAATGAAAACTATTTGTTGTTTAAAATATATAAGTTGTTGTTTTTACTAAGGCGAGGTGCTTCATATGTTTTAGAAATAAAACAAATTTTGTTATTTCTGACCTTCTAAATTACCTGATATAATTTACTAAAAATATTTTTATATATGAGATTTTTATTTGAATTATACAAAATTTTTTAGTAACAAAAGTTTGACTGCCTAGCATATTGGACACTATCCAGAATATGTTTAAATTGATAAGGTGTTATTTCTTTAACATCTGAATTTCAGTGTTGTATTCCTTTCCGGGTTCCTTGGCTGGAGGAGAGCGATCCATTTGGTGTGGCATGGAACCACTTTGGGTTATTACTATTTAAGAATTCTGGAAAAGCTGAAGTAGCCTTAGCGTTATGATGTGTGCCCTACCTATAGCTATATAACCTTTAATCCTATTGTATCGTTTCAGAAAGGGTTATTGTTTTTTTATATTTCGAAGATGGAAAGATTCGTTTTGGGTTATGCATTAGTGTTCATATTGTCTTTGTTCTAAAAAAACTAATGATAGTTCACTGTGTCTTTTTTTAAATAAATTCGGTGTTCATCTTTATTCAGTTGGGATCATTTGGGTCCTGTAAGTAGTATGTGTTAATAATTTCTTTTCTTTACATTAAAACTAGAAAGTTGTGTGCCAGATTGAACTTTAATCTGTAGTGTATTTTTGAAAGAAAAAAATTTTGAAGCAATTTTGTGGATCAGTGTGTGTTGGCAATCGCATTCTTTTCAAGAGAAACCAGATAGCTTTTCATTTTAAATCTCATTAGCTTAATTTTATACTTAACTTTTAAACCCAAACTTTTATTAAATGAAGCAACACATTTTTAATAAAAAGTTAATGATCGACGCAGAATTATTGAACAAAACCACGCTAAAAAAAGACGAATCTCGACTCTTCACACCGTTGACTCTGAATCAAAGCCCAGCAAACAAACTACCGGCTGCAAATGTTGCATTTTCACCCTTTCAATCCCAACTTTTTATTTTTTATTATAAAAATCTAAAATTTGTTAAATATAATCATTATGCATCCAGAATGAAATGGTGAAAGAATCTTAATTTTTTAACTAAATGTTAAGGAAAAAAATTGGAATCATAACTTTTTATAAAAAAACTTTTTCGAAAATTTATTTGTAAAAAACAGTTAAATTTTTTCTTTTTACATTTAAAATCCAAGCATAAAGAATTTATGACCAATTTATTTAATAAAAGCATTCCAGGGAGCATTTTATTTTTAACAATACAAAAAGAAAAAAAAATATTTTTACAGAAAAATGGTATGCAAAATTTAATAAAATTGATTTGAAATAAGTGCGAGTTTAACTTCGTGAGAAAAAATATCGCAAGTTAGACGATTCCAAATTTAATGATTGGGAGTGAAGGGGTTCACCAGATAGCTTTTCATTTTTAATATCATTAGCTACGTTTTATACTTGAACCCAAACTTTTAATAAAATAAAAATAATTTTTATATAAAAAATTAATGATCTACGCTGAATTATTAAACGAACCCACGTTAAAAAAAGACTAATATCGACTTCTCCCACCGTTGCCTCTGAAGCAAAGCCCAGCAAACAAAATGCCCGCTTCAAGTATTATATTTTAATCAGCTAGCTCTTCATTTTTAATATCATTAGCTACGTTTCAACCTAAACCGAAACTTTTAATAAAATAAAAATAATTAATAAAAAGTTAATGATCGGCGCAGAATTATTAAACGAATCCACATTAAAAAAAGACGAATCTCGACTTCTCCCACCGCTGCTTCTGACTACAACTTCCCAGCAAACAAACTGATGTAAGAAAATGTTGCATTTTAACCAGCTAGCTTTTCATTTTTTATTATCATTTGCTGCGTTTCGTACTTAAACCCAAACTTTTAATAAAATAAAAATAATTTTTATATAAAAAATTAATGATCTACACTGAATTATTAAACGAACCCACGTTAAAAAAAAAAGAAGACGAATCTCGACTTCTCCCACCGTTGCTTCTGAAGCAAAGCCCAGCAAACAAAATGCCCGCTGCAAATGTTGCCTTTTAACCAGCGATAAAATAGACTCGTGACCATTAACACCTTAAGTGGGCCATAAAAATTCTGGGAGCAATCCCGAATGACATACGCTCTTTACTTTCCCAGCTATGCGGTTCTTCTTAATCAGTGGAGCTCTTCCTTGTAAGCGGCTGGTGGCGTTGCATAACAGGCAGTGGCTAAATGTGATTACATTAGGCCAAGACACATGGCCACTCAAGTCTGTCCATTTACGCCAAATTATGTTGTTTCTCCTAAAGCTTTTTTGGCCAGACTTCTTTTTGATATTTCCGTTTTTATGTTGTTATTATTATTATTTCTGAACAGCAAAGGTGGAGGATTCAGGCTTTGATGCGATTTACGGTTTGTTTGATATGAAAGATTGCGTTTAAATATCGTGTAAAGGGGTGAGTTTTAATGAGATCTCTGGATTGCTTGTTATTTTATTAGTGCTTAATGTGGGGATATTTTAGGGGGTTCGGAATTTTTAATTTGCTTTATGTTTATGTTGTGTTACAAATATAAGTATCCAAAATGATTTTTATGGAATAGAAGCTTAACATTCGATATTAAGCAATAAATGTTTCGAATTCTTTATGTATTTGTTAGTAGTACAATTACTTATAGTTTATACCTAAGTATTATTGTATTGGTTTATGATTTATTAATATTACAGAGTCATGGAAGAGTTAGTTAACTTGAGTCGTTTCTACAGTAAAAAATTAGGAAAGGACCATATGTCTTAGTTATACTTTATAGAATTTCAGCTTTGAAACAAAACCTTCCATATTATTGTTCTGCTATAATTGTATTTATACAACTCGTGTGAAAATCTTTCTCTTAAGTAAAAAAAAAGTTATATTTTTTTCAAAATATCCATGCAATTGAAATTAAATTTACTTTTGAAACCTTCTTGTATTTCTCATTTACAAAATGCCTTACACTTATTTACGTTCAAAATATATTGCATATCTAATACTGAATATTTTATGTGCCAGTAGAAATAACAAAACACGAAATATTTTCTAATTCGAATTTATTTAATATTCAAACTCCAACAGAAACATATCTAGCGAGTGCCATTATTTCAATATACATTGTTAAAAAAATAACAATGTTGTAATTCCTATGTATTCAAGTAAAGATCGGTAATCTCGATGTTTGGTCGGCTTCATTTAACCCCCACACTAAGTCCTTAACTTCAGCAAATCCGACCTTTGTTGGATTACGTCTTAGTTCCTCTTTACAAGTAAACCCTAACATTCCCCGCTCCATCGCTCTCCGGGCCTTAACGCTGGCTTTTCCAACATTGAATGATAATAATTACTTGCTGCCGATAATTTAAGATCGATAAATAATTACAGGAACGCGCGTTTAAACGCCGGCCGCTTACAGCCGTATGTATTCCCAGGGTGGCGAAAAGTCGATAGGATGTCATACAGTCGAGTAACAACAGTTATCGGAGTCGATAAGTGAGCATTGAGAGTGATAATTAGTTTGAGGGTGTAGAATTGGTGCTGAATGAAAGCACACTTGACGCGCGCGCGTTTAAAATATTAATTGTCATATGATCTATTAATACGATTCATTGGGTTTTTTAAGTCTCTGGACAATAATTAATTTACTTTTCTGGATTGGGTAGGTATTTAATTAAAGTCCAATTGATGATAACTGTTCCTTTAAAGCTGTTATAATGGTCGAGTCTAACAACTGTATAATTTCAGTCTGTGATTTCGTGAAAAATATAAGTTAAATTTTCAACAAATATTTTCCAAAAATAGTTAGGGTAGCATACTAAGCATAATATGCTACAATCTGTCATGAATTTTTAACACGATTTTTTTCTGCTAGAAGTTCCTATAAAAATGTCAATTTTGTTCTGCAATGACATAAACAACGGTGTGTGTGTGACAAAATTAACAAAAAAAATTCCATATACATTATAACTAAGGCTTGTGAAAATTACAAGAACAAATTTTGAACTATGCAAAAGTTTGTTATATGTGACAAAATAAAATTGAAGCTTTAAATCATAATGAAGTAATTTTAAGGATGGACGGTATTAACTGATAAAAAAGAATTCATACATTTCTAGTCATTTTAAATATTAGAGGGAACCAGGGACACATGACCCAACTTGTAGTTTTTGGCTTGTAACTTTTAAAAAACACTATTTATTGATGTGCAAATGCAGTCAATTTATACTTTAATAAGTCTTACACAATATATTTTAGTATTTTTCTGAAGTATTTAATTGCAATATTAGTAAAATATAAATTATTTAAAACTTTAGTTTTGGGTCATGCATCCCAATGTATAGGGATACATGACCCACCTATTAGGTATACGTGACCCAACCCATATATTTATTAGTAGGACTTTAAATTTTCAAGATAATTTTACATGATAACAAAACTAACATCATATAAAGTTTATACGTATGTTTTTTAATTTTTGTCAGACAAAATTATTACTTCCTATTTTTATGGCATTAATTATTCTTATTTTAACGAACTATTTAAATTAAAACGTAAAGACTTTTTAACTTCAAAACTGGGAATCCTTTTATGTCACAGAGAAAACACAGGTGGTTGAAGAATCGCTTCATTTTATCATTATTAACTTGGGATACATTATCCATTTCAGGCCATTTAAAACATTTTCCATCTATTATATTTGCCAACTGAGAGTTCTAGGTTCATAAGAATTTTGTTATTGTGCTTTCCCCAAAAAAAACCTTCTTATATTCCGTTTTCCCCGATATTTGGTAAGAACCCAGTCATTTTCTGGGACTCCCGTGAGTTTTTAAAAAAATTAGTTGGTATACTTCAACCTACTTTTTTGTTATTTACTTGGGTCACGTATCCCTAATTGACTTGGGTCAAGTATCCCTAGTTGCACTTTTTTTTTCTTAAACCCAAAACAAAGTATTTTGCCAATAAATACATTGACACTATCATGCATGTAATTGTAGCTAAAAGCATGAACTACACAAGTAACTAATTGAAAAATTCTTTCCTTTAAACCAAAAATTGTAGACCGAAAAACCTTACGGCGTCAAAAATTTACTTTCAGTGCATGAAAACGTATTTCTTCGTATAACTAACACATAAGCAATGATTCAGATCGTTTTTTTCAACATGTGTTCAGCTGGCTGAAAGGAAAAAAGTGATTCCACTTTCAACTCACAAAACTTTTCCATTGCTGAGAAAAAGGTATTGGGTCATGTATCCTTATGGGTCAAATGTCCCTAGTTCCCCCTATAATTTATTTTGAAGTCCAAAGTAACAACTAAACTGTTGTTGTCAAGATTCTTGATGACGTCTTATACTAAATACCATAATACAATTTACTCACCTGATGGTCACATAACTAATTATATACAAGAAAGAAGTAGTGACTAAAACTATGGAACATGACTTCTAACTCAGAATAAATAACAAAATTCTTTTTACCTTGAAAAGGGACTATTCAGTTTAAATATAAAATTATATTTTTGGTTTTAAATTTAGTAACAAGAATGGGATTGCATTTTAAAAGTTCCAGAAGATCTGTGCATGGTTTGGGAGAAAGCACAACGCACAGAAGTGACATTTTGAGCATTTAAAATGAAATAGGAGCAATATTTACAGCTATTTTCTTGAATATATCTTGTAAAATTGCAGAAATATATGAGAGAATAAATAGTATGCAAAAAATAATCCAATGAGTCACTAATGTAGCATAAAAAAACCAAGGGATTCAAATTACTCAGTTATGAGAGAATGACCCAGATATACTTCTTTATGAAAAGGATTTAAGGGGACCGGAGCCAGCCATTGAAGTCCATGTTAAAATGACCTTTTTTATGTACCGTTTTCTCAGAATCTGTTTGATACATTTTAATGAAATTTTTACTAGTTATTAAATGGATGTTTAACTATACATTACAGGAGGCATTTTAAAAAAGTTTGTTCAGTTTTTAATTTATACATTTTTAAATGAAATTACATATTTTTGACCTAAAAAAACATCAAAAATATTAAAAAGAAAAAAAGTAAGATAGTTATACTCAAATCCCTTGGGCGAATTTTAGAAACCATCTTCTTAAATACGTATAAAAATTTTCAGGTTGATACTTATAGTATATTCTGATTAAAAGGTACACGCACATTGAAAAAGTAAGTTTTGAGATATAAGCGTTTAAAGTAAACAATAGTGGTTTCTTACCTGTGAAACATAAGGGGATTTTACCTAAACAAATTTTTTTTAAAAAAATTATTAAAAATACTTCTAGCACTTGAAACTTTTATTTTTAGATATCTTGTACAGCTAAGATTGCATAATTTAAGAAACACTAAAAACATTGAAATGTCATTTTTGATTTTTTTTGGGGGGGATCCGGTCCCCCTGAAGGCTAAAGGAAGGCCATGTCTATAGCCCAGGTTTAGCTTATTAGGTAAATAAGAACATTTAATAAGTCATACATAAAATGTAAACTTTAAATCAATTTTTCTCAAAATGCAAATTTTGAAAGTTTAAGCAAAATACAATAATCAGATCAACTTGATATTTTGTATGCATAGACCAAATAAGTCTACTTACAACTTATAGTTCAATTTTCATAAGTATTAAGCTTACAGAAAAATTTTTAGCATGTTTTTTAAGGAAAAAAACTTTTTTCATAATTTTCATTTTCAAACTTTTTAAAAATATATTTAAGCTTTACAAATGAAAATTATAGTTTCCATAGGTTGTTCACTGCAATAATATGAGCAGTTTGTAAGCAGTATGAATTCTATTCAAGAATTATTTGTATGGATATCTTGCACGCAAGGAAATGGGGTGTTTTTGATTTTTAAGTAGATATACAATTGTAAATTTCTGGTTTATAATCTCTAAAAACATATATCATATTTTTTATATGTGTCATACAATGACAAAGGTTTGCATTTTAAAGAAAAAAGTAAGCCCCATTCTTATATATTTCTTAATAAATAAATATATTAAGTTGAATAGAAAATCGACCTTTGAAATACCGTTTCTGCATTGTGCAAGAGTCCTGAGACCCCTTAACCTTATTCGAATCGTAAAATTACGTGTATTGGTAATAGCACAGCTAGTACATTTTAGAAAGAACGGCTTTAAAAAAATGTCGTGTTCATTTAATTTTAAAGACATTGCATAAACATATTATTTATGACTTTTTTCTACATTAATATTAGTTTTCATTGATATTTGGTTAAATTGCTATTTTTTATAATTTGTTCTTGATTACTCTATTAATGACGATTTTGTGAATACCTATAAAACCTTCAATTCCAAATAAAAACTAAAAATAAAACTTTAAACTTTATTTTTTTTTGTGTAACTTAATTTGTCCTACATAATTGTTTTAGAACTGCGGTTTTCATTTGTCTTGTAGTTTGTTTGTTCAGATAAACTTAAGCAGAAAGCTCATCTTCGAGTCTAAAATTTTCTTACCAATTATCGTTAACAGGTTAAGCAAAAATATAGTTAGTAATTCTGCAAAATTAAAAGAAATCTCAATGACTAAAATATTTTGCAAATTAAAGTAAATGTTGGTGACCAGGAATTTAACATTTTGTATTTATCAATGAAATACAAACTATTAGTGCAACTGCCTGTTAGCATTTAGTGCAACTACTAATCTTCTCTGTTGAGCAACATATATTTTTATTTTTTAAACATTTAAAAAATAATTTCTGATTAAGAAGAAGTAACTTCTTACGATACTGAGAATCCATCAATTCTATAACTGTTTATATTTTCAGTACATGAATCACAGTAAGGATGCACCAAAGGAAACTCAATTCCGTCCTATTGAGATATCTTATCAAAGTATTTGCTTATTTTTTTATAACTCCCGCTCGGGAATCGAATGCAGCTGTCAGCTTTAGGAATGATTTGGAACGCATCTGCGCCACCTGCAACGTGAAATATTCCTTTTGAAGGAAGATCTGTCTACGGATGCGGAAGATTCGAACGCCTTCTTCATTTTCACTAGTTTTGCTCTTGCCCATAAACATTATATAACTATAACACCCAAAAAAAGACGAAACATTTAAAGAGTTTTCATAACTTAATTGGGTCATTCTTTACGAATATGAGTCTAAAAACGTAAGACAGCTTAAAAAAATTATTATAGGATATATGCTCGACATACAATATTAAGTCCAAGTTTAACATCACATTTACTGAATTTTCCATTTTAGGGTAATATTTTTAGGAAAACACTTTATACTTAGTTATGCATTTATACTATATAATCGTATCAAAATTTCCAGGTAAATAATTTTTATAACTTTTTTTTAAAAATATTTTTTTGAATAATTTATTTTGAAAACTTAGGGTTCCAAATTAAAACTTGCCGATAAATATTTCGATTAGAGATCGAAATCCCCATTCCTGAAGCTTTGATTTAAAAGAGTCCATGGTGCAAATCTGTATAAAAAATCTATATTAAAATCCTTTAGATAAGTTCTGATTAGATTGTTCTATAACTATTGTTTTAAAATTTTTAATTTAAGGTAATCTGTCTAATGATCCGAAGTAACCTATTATTTTCGCTTATATAGTCATTGAATTTAACTCAACCTTAAGAGAGTTTCAAAACTTACATTATAAAAAGTATAGGAGTAATTTAAGTAAAATTACATTCTCTCCAAGATATAGGTTTCGTCCCGTTCATTGGCGACTTCCGACGGCCTTAGTTATAGTTTGGAGAATGTGAGTTTTGCAACTGCACCTTTATTAAAAAAGTTGCTATAGAAAGAATTGCAACCAAAAACTAGTAAAATAAAAATTTATTTAAGTATGTAAGGCCTAATCATTAATTATCATCAGATCCGTCCCGAATGACTTATTGTGTTTATTTTTATCTCAATCAAGATTTTGTTAAAAATCTAATTAATTTTGTTATTTAGACAAGTCTGATCTAGAAATCATACCTAGGAGATTAAATCATTTCTCATTTAAAAAAACACAAACTTTTTATAAAATAGTAATTTACAAAAGAAGAACTATACTGAACAACGGAAACGAAAAAAAACTTTTCTTATAAACAAACGTGTACTCAACACCTAAATCTATCCCGAAAAGCTTTGAATAAGAACTGGGCTAAAACAGAAGAGGGAGGGGGAAATTAGGATCTTTCAGCGGAAGTGTAAAGAAGAGATTCTTTGGAAAAGAAATAAAGACGCATTCAAAGTGCAGTGAAATATTGCATTTATATTGAGTTGTTGGTCTGCAGAAGACAACTACCGTGTGTGACATTTATTTTGTAACGTTTATTCCTGTAATAATATTTTCGGAATATTATCTAACATGCTCAAATTAACTAAAGGAGATTATGTGGCTTTTGAAGATAATTTAAAGAAAAATACTATAACGGCATTATAACAAAATATTTTCATGTTTTAATTATTTATAAACATGAATCCAATCGTAAATATTACTGTTGTCAATGAGCGTTTATAGTTGGCATTTTTAATCTAAAAACTAGGTGTGTGGGTAATTTCAATAACTTTAAAACTAAAAACTAAAAAAGTTCTATGTTACCGCTAGCGCAATTTTTTTTGAAAACTTTATAATGCCCCTGACAGGTACTGCAAACTCATGTACTAAATATGAAAACTGTATATCTTTTCGTTTTTTAGCAATACACCGAATAAATTGAAAATCTTAAAAAATAAACTGCACATGAAGTTTTGCCTTCAATGTGACAATGATGGTGCAGTGGTCGGGAATACTTATACTTTTCATTGAGGCTGTATTTGCAATATCAATTAGCAACTTAACTTATTTAAAACAAGTAGGTTTGTAACAGAATCTGTCACTTATCCCACTGCCACCCAACATTTATGTTCAACAGGAAAAAAGGCACCAAACACAGCATTAATTCTATATTAGACATTTGCACTCAACATTTGGGTAGTTTTGTTTATTTTCTTGTGAAAATTCAATAGTTATTTCTTATAGTTTGCTAAATTAATTTATATTCAAAGAATAAATATAAAATATTCCTCTTATACCATCAAAGAAACTCGTTATATATTTGACGTCATTTTAAACCGATTTATGTTGCAAAAATAACTTTCTTTTAATTTATTATTTAAAATAAATGAAGTTTCTCTCTCTTTGTTGTGAATGAAAATGTTGCTTTAATTCTAATAAAAAAGGATTCTGATTCTTCTTGAATGAGCATTAAATGTTGCACTTTTTTAAACAGTTGAAATACTTTGAATTCTGATATTTTCATTGTCTTCTAATTTCGATGTGCTGAATATTTGAACGTATCACACTTGCCTGTAATTTGGGCATTTATAGTTTGGGCTATGAAAAGGGTGACGGACAGACAAACGGACTGAACGATTATAATACCTTCCAAGTTTTACGTTATAAACGTAGTGTGGACACTAAAATGAGTATTAAAACTGTAAACGACAAAAGGTTTACATATTTAATAATTTATTGGCAGTAAATAGTTATTTTGTATTATAAAAAATTATTGAAAATACTTTTTTTGTCACAGTAATATGCTTTACTTCCAGAGCACGTTTAAAATAAAACTAACATTATACATGTTATGATTATGCATATCTTAATAATCTCTATTCAATAAAATTTATATACTTTTAATTTTTTTTTGGGTAAACCAACTGTTTTCTTATGAATTTAAGTAATGCTTTTTAATAGTACAAAAAAAGGTATTTCATCGGCAAACAAACTAGATGAATTCTGTAGATACCAAAATATTTTTTATAATTATTTTTTAAAAAATCATCGTAATATGGAAATGAAGAAACTATTTTGGAAACTAATAAATTAAACCTTTGCGCTTTAAAGAATATTTAGAAAGAGAAGGAACATTTAGGCATATAAATTATTTTATTTGTGTAAGTAAATTATTTTATTTGTGGAAGTAAACAGTGAATTCAATTTGAAAATTTCCCCAAACAAATTTCACAAAAAGAATGTTTTTAAAATAGAGTTGTTACTTTGAATTGCAATGAATACACTTATTCAACAAAGTACTTCTTTAAAAAAAATCTATTTAAATAATTTATTTCAATTTAATGAATTCACTATCGCAATCGAGTTACAATGTGTAAAAATTTTTATTGCTTGATAACATCACGACATAGTTTGTTTAAAAAAAAAGGTTAATATATCGTGGCAGATAATTGGAAAGTAGAATTAAAAACATAAGCAGGGAGTAAATATACAAGATACTTAAACTGGATAGAAAGGTGATTGTTTTTAATTTTCAAATGATTAAGTTCTACACAAAAAAATAATAAAGAATAAAATAAAAGCAGATTACACTGGTACTTTAAAATATTATTTTCACCAAAATATTCCCGCTCAATTAAAAATCTTACATTTTTAACTTTTGCAAAATGAATAGTGAGAGATTTTTTTTTTTAAATCTTTCATGTCAATTCATCGATAAAAAAAGAAAATATGACTAAAATTTATTCATTTATGCACTCTCACTTCATTGCCCATCACATTATTTCTAAACATAAAAACCTTATTTAACGGTATGGATATAAGATCACCTAAATTTTTAACAGAACATTGCCAAAAAATAACTTATCATAAACAGTATTCAAATGGAAATCCTATGGACAGAAAAACTTCTCCATAAAGCATGCATTGGTCAATTTAGCATTCAATACAGCATACTCTCCACTGTCCCATTAAATGCTACCTTTTCAACTTTTAATGTCATCCTACAAATCGATGTACAAGCAAGCTGAAGATTAAGTTTTATGCTATTTTAGAGAAACAGATTAGATCAAATTCTGTTCTATATTTCTTCTACGAACCGTTTCAAACTTTTTTGGGAAAATCTTTTGTTATTCAGCATTTTTTTTCTAATTCATGATGATATCATGAGTATTAGCATTTGATGGAATGTACTAATTTGCAGTATATCGTTTGCTTTTTTGCGGTTTTTTTAAAGCACTTGTAGTACTAAAATTTAAAATTTATTATTCTGTAACTTACTGAAAAGGTTAGAACATGACTTAAGCTTTTGATTGAGTCTAAAAGTCATAAATCTAAAGTTACTAAATACGTTTGAACTAAGTAGCAAACCACTAAATCCAGATTTGAATTCAATGATGTTTCTTTCGTATCTTTCTCAGTATTGGTTCGGCAACCATTAAGAGGAAAGGGATTTCGACAAACTAATGAAATCGGAAATAATGTTTCGGAAGTCGAACGATTTTAAGCACTTTTTTTCCTAATGGAGCATTCTATCGGAGTTTTCATTCGTTTGTTTTGATTTAAGATACGCATGCATATTGTAAAAGAAAGACTTGCGGAATGTAGAATACGAAGGAAGGGTTTGTTTGCTGTAGATGGGTAAAGTAATTAATTTATGTGCGGCGATAAAAATAAATTCGTTTATCTTTGGTATTTAAAATGTTGGTAGAATTCAGAGTAATATTAGATATTTGATATAGGTAGTCAAATATATAAACCTTAACTTTTATTTCATTAAAATAGCATGATTGTTTCATGCCTCAATTAAAAAAAAACGCAAAAACGTGTAATATTGGAATTTGAATTTTGCAAACCCTTATAATTCATGTCATTACTTTTTAAAAGAATAAAAATTAAACTATTTTTGATTATTATCTTTCGAACTTTGAAACTGTGAAATAAAATCTAGACTTTAGTATAACGGGGAATTGTTTTAGTTACATACACTCCCATGTTCAAAATTATATTTACCTCCGCTTTGTCTAAGGGTTAAATATTTGAGTACCGTACTCTCAAATTTGTATGGAAATTGTTTTTGAATAATGTAATTTAGGTTAAATTTAATTACAACTTTATATACTAATTATCAATACATTCATGTCCAAAATTAGCTTTACATGAATTTTTTACAGATTTTTTTGAAAATAAGAAATACACACAAGAGTTACACAAGAAATTGTTTATGCTTTAAGTAAATCCTATAATCTGACTCACTTATTGCCGTCTGTGTCTTTTCGCTGCTGCATTTAGTGACCCATCACTTACCTTAGAAAGCATGTAACACATAATGTTCAACTGCAATTGTTAAAGTGCTTCAAATAGGTTTTTCCTTTCATGAAATATATATCTTGAAATCTATAAAACATTTGTAATTTTTTTTATTGCAACTATTCTTTTAAGATATTCAGAAAAAAAATTATTTTTGCTGAGTTTTTGGCTCAAATAAAAAAATCTTATGTAACTTTATGACAAAATTGGTTTAAAAAAATACCACAGTATTATTTTTTAAATTTAAAACTATTGTTTTTAGCTAAAAACAATGAAACGAAATCCTAAATTACGATCCGTTGGCGCAAAGAATTGAAAAAAGGTTTCTAAAATGGTCTTGCCAATAAATTATATTAAATTTCCTTTAAAAAAAATACCCGAATATATAAATACTCAGGGTATGTAATAGATTGAAAGTTGCTTGAAAATTTTGGCTCTTATTCCACTAAGAGAAAAATGCCAAGGGGGTCGTCTTAATATTGCGTGAGCGAACAGAACTGATATTCTTCCGAATGCAGTATATTAAGATGCTCCCTTTGTTTTCCTCAGTAGAATAATGATATGAGGCGAAAGTTTCAATAAACTCTCTCACTAAAACTGCTGTATGAAATGAAGTTTTATAGGTGCAGGGTTTTTTTTAATAAGAAAGTTAAAATATTTATTAGCAACTATTTATTAGCAAGAAAAATATGGAAACCGTTTTTCAATACCTTTCGCAAACAAACTTATTAGGAATTCCATTGCAATGTCCAGAGCTTAAAATAATTCAAATTATCGTGGTGGTTCTTCTGTTAAAAATAATTTTTCGAAAAGTTACGTAAGGTTTTAAAAAAAAACGAATTTTATTACCCAAACCCCAAAAAATGTTATTAATTATTATTAATGTTAGTAAGATAACTTTAGATATAAATGTATTTATAATACGTAAAATAAAGTTCTAATTAAATCTAAACTAAAGTACATCATTAAAACTTTTCCAAAAAAATATATGGACTTAACTCTCTTAACTTTTTAACCCTTTAGTTGTCAAAGTGCAATTGAAATAATATTTTATTGTTATATACAGCCAAAAAATTACTTCCATTAAATAAAAACGGATATTTTAAAAAGCCAGTTTCTTGAAAACACTGATCCTTTTTAAATAATTTGCTATTGATTAATAATTTAAATTTATGCAAACAAGAAGAAAATCCTTTCGCTTTAAATTATTATTACATGCATTCTCATAATCAATTAAATATTAATAGCGTATGCCTAAAGAGTCGATTTAGACGTAAGCCCAAAGTAGTCAAAGCTCACCCAAAAACTACGACATACCCCATTCCCATCCACCAAAAAAAAGTTTATTTGTGACCTTTCACTCTAGATACATAAAGACTATTCCTAGTGAAATATAAAGCTTTACCTTACCAACATGTGCCCTCTTTTTTATTACTTCTTTCATTTGGTTTGACATAGCTTTAGGTGATACTATGTGATATTAAAATTGTGTTTGGTTTAGTTGTATCAATGTTGCACTCGATAACTGTACAAATGGGTTATTTAGGACGGGTTTTGTTATTTCGTAACTAGTTGATTTTAACCTTGTAGAACTAAACAATTAAAATCGTCGGTAGAATTCCATAACCACGAATGTGCCCCAACGAAAGATTCAAGAAGATTCGAACGAGCTTTGCTTGTAGGATGGAAGGTAATGTTTTGATGTAGCTGTGACGACACTTTAGGGGTGTCCGTTTTAATTTAGATGAACTAGTTGTAGAAACGTTTATTTATGGGCGTTAAGAGAATTTTTGAAGTAGTTGGTGATTTCACGGCAGGCGTGGCCGTTTGTCCATTCTTGGGATTAGCTGTTTCTGAAAACGTCTGGTTTAACAGTTTAACGGATTTTGCAACAGCCCACACTACGCAGAGTATTTTTATTGTATTGTGTATTGCACAAATATCTTATGGAATGGCACAATCATATAATGTCAGGGCACAGTCAAACCCAGGTGTTCCGGAATATTTAAGTCAAACATTGATTTTTCGGCTGATCATTTTCATTTGGGTTACAAGATTTCGAAAATGACTGTATAATGTTGTCTCAGAAATTATTATCATAAGCAATGATTGTAAGGGAACACTAATTGAACCTAAAATTAAATGACTAATTTCTAAAAAAATTGTACATAAATAACTTAATAATAATTAATGAAAGTCAACCAATATTCCAGGGGCCTTAATATTCAACTGATTTAAATTATTAGAAAAAGTAAGCATTGATCAATTCATTTTTATTTTACCTTGCTTTCAAAAAATAAAACACTAGTTATGAAATTCCCTAACAAGGAGTTGTGTGTCTTTTTTCTCTAAATTTGCACTTCTGGTCCTTGAATGTAGAATTCATCTAGTACCGTAGAATGGGATAACTTTGAACCATACATAAAACAATAGTACTGACTTTCTACTTGAAGATGTATTTACTCAAAGGATCAAGACAGAGTTGCCAATAATTGAAAAAGGCAAGTAAATTTTTTATAGAGTATATTTAATGAGAAGTTATTAGTTTGAAAAGCTTGGGCCAAAGTTCTCCTCTAAGGCCAAAGCTAACCCATTAGACTATATGCCTCTATAAACAAACTTTCTCGTAAATCCTTTTGTAATAACACTTAGATTCTATGAAAATATTTATGAATCAATAGCTGTGCATTTGATTTTAAAACAATTGTAAAATTCAAGTTCATTTTTAAAGAGCATATTTAATGAGACGCTATTAGCATGAAAAGCTTTGGCCAAAATTATCCTCTCGGGCCAAAGCTACCCCATTCGACGATATGCTTCTATAAGCAAACTTTCTGGTAAATCCTTTTGTAAAAACACGTAGATAGTATAAAAATATTTATGATTCAATAGTTGTGCATTTGATTTCAAACCGACTTTACACAAAACCAGTAGATTGCAAGTTAAAACATTTTGAAACCAATTCGTTGACTTGTAAATCTGGCGAATTGAGGGTTGGGTGGAAGGGGTCTACTGAGGCGGCAATTACCAAAAACTTAATTAGCCAAGCGGTCTCCCCACTGTCACGCACTACCTATAAATTTGCATATTGTCTTGATTATGATATATACATTAAAAAATAATGAGTGTTATGGGGATGTAGTTGTTACTACCCGGCACTTCTGAATAGTTGATGCTAAATAAAATATTGTTGGTTCTGGAATGATGGTTATAAATAATAAAAAAAAACTTAATTGTTATTGCAATGAATAGAAATGGGGATGTGTGGTGAAAAAACTTTGGTTAGATTATCAAGAAATGTTTGAAATAAATTTTAGGATTTGAACTAGAAATGTGACAAAGCGTTTTACAGCAAACTATGAATAACAAAAGAAGTATTTTACACAGATATTTTTAAATGTCATTCCGTTAAAAAAATTCAAATGCATTTTAGTTGGTACCCCTATTACTGACTTTCAAAGTTCTATGAAATTGGTTTGCAAAGTTATCTTTATTATAATTAGTAAATAAAGTTTTAAATATATTTTTTAACTTTTTAATCGGCGAATGTATTGTTGGATTTGTGAATTTTATTAGTAACAAAAGTAAGTTATTACACTTAAAACTTTTTGAACAGCTTTACTTACTCAAGAAGAGCAATATACTAAGCAATTTGGTAAGAGCTATATTTTTGAAAACAACGCATTTTTTCACTATTGCTATCATTTCTTAGACCTTATATCAAAAATTTAATTTTTTTAAATCAGTTTCTTTTTGCAAGCAATCGTCAAAAATAAGTATTCAAAAAGCTTATTAGCAATTCCCTTCGTAATACAAATGACTTTACTTTCCATATGCATTAATAATTTTTATTCTCTTTTATTAAGAAACACTTGAACAAACATAAAAATTAATCGGCAACATACATAAAGAATAGGCCGTGTGAACACTCTCATCAATATCTTCAAAGTTAAACCAGAAAATAGCCGATGTCCAATGCAATATTATAAAGTATCGGCCCTTCTCTGCTAACATACATAGAGAACTTCTTATTTTTTTAAAGTCTTAATGACGAACCCTCGAAGTTCCTTTTCTATGTAAACGACTTTCGGGGGGAGCACTCATTAAAACAACAAAAAATCTATATTTATTATCCCAAGGCATCACATTGGATTGAAGACGCTTTCCTAAAAGGAAAACCAACTAACTTCAAACGGTTAAACTAACCCCAAAGGCATCTCCCCGTGTTCATTTGCTAAAGGTGTAAGTTGAGGTTTTTGTCAAAATTTAGATTTTATTCGTATAGATGCTGTTACAAAAGTTCAAGTAAACAAACTTGTGCAATAAACACATTGAATTTCTTTCTAAGATAGAATCTATACGAATTCTTTGTGAACAATCACAAATGATATTAATTATATGTTGTTGTGGTGATTATTAGTATGTACGAATTTTTTCTGAACTTGATAAATGTAACATGATTAAACTATTTTTTGAAAATCGATTGCATACTTGTGACGTTTTTGTTGGTGTTTGATACATAGTTATAAATAATTTACATTTGACGCAAGAACCTTCAACGGCCAACATAAACTGTTTGTCAGAAATTAATTTTTGAACAGAGATACACATAAAAATATTTATTATTTTGCTTTTCTGAAAGAACTAAGATCCATTTGAACAGTAGAGCCACTTCAGAGAACATTTAGATGCATATTACTTGGATTTTGCCTTTAGGCAAAATACGATGGTTTTTTATTGGAGGGTATACTCTTCTTTCTTCGAACAGTCAGTAAACTATTTTGTTCTGCTCCAAGCCATATGCATTCAAATACAGTTGATATCTAATACATTTTTGTCAAATTGACGCTTCTATCTGAATATTCGAAATCGTTGAAAAGTGTCAAAGTATTTCTCGTCTTTCCCCCTTCTTTTTTTAGTGTTGTGAGTTATTCATTCCGATTCTTACCTCGGTTCTTAACTATTTTCTTGTTTTAACACCGGGAATAATAATTGGAAGCTGTCATAACCTTTACATTTTCTTTTCTCGATGTCTTTTAAGATAACTTTGCAATGAATTCGATTACTTCGAAGTTCGGGGTGGAACGGGAATGTTCGATTTCGAAAACAGTTGATCTTTGGATATGTCTTCTTTAAGTAACAATAATTTAAATTGCTCTTTTCAATTAAGATTTTTTTTTCGCAAAATGGCTGATTGTAGTATTTAAGCATTAAATTTGCAACACATACAAAACAATCATTCATACCTTCCAATTTGAAAGAAACTTTTCTGTGTAACAGTTTAAAAAATTTCTTTATCATCAACTAGAAGCTTGTAATCAACAAATAAAATATCTGTTTTTTTTTATTTTAAGTGTAGAAAATGGTGTTTTTAAATGAAAACTAATAAAAGACAGATAATAAATCAAAATAGTTTAACTGTTTTAAGTAATTTTGTCTAAAATTTCTAAAAAACGATGAAAACGAACTGGTTGTTAATTATTTCCCATCTTTACTTTTGCATTGGAAAATGGAAAAGGAAATAGAAAGGAAGCAAAAAATTCGATTCCAGAAATTATTTTAAATACTGCTGTCGGGAGAAAGTCTTGCTTTTATATTCAGAATGTGGTGTCAAATGCATATGGCAGAATACATTTTTTGTGTTCCTATTTTGATTATTTAATTGCGGTAGAGGTCTTTCAATTATGCCCCTCAAACCCACATAACAGCTTAAAAAATCCAAAATTTATAAAAGTAAGAAAGTTGTTGCTTATAATTTAAATTTGGTCTGTGATGTAGGGAAAAAATGAATTTTTCTCAAAATTATGTTTGGATAAGATTTAGGTTAATTGCAAAGTTTCTTTTTATAAAAAAATATCTTGATCCTAAGAAATTACTGTATCTTTTAACTTTATATGCTGGTTACAATGTTAATTTTGTTTTAGTTAGGTGCATATTTTTCTAATTTATTTTTTATGTAAAAAAATTAATATGCTTTCTATTAAACTTAGGGCAAAGGTTAAAGTCAATGGCTTTGAAATATAATCAATGTTTAATGATGAAATATCTTTATTTTATATCACAGAATGCCTAACACTAATTTTCTGCCTAAAAGAAAATATATAATTTCTTAGAACTAAAGAAGAATGTCTTTGAAAAATAATTAGCTAAAAGGAAGAATATGAATTGATTATTCAATTTGTATCTTTGATTAAAAAACATGACACTCTTCAAAATATCTTTTTAATTAAAAATAAAAATATTAGTAAAGTGTTTTCTAATACTTTTTTTAAAACGGTAAGAATGTAAACTTCATACTCTTCCCTTTGATATATATTTTTATTTATCCGAATAACTGAATTATATTTAATACGGCATTAAGTTTTAATCTTTTTTAAATTGTGTTAAGTTTAGTAAATATCATTATTTTTTGTCACACAACAAGTGAATCTTATTTTTAAAATCCATTATCAATGCTATAAGTGTTATTCATGTAATCAAAAAAAAATCTTGTTTAATCTCAAGTAGCAAATTACTGTTGTTAATTTTTTTTTTAAATGTTGTTTGAGTTTATCAAACATTTTTTAAAAAATTTGTACACTTCTGCATTAATTGCCATTAAGCCTTTTGCAAAGAAAATAAATAAAATTTGAAAGTGTTTGAAAAAATTAATCGAAAGTAAGAAGTTTTTTGTAAGTATGAATAGTGTAAAGCCAAAAGCTAAAACATAATAATTATTAATTTCAAGTGACAAATACAAAATTTAAACTTTCAAGTGCACAAAATTTTAAGGAAAGATACATCACTCTGTCTTTTTTTTACATTGAATAAAAAAAGGTTATTCTATTCATATGATTGAAGAATAATTGTGTGTGGGTTTTTAATTGAAGTTCGCATATTCATTACAATAGGAACAAAAGAAACTTGTGTTTTTAGAGTTAAATAACTATAATAGCTTATGGATTTAAAAATTGAATCGAATAAAATTTCAGATTGACAAGTATTAGTGAAATTTAATTAAAATTTTACTTTTAAATAAATAGTATATTATTTTGAAATTTGCAATTTTAAGATTTGGCCAAAAAATAACGGAATGTTTATTTTAATTTGCCGCCTTGCATTAATGTTTTGATTATATGGTATAATTTTAAGGACATATTTTTCAACACAAATCGATATACAGAAGCTTAAATCAATTACCATTTTTTATTAAACATCAAGTTATGCATCTTGCAAGCAACAAAGCATAACGTTAAAAGAATTTGCATTCATTTTACATCAAGTGTTTTCCTCATGGCCACTAATACTGAGGAAGCATTTAATACACATTGATTTACATTTTATAACTAAACAAAGATCAACATTGAAAAATTTACTCAAGGGACCGACCCAACCGCTTCTCCAATAAATGCATTAAAATTTAATTATTTCTTCATATTCCTCTGGCAGAAGCTAGCCTAAAAGGTGTGAAAAAGTTATGTTTATCTGAAAGAAACCAAGCAGCATTTTGCCAAAATTATATCATTGGTTTCACCTGTCTGATGATTAACGCTAGCTGAAAACACGTTTCTTGTAGTGATAAAACAACTTTGAAAGCATTTTAAACTGTTTTTTTTAATTCAAAATAAATCCATTTTGGTAAATAGATAGTATAGTAACGATATAGTATCGAAATTTTTTGATTTTGATGGATTTTTGGATTGCTGCATTCTGAGATAGTCTTACGAGTCTGTCGGCGCTTTTTGTGCGTTGTAAAAGAAACTGTGTAAAGTTAGAATGAATTTACGGCGCAACGTAACACCGATTTTGAAGTTAATAAAGAAACTCCACATTGAGATTAGTTGAAAAAACACTGTACATCCCGGTGTAATCTTCCACCTAATCAGGCGTATGCCCATTATAAATGTGAAAAAAAATGGATTATCGAAAAATTGAGGATTTTTTTCAAGCTAGCATTGAATAGTCAGTAAAGCACCATTCTTGTCATTAAAGTTTTGCTCGATGTATCCTGGCCCCATGACAAATTTTGGCTTGGGTATAATACCATAAATATGCACACAGAGCTTCACATATATAATAATATTGAACTATAGGGACAGCAGATAAATTCCACCTCTAATCTGGAGCATTCAAGATCCCCGCAAATTTTGTGCTACTTTTTTTTGCTCCTTTTTCGTGGTGGAACCTTACTCCGTTTTAGGTGAAACGTTACTTTGTCCTTGTGGTGCAGCCTTAATCTATTTTTGTAGTTTAAGGCTACTCATTTGTGGCTTGAGATTACACCGCTTTATGACGTAACGTTCATATGCACAACCGAAGATTAGTACTGCTACCTATTTTACGGAGAAATAATACACAAAACTTTTTACAGTGTGTGCTCTATAAAGTAGTCATTGCAGTTCTGTAGTCATTTGGTGCCAGAATTATAATTTTTGAAAACTTGTTTTGCCTAATTTAGTAACAACTCATTTTAACTAGAAAATGTATAAAATGTGTAAAGTAGTTAGTTTCCACGGCATTCTTTTTTATTTTACCCTATGAAACACAACTATAAAAACATTTTCTGTGGGACTTATGTGCTTTTAGTCTACAATCAAAAAGTATATTTGCAAAATTTCTGCTGCCTTAATTGCAATGTACTTAACTACTTAATGTCGCCATTATCGTCTTTGTTAAACTACAACGCTTCACTGTTATAGATTTTGTACTTGGTTTCACTATAATAATTGTCACTAGTAACTACAACGAATGAGTGGTGAAATTTTTCACCATATTTTCGGTGTTCGGTTGGACCATTCTTCAGCTTTTGGAAACAAAAACCTGAGAAATGGTTCAACCAAATACCAGAAATATAGTGAAACACTTCACCACACAACCGTTGCAGGTACTAGAAACCATTATATATTGAAACCAAGCTCAATATTTTTAACAGTGTTGCATATTATTTTTTGAATAAAATTCAGTTAAAACAGGTTAGTCTTTAGTAGTTCCTTTCAGATAAAAATGACGCAAGTGAAAATTGCTTTTCGGATCTCAAAGTCTTGAGAAGGGTCTTTTCTTCTTTTAATGACGGTGGGGTTTCTTGCATAGAAAATCGATGACAAAGACCGGGTTTGTGCCTCGTTGGTGGAAGGAAAACTATCACTCTATTAATTTTCTTCAATGGGATGTTCCCTAGTAATGAGAAGAAGGGAAACGGCGGAGAAGGGTTTAACGGAATTTGTTTTTATTGTAAAACGTCTCCATGCTTGAAATTGGAGTTGATTTAGCATTAGATAAAAAAAATTGATGAGTTTTTGAGCATTACATTTGAATAGGATTTAGTTCATATATTATGCCTGCATAAATTTTAAGTTAAGATTTTGTTATAAATGATTCCATTATATAATAGTTTGAAAATTTATATGGAAACCAGAAAGCAATGCTTGAAACTTTCTAGATATATCCGAAAAGGACATCTTCTTACTGAATGATTATATTCTGTCGAAGGTTCAGTTACAAGTACGTTGCTAAACATTTTTACACACTATACATGAGCTTTTGCAAAAATAAATATTCAATACACACTTTATATTCTATTACATTTATTTTGAAGTAAAATATATAAACAATTTAACACATATTGCCATTATACCAAATTATAATGATAGTAACTCCATTAAATATGAAAATTTACTGTAAAATAAAATTTAATGATGCAACTGTAATTAAATGCTAAAATCTTAAACAATTCATGATTGTAAATAATGATTAAATAATGTATAACAAATAGAGAGACCACAGTTTTCGTTCCCAAAATTAATTAATTTTTTAAAAAATTTTTAAGAGCCTTTATTTTAAATTATTGCACCAATGTGCGACATACTTTAAACCATAAGCGTGGCATGCCTTTTGCATTTTAAAATACTTGTTATAAAAATTGATTTTAGATTTTAAAAAATTATTTAAACTAAACTATAATTTAGCTTTCAGTTAACTTTTTTTTAACACATACTAGATAAAATATAATAACAATCTTTTTTAAATGTTAGTAAAAGCAAGTTTTACAGTAATAACTAATAATAATAGGTTGACAGTTTGGATATATTCGTTGACTATTTCAAAGACTCGATTAGTATGCATTTGATAATGCTATGTAGCAAAAAATTATCCTATTTTTAAAATAAAAATTATGACATTTCGTTTTCGTAAGCAGTGTAACACATCTCATATATTGAAATATACTCTTAAAAAGTTTCGTGCAAGATTGCACCGTAATCCTATAACTTTCTAGATGATACACCCCTATTTGAAGCGTGGATTGGCAAACTTCGTGGTTAAATTATAGCTTTAACCCTTTCACTTCTGAAACGGCCCACGGCCGTACAACTAAGGATTCGATAATGATATTCCTATCACATATTACGCGGAAAAAATCCTGCGTAGTGAAAGTGTTAATACACAACTAAAGTGGTAACTCAACGCTCCAAATAGTGAAGGCAGCTAGAAAGATTCCGGATTCCGGTGCAATCTTGAACCAAAATTTTCAACTGCGCAACACAATAATTAATTCTTTTCGACTCTATAAATCCTCGAATCAGTTCCAAGTGTGCATGCTGCCAAACCGCAGTATCAATCCGCAGCCAAACACTTCTGATCACAGCGGGCTAATAGCAACAGAAGCCGGAATTAATAACAGACGGCGCACCGCCAAAATCTCAGTGATTCCCAAATAGAAGCTGACGAAGACTCGGGGCCGTCTGTAATTACTGTCAGCAGTGTGGCGAAATGAATAGCTATATCAAGAACGTTCAAGAGCCTGTAATTAATCAGCATTCACGATTAAATTCCTCCCAGTTTCAACACAATTAGCACTTCGTATATGATAGCCCCATAATTGTGCACAAGCAATCGATGGCTATCCCGTTCCAACGACATAAATAGAATGGACAGCTAACCCAATGATAAAGAGGCAGAATGAGGAGGGGATCAGATGAATTGCTAATTTGGCAAGAAAGGTTGGTACAATTGGCAACATATTGCTAAGGTTTAAGTAAGTGAAATGAAGAAAAAGAAAAAAATCGTTTTTGGGAGTTCGTTTTGAAAGTAATTTTCGTCATAGTTTTACAATATATCTGCTTGATGCATGTTTTTTCTTTTAAATTTGTGATACAATTTTAGAACAATTGAAAATTAAAAATATATTGATTACTTTAATTTACGTTTAAAGTTTCTCTAAGAAAATCACGTGACTTTCTCATTGATAAAGGTCCCGCTTTAGGTTTGTAATTGTATATTCCATTATTTATAAAGTCTCTGTTTGTCTTGTGATTCAGTCATGGTTGGGGAAAGATTTCTTATTTTTGCTAACTGTTGAGTAAATGGTAATTATGGGGTGCTGAGATTTTCGTAAATTATTATTTTTATTTCTGTGTATTAGTCATCAGTTTAAAGAAGGGTTCGTTGGATGGGGATAATTGAGTTGGCTGCCTGTGACTTTTACAATTGTTATTTTTTTTCAACCTCCGATGGGGTGTAAAGAAAAGACGGTTCAATAAACAAAAAAGATTTTAGTACCATAAGTAATGTACAATACAGCTTTTTTTCTCTACATAATCACTTTCACGATTAAGGCATTTGTCATATCTTTGAACAAGCTTTAAAATGCCCTCTTCATAAAATGTTGCCATCAAGTGAGAATTGCGAGCTGTTTTGCAGGCAGAAGGGAACAGTGGTAAGGAAATTCATCGAAGAATGAGTCAAGTCTAGGGAGATACCTTTATGAGTAATGGCGTTGTTCGTAAATGGTATCGAAAATTTAAAGGTGGCCGAACTGATGTCCATGAAGAAGGGGGTCAAGGAAGCAAGTCTGTCGCTACAGACGACAGTGTTCAGCGAGTTGACCAAGCGGTTAGGGAAGCTAAAAGATTCACCATAAGGGAATTATCGATTAAGAGTGGCTTGTAGGGAACCGCTTCCAAATTGACGAGGAGCTCAAAGAAACCGTCACAACTCCCTTCAAATCATTGGCGCTACATTTTATGAATAGGGTATTGCAAAGCTCATTCACAGACATGACAAATGTCTTAATCGTCAAGGTGATTATGTAGATTAATAACCTGTACTGTACATTACTTTCGGTTAAACAATCTTTTTTGTATATTGACCCGTAATATCTATACAGCCCGTTGGAGGTTGAAAAAAACAACCCTCGTAAATTTGAAATTATACACTTCTCAATAACCAATTGTAAGCTTCAGCTATAAAAACCAAGAAAAAATAAATAAAGTTTTTTCTATTAAATTAGTGTTTATGTTTTATTTATAATACAAATTATATTATACTTTTTGTGAATAATAAACTAAAGTAATTATTATGTTTTCCCAAATATTGAAGGCGTATAAAAGCGGGTCTCTGATCAAGCACACAAGCCGGAATATATATGTACCTACCCCCACCCACCCCAAATATTGGTTATAATATAAATCAGTAGTTTAAACATAAAAGACTAAGATTTTTTAATTTTTTTGCTTCTTATTCTTACAGTTTGAATAACATGCATACAGTTTTATCAAGAAGAACTTATTTAAACGTTTTGTTACTGGTATTAGCATAGCTATATAAAAATGGGAGTTCAAAAAGGCAAAGTACTGAAACGCCCATGAAAAGATAAAAAGCATCCACCAGTTTCGAAACTTAAGCTAAGGGATTTTAAGAGACTTCGTTTAAGTTCCCAAAGGTTTGTATGTATTTTAAGATTTTATAAAAAAAAGCAAATGTGTGTGTACTCTTTTTTATGTATAACAATACCATGCATTAACCATCTATAATATAACAATTAATTTTCTCAATGCGATAGTTTTTAGATGTTATCCTTCTTCTAATAAGTAGCCAAGCTGATGTCAGGAAAACAACGATTTTCATCCATTAACTAAAAAAAAATATGTTTTCCTATACATATTTAATTATCACGAGTTTGGCCAAAATGGAGGAAACGGGTTGCAACAGCTGGCGAAAATGACAGGTTGTTCTCATGATATGCTCAGTATCGACAGGTAAATCACGTCTTACAACATCAAGGAATAAATAAAATGAAAAAGTTAATCATATAAAATACTTAATAAAATTGAACTTTGAATAAAATAAAACTAAACTTTGCTAAAAATTCCGTAAAGGTGTTCTCTAAATAATTAAGAATTATAATTATAATGGAATTGATATCGCTTAAACTTCCACTAAGGTACGGTGTAGTCTAAAGTTCTCTTTGGAAATAAAAGCATGTGTTAAATGTGCTTGGTAACCTTGACAATGTATAGTAAAAAAACACTTTGGTTAGCAATTTTTTTAAAATTTTTTATAATATTTGTTAGTAATTTGAAAAGTGTTTGTTTTAATAAGAAACTGGTTTGACAAATTTTCAAAACGTAACAGTTAAATAACCGACAGAAGTTTGTCCATTAACTTGACCGTAATTTTAACGGTCAATTCAATTAAAACAATGCAACTGTTAAGTACAAGTTCGGTTTTAAAAAAAACGTGAAATGACCACTCATAACTTCTTGCGACTTCACACACTCATCCCATTGAGATTTAGGAAAACACATATCTAACGATTTTGTCCCAGTGTACTCGGAGACCCCTGTTGTTGAGGGAAATTTTATTTCATCACTTCTATAACAAAACCGTTTACATGATGTCTGATATTTGAACTCACCTTCTGAAAAGAAGGGTGTGTTCAACCAACTCGGCCATGGAAGGTCGTCTCACAGCAACAGTAGACATAAAAATGAACAAGGGTAAAGTCCTAGCTCGATTCTGATTGTCGGGAAATTGATGTGGCGGAAAAAAATATTAAAGTATGCATACCGCACCGCAATTTGAGAAAGAACAATTTTCTCCCTATTTACGGTGAGATACAATATATTTTTTAAAGAGTTTGTGGCTGTTTTTCACAAATTTAGTTTTAAAAAATACCAATAAAGTATATTGGCATTTAACAATTTTTTCACAGAAATTTCTAACAGTGTATGGGCCTCATTCATGACATTTTTATTATTTTGTATTCATACTCGTGTAAGGAAAGTAAACGTAGACTGATAGTAATAAAGTAAACAATGCTTTCTCTTTCTATATATATAACCTACAATCCCACTAAAATTGATTCAAAATCCAGGAACCCGACTCAGGTGCAGCTTTGAATCCTCCGACCGCCCACATACCAGGCACGATCAAATACATCACGTGTTTTCTGAGAATATAGACAAAAAATATCCAAAAAGTTCCAGAAAGAAAAAAAATCCACTGGACTAAGTTACTGGTAAAGACACTTTTCTCTATTTTATCCATCCCAATGCCTTTATTTTTTCACCTGGCCATAATCCAAAGAGATGGATGAGAATTTCAAGTCCCCCCACTGCCGACCCCTGTATGATATTGAAGAAATAACATTATTAGCTTCAGCAGCTCTCATTTTTAACGTATTATATTGGGTTGTTTTTGAGGGAGTTTTACTTTTACAGTGTAAAAAAAAGTCTGTAAATTTACTACGTGATGTTATTTTTTACATTACAATGATGGAATGTTTGCTTTACAGAAAATTAATGTTTTCACGACGTACAGAGTCACATAAACAACTTAATCCAATAGCAGAGAAGATGGGTGCCTAAAATCACGACCAGTGAAGCTAACATTTTCGCATGTTCCACACAACAAATTGTACATCGTATATAAATTCACAGGGTGATGGCAGCACTTTTCCTATCACATTGTGACTGTAAATTAGAGAGGCTTCATTTACAATGTAGCCATGAATGACAGAAAAGTCAACAAACAACCATTTTAAATTTGTGCGCCAAACATTGCCTTTATTTTTCAGAATGTGAAATATATTTTTGAGATTTCTCTTACTCTTAGTTCTAGTCCCTGTTATGATTATTTTTAGGTATTTTAAATATTTTTTAGAACAAGAATTTTTGTCGAAATATGTACGTTGGTAATTTGTTCCTAAAAATAAAATTTTCAACTCTATGTTTAAAAGAAAAAATATTATTTTGAAAGACCTTTTTTATACCGATAAATACAAACATTACTATTCTTTTAAATTTATCCGAATAAACACCTTTTGCGACAAAACATTTTTAAAATACAACTTCATTAAAGGAAACAACTACTTTGTACAAATAACCACAACTTTCCAATCCTGCCATCCCTGGCAGTCCGTCTGTCTGTCGCGGGCACCCATCATCGATATTGTTTTCAGACGTGATTCTAAATCTCACGAAACCACGATGCTGGCCTGCCCCTACAGTCCAGCAGGGGTCACTTTTTTGCACGAAATATCCGTAATCGAAGACGAGTTTTTTTTGTATATTGGTCTTCACTCAAAATATATATTTTTTGTTTTCAAATGTTGATAATTTTTATGGTTTCATATTTTTATTTCACAAACAATTGGATAATGTTTTCTTTATTTAATAACTTAATTGATCATAGTTTTTCTGGTGTTTATAAATTTTTCTATAAATATTTTGAAACTATGTTTTAAGTTATGCTTCCTAAACTAGCTTGAAAGATTGCTTGCATTTTCTATTATTTTAAGTACATTTAAGTATAACTTTAAAAAATCTCATATTTAAAAATTTTTTAAGAATTATCAAAATAAAACAATCAAATTGAAGTTGATTGACAAAATGCTTACATTTAGTATTTCGAACTACTCATCGATAAAATAACCTTTTTAATTATATGGTTTAATTATAAACATCCAGAACTTTTATAGATATTTTGCATATAATTTTACCAAAGAAATCAATGCATAATTCATTAAAATACTGATAACTTTGGCCACTTAATTTTGATCTCTTTATGTATCGGTATAAATTGTGAATTTTACCTGCATTTTGCATGGTTTTTATCCCATATTTTGTGAATATTTAGGATTTGGTACATGGTATGACAAAATAGTGTATGTGTGTCAACTGGTCTATGTTAATAAACTAGCGGATTTGTTTATCTATTTAATATATACTATTCCTCTTATTTTAGCCTGTTTCTTTTCTTTGATGGTAACATGTAAAATTTATTCTCATATTTTCCTTCAAGAGACATTTTACAACCACTTTTTTCTCTTGAATATTTCTTTTCTTTAGAATTTCGTCTTGTGTCTCTTTTCACATTTGAACAATTAACGTTCCAGTTTTTTCTTTGATATTTTTTGTTTCTCATTGCTGTTTAGAAAGATATTTCTTATAATGTCATATTTAATAATTAGAAATCTCTTTTATGCCTTAAATTGGATTAGTATGAGTTTTTTTTATCTCTGTGATATAACTGAATATTTAAAAATCCATATGTACCGCTGAGTATTATCACACAAGCCGTAAAAAAAGAACCATAAACATCGCATCAGTTTATAAAAAAAACAGAAAATTTTTTCGATGTGTCTCATTACGATCATACATAAATAAAGAATTATGCATAAAAAAATAAAATTATAACAAGTAATACTATCTAAGAAACATCAAGTATTATTAGCAAAGAAAATCAAGTAGATTTGAAAGTATTATCAATATGTTTTAAAATAATGAAAAAAATAGACATTTACTAGTAATAATGTTGAAGAAAGTTTGAGGCCAGTTAGGTTCAATTTCTTCAAAGCTAATTTTGATATATTTCCCTGTGAGGTAAATTTTGCTCAAACAAGCAGAGTGTGATCCTTAGCTCCAATGTCTCAATAACAAGTTTAATTTGAACATAAATTAAATCTATTGAAGGAAATGTTGTAAGGAAGTAAAATTTCTTATAATTTGTCAAATCGAACTCTTTATTGCTTTAACTTTACCTCATCATCTTATCTTAGTCAACTTTTTGGACATCTACTCAAGTTTAAATTTGAAGTTTCTCCTTTTGTGTCCTTTCATAATACGACTTCATTTTTCACAGTATTGAATCACTTTTTTTCTTCAAGGATGTTTTGCTTTTTTTCCAGTGTTTGTAAATGAAGTTTCTTCCCTTTCATAATAAGAATTTTCACTTCCTTTGAACTCTTGGTTGCTTCTTCTTAGAAGACTTGTCTTCTTTCTCGTGTTTGGAAGTGAAATGTTTTATTGTGTTCTCTTTCATATTAAGACTTTTCACATCCTTTCCATTATTGGTTGTTTCTTCTTTGAAAACTGGTCTTCTTTCTTGTGTTTGGAAGTGAAATATCTTATTGTGTCCCCTTTCATAATTAGACTTTTCACTTCCTTTGAACGCTTGTTTTTTCTTCTTTGCAGACTTGTCTCTTTTCTCGTTTTTGGAAGTGAAATGTCTTATTGTGTCCCCTTTCATACTACGACATTTCACTTCCTTTGAACTCTTGGTTGCTTCTTCTTTGAAGACTTGTCTTCTTTCTCGTGTATGAAAATGAAATGTTTTGTTTTGTCCTCTTTCATAATAGGACTTTTCCAATCGTTTGAACTCATGGTTGCATCTTCTTTTTAGACTTGACTTCTTTCTCGGGTTTGGAAGTGAAATGTTTTATTATATCCTCTTTCATAATAAGACTTTTCACTTTCTTTCCATTCTTGGTTGTTTTTTCTTTGGAGACTTCTCGGGTTTGGAAGTGAAATGTTTTATTATGGCCCCTTTCATAATAAGAATAATTATGTAAAATTGCTTTAGAGAAATCCTATCCTCCGTTCCAAAAAAATGTTGAAAATGCCTTAAATGACGCGTGGGCTTTTTATTCTATACTAAATATCAACATAAAATCTGTGTAAAAACTCATATTTGTAAACACATATTAATAACAAAACATGAAAATACACAAACGCGCACTAAAAAAAATTGCTAAATTATAACTTATCAGATTTTTAGGCAAAAACACATTGTTTTACCGCTTTCTTAGTAAACAAATAATGAAAAATCAACGAATCACGCAGTGCTACATTTTATGACGTCATTCAAAATTTTTTTATGATAAAAATGAATTTTGCTTCAAATATTATTATTTAATAAATAAAGTTTCTCAAGTCATTGTTTATATAGCAACAATGATTAAAATGACTTAAAATAACTTTTCATGCTAATTGTTTAATAATGTTTAAGTAATGTAGGTATAGGAAGTTTAATTCATTTGTAAAAATTTTACAAATGAATTAAACTTTCTATACCTTCATTTACTTAAACTACTTCTTTACTTAAGCTAAAACCGTGTTGTTAAAACTATTGTTAAAGAAATTACAAATTTTCGTTATTGCATTGTTTTAACTTTAAAATATCTAACTTCATTTTTAGATTTTCTTAGATTGATTATGGTAAAGTGCACATTGTTTTCTTAATTTATTTTGTTTCATAAAATATATTTATGAACTAAGTGGTATTTTTTCTCAAATTTTGCAACATGAATTAAAAATATTAATGTTTACAAAATTATTGTCATGTATTTTTTAAAATTTTAATAACTTTTCTGTAATAGGTAAAACATGGCGTGTTTTTAGTTTAAAAAAATATTTTGTGTACTTAATTAGTTTCAACTTAATAAGTAAAAATGTATCAACATTTTTTTTACAAAAAATATATATATAATCAAGTGAAATGCAAAATTCTATATTTTTAACTGAATGTTATGTAGCTAATGACATTGGGTAAACAGCTGGCATAAATAATCGAATTTTCAACCTTTTGTTTAATTTAATTATTTTTTTCAAAACACATATATTTTAATTAAAAAGTCCTCCTTTTCTTGTATTCTTGAGTAAAATAACCGTAGATAATTCTTTAAGACATTCAATATATGATTGCACTTGCAAAAACTGATAAAAGAATATAAGAGTTTTCTGAAGTTGCCACCCCAAAAAATGTTAAATTTTTAATCCCTTTCTCACTAATACAAAGTGCAAAAAGTCCTTCATATTTTTTCCTGACGCATATTCTGTGCTAAGCTCTCCCTTCAAGGGCATAAGAGGAATCTTAAAAACTCCTAAGATGATTTTCTCTAGCAAGATTATTTTAAGCTGCTCAAACAAGAAATATTTAATTTTCTTTGTCGCCATTTTAATTTTCGAATGTTCTCCTTCATTTTTCTCGGCCAGACGCAAACTCCTCTTAAAGTAATATTTCTCGAAGGGGAAACGTCATTACGGAAATGCGAAGTGGAGAAGGAAAACGAATTTCTTTATTTCTCTGAAGTTTCAAATTGCAAGAGGCGGGGGATAACACAAGTATGAGGAGAATCTGTTTAATGTGAAAGGTTCGCTATTTTCTAGTTGTGATTTCCTTCTTATACTAAATAAAAAGAACCGATTAAAGACACGTGTGCTGAAAATGTTTGGAGATGATAGTGTTTCGTGATTTACTTTGGTTTTCAACGTTTCAAAATTTATTTTTGTTTCTAAGTAGAAAAAGTAAATATTATAGCATAACCCTCTGAAGGATATAGACGTAAAACCCGTCTCCTGACTATCAGGTTTCAGCAACACACATATTTGTAAAAACTTATAAATTTTATAATTACGCTAAATTTTCAAATTTAAAGTATGGAGGAGTCATTTATAATCATCTGCTGCAGAAATATAATTTACAAATTTAATCAATAATTTTTTTAGTGAAAATTTTAAATTTTAATATCATGAGGTGAAAAAAGTTTACACTTTACTCAATTTGTTAATCTCTCAGAGGGTTAATCAGCCATTCCACTAACTTTCAGATTTAAAATACATTTTTCTTTTTATTTACTATGGTAACACTACTTAATTTTTATTTTATAAGTTTTGAAATTTTATTCTGATTTTCAATTTTAATAAATATTTTATAAAAAAAAATTATATTTTCTTTATTTATATTGCCGTAGGGGTAACAATTAACATTACACATAACGTTAATTGTTCCGTTTCAATTAACGTGTTCGTGATATTCTCCTATCTTACGAATCGTTCTATGTATGTTTATATTAGAAATTTTGTATCTGTTGGTTTTGGTAATGGCTCTGGTGTTCCCAGGGCTCTAATCTGGGTCCTTATTTTATATGTTATCATGACCTGTGTAACTCTATGAGCATAGTGACTTTCTTCTTTTGCTGATGATTTAAAATATTAGAAAGATACTCTGTAATTCTGATACTAATCTCTTAAAACGATATTGACAATGTGTTTAATTGGTGCATTAGAAATAAGTTGGAGTTGAATATATCTAAATGTAGTGTTTTAAGTTATACGCGTAAATCTAAGCTCTCCTTGTTCTTTATAATATTAACAATACTTCCCTGTTGGTAATTTTTCTGTTAGGGATCTTGGTGTGACGTTTAATAGTAAACTTGATTTTTCCGAGCACATTTAAAATTTTTACAATTAAAGCTTACAAAATTCTAGGTTTCTTGAAACGCAAAACTACTAATTTCACCAGTCGAAAGGCTTTGGAGTTTTGTATTTTGGCCTGGTTCGCCCTAATCTTGATATGTACCCGATATGGGATCCTTACTACGAAATTAGCAATAGTGTCATTGAAGTGTACAGAATAATTTTTTACGTTTTTTGTATTTTAAGAGTTTCAACGCTGCTTCTCGGAAGTGCCTTCTAGTGTACTCCGTAATATGTTTAACATTTTACCCCTTTAGTCTAGAACGTCAAGTTTATTGTCTTTTGTTTTTTATAAAGTTCTTAATAATATGATTGATTCTACTTACATTACTAGTACTATAAAATTAATGTGCCTTCTAGAGTTACACGTAATCGTTGTTTTTTTATTTGAATTCTAATCGGAATAACTGCATTTTAAATTTTTGTCTATATAAATTTTATAAAACTTATAAAGTGTGTCTGAGGAACTTGATATTTTTTGTATGCCTTTAATGTTTTTAAATCTAATTGTCGGAGGTTATTCTCTTTGTAATTTTTTTTTTTGTGTTTTTGTTGTTTTCATTGTCTTTTATGATGTGCATTATAATTGGATTTTTCTGTTATGTGCATCTGAAACAAACAAATAAATAAAAATAAATAAATAACGTTTTAAAAGGATATTAAGTAATTTTTTTTATATATTGCTATGTATGCTTATAATGTGCATCCGGTTGGCTATTTAAAATATATTTCTGAACCACAAAACGTAGATATATGAGAAAAGGGTCGAAATATGCTGAATGGAACCGAAAAGTTCATCTGCTACTTTAAAAGTTTCTGCAAACTTTATTTCGAAAGTTATGATTTTTTTAAACAATATATTTTACATACTAACATAAAACAGTTGTGAACCCCTTGAACTTGTGAAATAATACATTTTTATTAAGTCCAAGCACGTGTAATTTGAATATTATTTATTGATTTTCTATGGATTAATTTAAAATTTTGTTTGATTTTTAGTTTATATTGCTTTATCAGATTTACTCAACTCGATTTAATTTTTTTTATGTTTATAAAAGAAAATAAAAGGAGGAATATTTTTTCCATTAATGTGGAAAATGCTTTTTAATTAAATGCTATTTCACTTAAGCTGTATAAAGTTGGGTTTCTTTGTATAAAATCTGATTTTCTCTTCGGGAAAACGCCATTTACATATTTCACTTTAATATTTTACAGCATTGGCAAAACATTAAACTATACAATTAACTTTACAAGTTACTTGATGAATGATTTTGTAAACATTTCAATTTTACAAATTACAAATTCTACTAAGAAATGTTAGTAATATCTGTTTTTTATGTGTGGTAAAATTATGATATAAATCGATTGGTCTGTTGGCGAATTTTGGCAATAACGAAATATTAAAGTAAGATCTTCTATTCGTATTAAGTTTGTTGAAGAAGAATGTTCATCTGATTTGTTAAGTTTTATTACTTGCCAACGTAGCGGCAATCATCAAATTAAAACCGGTCGCTACATTATGGCTGGCTTGGTGCATTATTAAGATACACCCTCCTAAAACGCCGGGTACATAAAAGCTAATATTAAATAAGTTACGCTTGGGAAAATGCCCCTGATTGGCAACAACAATAGATAAAATATATAAAATAGGCGTAAACGTAGAATTATATTATACTATGTTGCTTTTCTTATTTTATATAAAAAACAAAAACCTGAATCAGTTATTTTCTCAAAATATAAAGCCAAGTTATCTTCTGTAAACTTGGATTTCAAAATACATTTCTTAAATTTCATTTCTATTTTCGTAGTTCTATCTTTAAAAACAAAGGAAATCAATACTTATTCAATTTTAAATCTAGTTTTTCGTACCAATGGTATCGATTACAAGTACATAAATTTTTATTCCGACAGCACCCATGCTTATAAATCATTATTCCTTTTAAAAAGTTTTATATTTTCCGCATTTATTTATTTTCTTAACTTGATTTACTAAATTTCCATCTTTTAACTATCTGTTATAAACTTCCATTTTGAACTAGTGCATAATATATTTTGCACTGTTTAAATCGACTCTTTTAAACGTTTTACATCTTATGAACTATTAGGTACTATTTTCATTTAAAACATTAAGTTAAGAATTTCTTTTTATGTAAAATTATTTTTTTACATTATGCTTAAAATACAAAAAAATAGTGTAAGATGTGAAATTTAACAGTTATTAAAATTAAGTGTCTTTCATATTTTTGTTATTATGTACTCTCGTAAATTTTCCTTTATTTCAATTGAATCCTATGTCTTTTTATAAGTTATCTTTTTTTATTCCTTTCCAAAGCGATTTATAAGTTGGTCTTTCAAGTGTTTCTTTTTTATTTAACAGAGTAATTTCAATTAGTTTCTTTCTGATTTTTTAAAACTCATAAAGATAAAATATTTTTTTAGTGAAACTGCTTTCTTAATTTTAAAGGTAGTTAAGTTTATTATACTTTTGTCATTCTAGATCTTTCTTTGAGCACACCTATTTTTAGACTATTTTTTTCGTACGCATTATTTAATCGGTTTTCGATGTACCAAAAGAAATACATTTCAATAGAAATCATTAAAAATCTCATAACCACATTTTATTATCTGACTTGACTAAAACCATAAAAATATTCTAAAAATATGAATGTGTCAAAGATAATGAAAAACGAATACATCTAGCCGTTAAAAATTCCCTAAACAAATAACCTTCACTGCTTCGTCCTATCAGACCTTTTTAAATGCTTTTTATCAATTTTTCAGTAATTTTTTTCGAAGCGAGGGTGGGTCTTTGCCCAATATATGTATATTCCGTCGCTTTTTATGATATTCATGTAGGCTATCGACGAACCCAAGCTTCCTATCGAAATTCTATTACAAATTCTCAAGAGCGTCGCCAGTATAGAGATTAAGCGTTTCTGGAACAGATGTCCCGCTTCTCAGAGTTCCGTAACTTGTTTATGATGAATTTCTACAATCATAGTGGCAACGCTACAACTTTCTAATAGAAACAATCTGCGTAGCGCCATCTAGTGTTTTTCGGGTCATACTATTTGTTTCCCCTTGTCAGCCAGGGGCAACATGGGTAATGACTTTCCTCTTTTTGTGCCGCTTTCGGTATTCGAATACCTGGCTGATTCGTTTTTCTTGTGCTTGTTTTTTCTGCATAGCGCTGATACTTTTGATTCATTTCGTTCCATACATTTGTAATAAACGATTATGGAGTGAAAGGAAATATTCGTTTAATCAGCATGCAAAAAAATGTACCGAAAATTTTGAGTTTGGAAAATTATTACTATAATGAATTATAATGTAATTACTTTTACATAAGAACAGATTAGAAACTGTGGTTTGCACGCAAAGTTGGAAAGATATACGCCGAAGCAGCATCCAGGTTTTTTTTTTAATATTTTATATGTAAGAGATGGAAGATATATTGATGATGCACAAATTCAGTTTTTTTTATTCTAATTTTTGTTAAAAATCACAAAAATGTAAATAAAACTATTGCTTATAAAAACATTCCAATTTTCATATAATCAAAATTAAATTTCACTAATCAATTTTTAAATAGTACAGCGCTATTTTACATCAACTTCTATCAATTTGATAAACATTCCACTTCATATTCCATACAACTCGAAAGGTACAGTCACCCTACGCCAAATGTCTCTAAAATGAACAGACCGTCCATTATATCATAGCTCTATCGAAATATTTAGAGGAATATAAGTATTTTAAATATTCCTCATAATCAACCTGTTAAACTTATGATAGGGATAAGAATTCGTTCTTAAAGGTAAATGTTGTTGTTTCTCATCCCCACTGGTCTAGCGGAGCTAGACCAGGACCATGAGTCCATTCACCCTCAAGAAATCAAAAAACAAGATCGATTCGCGCAGAAAATCCTCCTTTTTAAAATTCACACAACCAAGGAGGTGGCCCGGGCTGGCCGCACTGGAGAAACATTTGTTGCAGGTTGGGTAGACCTTTCTCTGCTGTTCAAATTTCATGCACTTTAGGTGACCACTAATGAATCTAGTGTACGCGGTCTGATCACCTCTATCACCTCTGAAGGTCAAGGCGCGACCTGGCTTCCAGGTATGCACTGGGGGAGTTTTCCAGGGCTAGCTGGATACCTTTTGTTTCTAACGGAGTGAATTTCCGAGGATGTGAGTGACAATTTCTCCGGAAAGGGATCATTTGAGCCAAGTTTCACCAGAGAGTCGGCGATCTCATATCCGTATAGCCCAACGTGGGATGTAATCCACTGCAAATAAATATCTCACTTCACGGAAAGTTTACTGAGAAGTTGTAAGATTGCTGTTCCAGCCATGTTTATGCCCATGAGTTTAAAGGTAAATAATAATAGGAATAATATAAAGTTAGACAATTTATAAATACAAGACAAGGTAAATGTTACTATGCAAATTAATGCTACTGGTTGAAAAAGGATACATTTAAAAATCATGAATACTGAACACTTAGTTGTTTTTTGTTAATCGTCTAAAATACCTTCTTCTAAAGACCTCTTCTAAAGACCTTCTGCAAGTTAGTTTTAGTTTAGTTACAAGGAAGTTAACCATAAAACATTTAATATATTATAGTACTACTTACCAATTTAAACCCAAAACAAATTAACTAAAAGTATAATTGAATTCAATATCCATGAGTTTTCTGTTTAAAAGCATTACAAGTAGTACTATACTTACGAACGATGTGATAATTGAATTTTATTCTTGAATACTAATTAATTACATTTAATTAAATATAATGAGTTACTTATTAAGTATTTGTATAAGTTTATTCTAAAGTATGTATCCCTATAAAAATACGAGGAAATGTTAAGTTAAAAGTTTTACAATTAATAATGTAAACTATTTAAACAAGCAACAAATTCACGCTACGAAAAGATGTAATCAGAATATGGTAAATATAAATTTACTTGCACTTAACATATCTAATTTCTCCTAATAATCGGTTAAAATAACATTTATTCAACTAACTTTTCCTTACTTCCACAAATGAATATTTTCATTTAATTAGAAGGAGTTATTTTAAACGTATGTGTTTTCTTAAGAAAGCAAACATAATAAAAATAACAGCTCGACCAATTTTCCAAATGTGTGCTAAAATGTTCTATAAGTGAGAAATTTATTTTAATATTTATTTTATAAATTTGATATTAAAATTTTTAGTAGTTTAAGAATGATATAATTTCAGTTTAGAAATTTTATTGACAAAAAAAATATAGTTTTTATTCTTTTCTGAGTTAGTATGCAAAAAAATAAGGTTTTTAATGAACTAAATGCACACATTGTGAAACCTAAAAATGATGTTAGAACATTGGTTTTTATTCGGTTTTAAATAATCTGCTACAAATTAATAATTCATAAAACATTGACAAAAGATGAGCATTTACAGCATAAATTTAATGAAAATAATGAGTTGTGTAATATGTAAATTAAAATGTGTTAAGCCCTACCATTTTGTAGGGTGATACAAAGTGATACCAAAAGTTGGGATTTCAATCCAAAGAGGTAGTCAGATTTTTTTGAAGTTTTGAATTTTTTTATAAAAAGAACCTGCTTGCAACGTAATGGATGATCTAAACTCTTAAATGGTAATTGGTATGATTTACATTTATCTAGTAAGAGTATTCATTAGTTATCAGATTTTTTTTATTAATATGATTTAATATGGCATCGATATACTGTTTTAAAGTAAAACTAATTACATTATTAAGCATAATTTCTATGTGTGTATTTTATGGGAACTAATATAACTAAATTCTAATTGGTTTTACGTCGTTCGCCGATAGTGAAAAAAAATTGAATTCAGTGTTCAGCCTTTTTGATTAGTTTGTACTTTCTTGCCTGCAAACAAATTCAGAAAACGATAATGAGTAATTATTAATTTGCGAAAGAAGATTTATGAAAATAGTTAATTTTGGCGTTTGGAAGTTTAAATATAAAATAAATTTTAAACAGAAGGCCCTGTTTGGCGAATTTTTTTAGATGTGTATAAATAGTGCGTTTTTTGTTGAGCTCAAATACTGTGTGGAAGCGGTTTAAGTGACAGATTCTGTAACAAACCTACTTGTTATTTTAAATGCATCAATTTTAATAATTATATATTTTCGACTGTATTTAATTTAACAACGATAAATAGTAACTGATTTTTCGAAGAAATGTAAATGGGAAATTATGGCGACTCAAGAATTTATTTAAAAAAATTACTTTTATTCTTCGAAACTTCAAACAAATTTTGCAAAATATAAAGCCTAATTATAATTATGAGAAAGAAGATTGATGAAAATAGTTAATTTTGGCGTTTAAAAGTTTGAATTACAACTAGGTAAAGGCCCTGTTGGCGAATTTTTTTTCTGTAGTGTATAAATAGTTTGTTTCCTGTTGAGCACAAATGTGTGGAAGCGGTTTAAGTGACAGATTCTGTAACAAACCTACTTGTTTACTGATAGGTTAAAACAAATTCCATTTTTTTATTAACCGTTTGACTTTGCGAGATTTTTAAATTTATAGTTAATATAAAATTACATTCACAATGAGTAATTTACAAATATAAAATAAATAACATCATTGTATTATTACTAGGCGTCAATATTTAAGTCGACTACAGCAGCTTAAAAAAGCTTTACGTTTTTTGAAGTCATTTCAAAAATGTATGACGCCAAATAAATATAAATTTTTTTCTAAGAAAGATTCCCCAGAAGAAATTCTAACATATATTATGTTTTGTGATAAAGTTGTGTTTTTTATTTTCTTAGCAATTTTAAATCATCTAAATTTCCAAGAATAATTAAGCTTGAATAATAAGCGATGAATTATTATATCCTTTCTTTTAAATGCCCGTAATTCATAGTAAAATTTGTGTATATTTATAAAAAAAATTCTGACTTTAATAATTATAAATTTAGTGGTTACCTGCTGTACAAAACAAAGTCTTCTCTTTGTGTTCATTCAATGACGAAGAAAGTATTTTTTTAAACTAAATGGCTTTCCTATTATCTATTAGTACATGAATTTCCTTAAAGAAAACTTTAGAGGTGATTTATACCTCCAAACTGACATATTTATTTAGGTACTAGCAAATAAATACCCGTACTTCGCACGGACTAAAAAGAGTTAATTTATGCAAGTATATGTACAATTTAATCCATTATAGGATAATAAACTAGTTACTACCCGCTCGTTATAAAGTATAAAAAATACTGTTACTTATATTACCTTAAAAATCCAAAATAAAAACATACGCTATAAAATGTACGCATAATAGTTATCGTAATTTCCCTCATAAACATATAAAACCTTTTAGCTCATTTGGCGCCTTTTTGGTAAGAATTTGGCGAGAAAAGATATATATCTACAAACAAACTTATTATACAGCTCTAGCACGACGACCTTCGAACTATCAACCATTATTATAAATTTAAAAAAAAAGGCTCATTTTGCGCGTTTAGGTAAGGATTTGGCGAGTTCGGCAACGTATATGGCGAAATAATAAAAACGTTAAACCCTAATATGCAGCTCTAGTACGTTAGGCTTCGAACATCCACCATAGTTATAATTCACGGAAATAGCTTAGATATGCATATTTGCAAACAACAGAACCATCCATGAAAAAATCATTACCTAAAGCCTAATAAAATCCTAAAATGGAGACTAAACGGATTACGTCACTTGAAACATGTCAATTATTTTTCAAATAATGAAATTAGTTTCTGAAGGTATTGGCAATTTTTTGGCAAAAATAAACATTTTTATTTTTAATTATTTTCCTAAAAGTTTTATTTAGTTTCTTCTGCCGAATGGCATCACGAAAGGAAAAAGTGGTGTATTTTTTTCAGAATATTCGAATTTTCTCTAAAAATAGAACATTTTGAGCTCTGAAAGTTCAAAATCTGTAACTTAAGTATGAACTACACATTTGTGCCAAGTTATGAGTCAAACAAATGTCTAGTTTATGAGTCTATAAGAGACATACACAAACACAAAACTTCATTTTTATTATTATAGATTAAAACATGAAAAATAGAACAAATTGTTTAAAGTATTATATCTGTATGATAACATTTCGAGCATTGAAGTAAACTGATTAAAATATACTGAAAAGAGCTTTACTATTGCATTAAAAACGGCTGATGTTCCCCATTATAAAATTTCGAACATTGATACTTTTTACCGTGTTCCATGTCTTTCTTATATTTCATTATCATTTTTTTACTCTTCTAATAAGCTAAATTTTTGTTCATCTTAAAAAAGATAAAGCATCAACTACACATTTAAAATTCACTTAAAGTAATAATATTAACAAATTAAGTAACTGAATGTTATTTTGTAATTATAACAAACCCAAGCTGATTGAAATGAATAACGATAATTCATATTCTCGGAACTAACCAAGAACTAATAAACCTCGGTAAAAGGAAAATGATAAATAACCTTTATTAATCATTGATATACTTTTCTTATCTTTATCATTTTTCATCTTTGAGCTGTTTTTTAAATTAACAATGAATTTACTTCATTTATCATTAAACTCTTTCTTCGTAGCTGGATTTTCTTTTCTTGCTCTTTCTATCTTAAGATAAATACTAAAAATGCGAAGAAATCCATCGAGTGTTTATGAATATTTTTAATTGATGTATGAACTATTAATTGGATTTATAAAACCATAAGAAGAAGTATGGTTATAGTCATTAAATGCCCAATAAATATGTGTTGTTAGGGTAATTATTTGAAGAGTGTAGTTGTAAAACTCAGTTTTTACAAAGTATGAAAATATGATATATAGTTCGTAATCATTTTGAGTTACTTATTATAATGAAAACAATTAAGAAAAGTATGCATGATATTAAAATAAATTCAATTTACAAAACTACAATAGTGCTTGAAATCGCATCGTCTGAATATCATTCACTAGTAGAACATTAATTTAAAGTATCGGTAATTGTTACTTAAAAAATATATGTTGATATGTCATTGAGAGGAGTTAAAAACGTTTTCAAGTAATCTAGTCGTTCCATTATTGGAGTCTTTCATAGTGAAAAAAATTAGTAGAAAAGTAGCATGAATTTAAAATAAATTCATTTGCAAACAATAGTGCTTTTAAAGCACGTCGAATATCACAAACACTAGTAGAAATTTAATTAATGTATCGGTAATGACTATAAAAATAGTGATTTCCTAAGGTAAAACTCACAATCATCTCATGGGTTTGGCGTCAAGGCTCTTCATTGGAGGTTTTTACAACTTATGCGAATGATGTTGAACTATAAAGTTTTTAATATCTGATAAAAAGTAATTCGTACTGTACCGGGTGCGGGGTCGATTCCCGCCTTTGCCTTGGGTGTACCTTCTCTCTCTGTGTCAGTAAAAATTCTGTATCTGTCTGTCTTACTTGATGAAGGATCATAAGCGGGTCTCTGATAAAGCACATAAGCCAGAAAATACATGTACCAACCTCCCTACCTACCTACATTATGTACAGGTTACATATTTCTTTAGTGAAGTGTTTGAAAATTGTAGTACCACCACAAAAGCATAAATCTTTACGAAAGGCGCCGTTTTCGGTCATGTGAGTTTTATGGAATTTTAAGGTGCATTTGTTAAGTCAAAATAGTCATTTATGTAGATTTGTTAAGGGGATACGGTACCCAAAACATTATTTCTAGAAATAATAACATTAAATTGTAAATTATAGTGGTTTTATATAATGTTAACTCTAAATAAATATTTTCTAGCAATAAAAACAAATATTTACAAGTAGTTTTTCATTTATTTAAAAAAAGTCAAACATTTTGAACTTTTTTAAAACGCTACTCCTCTTTCAATTTTGAGAATAAATCCACTAAACTTTTATAGTTTGTTTTTAGTACTATTTGTACAATAACTGTTCATCTATTTTAAAATGTGTGCTACAGTTAAAAAGTAACATGCATTTATACTGAAAATCACAAAAAAATTACAAATTATTGAATTCAACATTTTTTTTTAAATAAACCACTATACCTAGTAGACCGTATTCCATGCACAATGTATTGCACCATATATAAGACACAGACATTTACACAGGTTAAAAATTTCAAAATTCTAACTTAAATAGCAAAAAAGCAAGGGATTTATTAAACACAAGAATTGAAAAACGCGAAACAGAGAGAAAAGGTTGAAAGCAGACGAAATACGCATTCAAACTTATAGGAATGACCCCAGAAAATATTTAATAACTTTTTTTCTACAGAAGATATAATTATGAAACTTTCAGTAAATATTTCTAAAACTATTGTGAATAATAAGAAGTAAAAACTGAAAAATCGATATTTTGACCAATTTTTGGGTACCGTATCCCCTTAAGCTAATATTTGGAATTTAAACTGCTTCTATAAAGTTCTTCTAAAAGAACTTATATAAAGACATAAGTAGAAGTACTTCATTTCAGGTAGGATACAACTTCCCCATTAAACAAAGTCGTCAATGAACGAATCGGACTCGATATATTTGTTGTGCTTCAGGGAATGTCAGTTTTGAAACTTTAATCTTCAATTGTAACTTTTTAGTTATAATATTTCCGCTTTTCCTGTTTGTAGGGAAGAATAAATAAAAAACCATCCATGGGTATTTAAAAAACTGTAAAGAAATTACTATAAAACTGTAAAGAAATAGTATGTTATTTTATATGAAGTCTTACAAAAATTTACATTATTTTAATATGATGTTTTTAATTTAGTTTTTATTTTGAAAGAGCTTTATCGATTATTATCAATAGAGAGTATCGTCGGTATCTTTCTTGTTATTATTTTATCTATCAGGTCATCGAAATAGGTAGTTCACTGTAAAAAAAATCAGGTATTTACTGGAAAATTTTGGACAGCTGAGATGCCCAGTTTTTTAATGACCCTAGAATATATCAGTAAATTTCCCGAAATACTTAGAAAAAGTCCTTCATAAAGCAAGTAACATTACTGGAAATGTAATAAAATCGTACGAATAACGGGATGACACCACTATTCGTTTTATTTTTTTTTCAACTACCAGCTGCTTGTAATGGTATCTGCTGGATTAGATCCACCAAACTTTGGACCCATTCGTTAAACCACTTCATAACTTCTTCGCGACACACACAGATGGTTGTAGATAAAGAAGCATTATATTTAATTGCCCAAAAGGATGTATGTTACATGATTTTACTTATGTTTAAGAGGAAAACCTGAAATTTCAAAAAAGCGATATAAAAAGCTAGGAACATTTACAATAAATAAGAGTAACATTACTAAAAATTTTACAGTGCATTAATTTAATTTAAAATGCAAATATTCCAAAATATTTGAATTTACTTGGTAAACAAAAAAATAAGTACAAATTTGAACAATGCATTCTGTAGTTCTAAGACGTACACATAATATTTAAAAATAAATAGTTAAAACTTTGTTTTAAGAAAAAAGATGGCGATAAAAAAAAAGAAACGAAAGTTAAATTGCTCTTTAGAATAATGGCTTTTACTGTTTGAAGTGAGAAAATATTTCGATTATGGCATTAATTAATCATAAACTTTCTTCCGACAAATCGTGAGAATAGAGAATTAACTAAACAACTTATTTCGAACGCACTTCTTGGCCTGTGTGCACAAGAATATTCGAACATATTCGAATATTTTTTTTTATTCATTACTTCACATCTTCCGCTCTAACGAAGTTCTCCTACGTCGTTTAATTAACTTTCTCAGGTAGGTTTAGCCAAAACGAAATGTGTTCTTTTCTCTGCAGTTAATGAAATGGAAAAATTAATAAATCTTATTATTTTCCACATTCACGAAGTTCTAGTCTAAAAGTCGGATTTAGAGAAAAAGGAAAAAAAAGTTCGCGTGAAATAGAATTGAATTTGATTTTTTTTTTTTTTTTTCATTCCGCTTCACACCGTTTTGTCAAGAAATACCATAATCCCCAAGTAACACGCTTTGAAGATTGAATTTCGAACATCTTTCTTTTTATAATGCAATGAGGGAAATAACAAAAAATCTGTAATAAATTTAAGAATATTAAATGGAAAAAGTAAGATTAAAAATGTATTAGTTAAATGGAACTATTTTAAGGAGTACATTTAACCCTTGATAAAAGTCTAGATATTAAAAATAAAAACTTTTTAATCAAATATAACAAAATAGTTACTTTAACTTTAAATGAGACATAAAATTCTAAAAAAAAGTATCCAAATAGAACTTCGTGACATTTCAAAATGATTAATTAATTGTGCTTAAGACTCACTGGTAAAAAGTTGTTTATTTCGAAAATTTTAATTTTTCTACCAAGCTTACTTTTTCGTTTTGGCTTTTTTAAGTACTCCGACAGCCAAAATTAATTAAAGCGCATGAGAGTTTTTTTCTTCACACATAAAAATCATGTATATGCTGTATTTTTGAGAATGTTTTGAAAATACGTGAAGTTCCGAAATGAAAGAAATGATATACCTTTAAAGATAAAGTAATTTTTCTAAATTGCCGTCTGTGTATTATTTAATAAGGGAAATGTGTGTACCTAGGGTTGTATTTTTTTGTAATTTCCATTAATCTATGACTTGTTTGTTACTTTTATGTAGGTATCAATAGACCGATTTCTTTTTCGATTGGAGAGCTATTTTATATGCTCAAAATAATAAATATGAGGAAATATAAGACTTAAAAAAATTATTAGTGAACCTAAGTACAATATAGGCACTTAACATGGATACGGTAGAGGTAGTTATTTTCTAGGATCATTCTCCGAGCATTTAATTTTAAACCCTTTCCGATCCCGATTTTTCAGAGCTTACTCCTCTAGAAATCCAATCCCTTAACAAAGCCTAATTGCTTTTCAGTTGGCGCCTTCTGCCTGGGCACGACTGGTATGCTGCTACGAGCCCGGGCATTCCTCTGTCGTGCATTTTTCCCAGGCCTCTACAGATCTCCCTATCAAGATTCAGACTAGGCACTTGAGATGCCTAAAATACGTAAATACAGAAAAAAAAATTCCACCTTGTACCTGCACTGTCCCTTCTAGTCCTTCTCACCTTCTTAGCTGTTTGGGCGTCTCATGGAGGCATCGGATTGATGAGCAGGAGCGTAATTTTAATATTCTTATGCGACCGGGTCTTTTGTATCTGGTGTAGGCTTTCCTGCACCAGGGGGATGAGAAGCAACAACAATTTAAAACCCTGCAATGAGTAAAAATATCAAACATATAAGTGTGGTTTTATCAATGAGGATTCATTTATTAACCCATTAGCAACGAAATGTTACAAATCACAAGAATTTTTCTTTATAAATTATTCAAAATAAATATTTGATAAAAATAACACCCTAAGAACAACATGTATTGTCACTCTTAATTACAAAAATATTAGTTTAGGGAATTTAATTAGTCATTTTATATTAGTCGTATATAAAACCCCCCACCTACGTAGAGATATTTGCTTTGGAATAAGCATATTGTTAGTAAGACTGTTATGTAGCATTTCATTTGCATCTATTGTTACTGCAACATCCAATATTTTTTTAAAAATATTTTTATATAAAAAAACTCCACAAATATATAGATTCATTTATGTCAAGAACCTGTAAATTAATTGTAGAATTGAAAAACAAATTTTGGTGTATAATTTTGCAAATAAATGCCTTAATTTCTTAGATTTTATATCACTCGCCTGTTGGGTTATTGTAATCTTATTTAAAAAATCTATTTGTATACAGAATTTAGTCATCCATAATTTTAAGTTTAAATCGATTTAGATAGCCAATAATGGTTGCAAAAGGCTTTTTTTTGCTACATGGCCCTAGATACAAGATTTTGTATTTTTATAGAATATATCTTTTATTTTACATTTCTCCTCAAAATGAGTTTTTATTAGTACTTCAGTTGGTGCATAAGCTTGCAAAATAGAGTAAAAGGAGCAAGTATTGAATTTGCATTTTTAGAACAAAAAAGAAAATGGCGTTAAAAATAATTTTGTCCACCAACACATTTTTTTCACATTTAATTTATCACAGGCTTGTCATCCTACACTTAAAGGTATTTTAAGTAAAGACAAATGGAATTAGAATTTACTCATATGAGTACGAATGCTTAAATCAACTTTTTTTAATTATAGGTGGTGAACCAAGGTACACAATAGTTCCAAGTAAGCGTATGTTTCCAACTAAATTCGACGTTTATAACGGGTTGGTACAGCTGAGGAAAAAAAAAACGATCCACCCTTCGTTTTTCGGCTGCTATTGATCAGGGAATTTTGTGGAAGGTGTCATTTTTCAGGAAATAGCGTAAGGAGTTCAGAACTGGCAACCAAAATTGTATAAGGGGTCGTCTACATATTAAAATGAGTACCAACTTTGAAAATTCCAATGGCAACACCCAATTTTTTTATATAAAAATGTTTATCATCTTCAAAATACCCCAGATCCAAAAAAAAAATTATTATTGTTGCATTATTTGTTGAGATATAAGCATTCGAAGCTGAAGGCCCATAATGTTAAAAAAGTTTCACAAACTTTTATTCATACCTCCACAAATAAAATGAATTAAACCAACATTTTTTTTTTCATTATATACTTCTTAATCTTCCAAAAACAAATCACACAAGTTTTTTCATCAATTTTTAATTATTATTATTTTTTTATTTAAATTTAAATAAGAAAAAATAAAACATGAATAGCAACCCCAAATTTTTGTTACATAAATCGATAAAGTAGATCAAGTAGAACCAAAATCCCGAATTTTTTAATTCAACAACAATTATTTGCCGAGTTATTGTAAAAATACTGAAAAAAACGAATGTTAGGGACCGTGTAAAAATTACTTAGCAAATTGGATCCTAATTCGCATTATCGTTTGGTGGTTGAAAAGCATTTTTGGTAAATGTTTATTCAAATTATTGATGTCTATCAAATGTCTAAAAATCTTTTCTTGTTTCAAGTGCATACAATGTATTTTGTTTGTATAATTAACATTAAATTATATCGATTACTATGTTTTTGAATGTATGTTATTTCCAATATTATTTATAATGATTTTATTATAAAATTTCCAATAATATGTTATTTCCTCGATTTTTTTAATTATTAGAGATTACTTATTTATTTAGTTATTTAGTCAGTTAGTTATTTAGTCAGTTAGTTATTTAGTCAGTTAGTTATTTAGTCAATTAGTCAGTCCGTTAGTTAGTCAGTCAATTAGTCAGTTAGTCCGTTAGTTAGCCATTCAGTCAATTAGTTAGTCAGTGAGTCAGTGAGTCAGTCAGTTAGTCCGTTAGTTAGCCAGTCAGTCAATTAGTTAGTCAGTGAGTCAGTCAGTTCACTGACTAACTAATTGACAGTCAGTTAGATTAAGTTAGTCAGTCTGGACTAACTAAAGGAGTGACTAACTAACGGAGTGATTAATTGACTGACTGACTAACTAAATGACTGACTGACTTACTAACTAATGGACTGACTAACTAACCGACTGACTAACGGACTAACTAACGGACTGACTGACTGACTAACTAACTGACTGATTAACTAACTGACTGATTAACTGACTAACTGACTGACTAACTAACTGACTGACTGACTAACTTACTGACTGACTAACTTACTGACTGACTGACTAACTGACTGGCTAACTAACTAACTGCCTGACTAACTAACTGACTAACTAACTGATTAAATAACTGACTAAATAACTAAATAAAAAAATAATCTCTAATATTTAAAAAAAATCGGGAAATGGACAAAAATCTATTTTCGGGATTTAGAAATCCTCCTTTTTCCCCCAAAATTTAAAAAAAAAGGTAAAAACATAAAAAAAAATCACAATATTAGTGAAGAAGGTTTAATTCTAGCATCCTTTGGCGAGATTATGGTAACCCTTTTGCTAGCTTGTCGTTTCGAAAAAACACCCTAAATATTACCTCTATCAATTTGGAGATTTCCCCCCAAACGAATTGAAAATTAATGCTTTAATATCTCAGCAAATAATGCAAAATGAATAATTCTTTTTTATACCTGGGGTATTTTGAAGTTGCTGAACATTTTTATGTAAAAAAATTGGGTGTTGCTATTGGAATTTTCAAAGTTGGTACTCATTTTAATATATAGACGGCCCCTTATACAATTTTGGTTGCCAGTTCTTAATTCCTTACGCTATTTCCTGAAAAATGACAAATTGCACAAAATTCCTTGACCAATAGCAGCCGAAATATGAAGGGTGGATCGTTTTTTTTTTTCTCCCCAGCTGTACATATATATTCCGGCTTGTGTGCTTGATCAGAGACCCGCCTATTATAACGGGTTATTGGGTATCACAGGGTTTTGGACAAACATTGAAAATAAGTTTCATGTGACCTCTACATTTGAAATTACTTTAAATTTACATAATATGTAAACGAAATTTACTTCTAATAGAGATTTATTCTTTGTATTCTGAATGGAACATATTTTAAACGCTTTCGTTTTTTACTTCATTTTTCATAATCCATAATAAACTATCATGTCCACCAGTTTATATTTTTAATGAAAATTACCTGAACATTTATAACTATCTTTTATAAATTAGTATGGGACTTATAGAAAAGTACTTTTTTATTTCATACGTATAATTTTTTTCATAAATGAAGACCTTAGTGCAAGATTGTGTTATGGACATAAAGGTGAAAACGAGAAAATGATCTTTAAAAGTTTTTAGTTTGCACTTAGATATATTAAAAACGGTAAACGTAAAGTTCATGAAAAAGAGGAAACTTGTTATCTTTAAAGGAGAAGATAATATGTTCATTGACTTAAAAATCTCAGTTTTTTCAAAACTATCACATAGTAGGCTCTTCCCCTAAGCATTTTAAAAGTTCAACTTTGATTCAGTCTTTCTGTTAATCTAGTTCTATCGCATATGCCATTTTATTAAACGAATTTACATTTAATTAATAAACAATCCTAACATACTTTTGTTTCACAGTTAATAGCAAGGGACGCCAAAAACAAAATCTTTTCACTTTATGACACTTCTTAGTTTTAAAAAAAACAGCAAAAGAACCTTCTAAAGTTTTATTTCACCTTCACTTCGCTTCATTTTTTCTCACTGTCTTTCAATTCGGTCAAAAAAATAAAATGAGGCTTGACGTAAAAAAACGAAATAACGACGACGACTTGTTCTGAATTTCGGAAACGTCATTCGTGATAATACTCCACAGTAAGAACATTAATGCACAAAGAACGGAATTGACACTGACACAGAAGTTTTGGCGCCGTGATGGAAGACCAAGTAGAAAATGACGGATAACTTTTTTAAGTGCTGCCTTGGAAGGGTTTTTACTAGTGTCTTGTAGTTATTTTTCGGAAATTAAGAGAGAAATCTACAATCTCGAAAATCACAACTTTATGGTCACAGTGGTTTCTATTTTTGAAGCTATTCTGAGATGAAGCGAATCTTTTGTTAATGATGCAAAATGTGTTTTATATTTGAATGAAGGGCACCATATAGAGATCATTTTACCAAGGCATTCGTTTAATGCGTATCCTTAATCAAAATGGGAAGCATTTCAGAAACATACAGATATGTTTCAAAAGTAAAGAAATTTCTTAATATTTTAAACATTTTAGTTACTGGATTTTGTATACATCTAGCAAATGTTTTGTTGGGATAACTTGTTTTATTGATTGTCAACTTTTTTGTTGTCATATTTTGATGATTAATTTTGTTTATTTAACAATATTTTACTTGGCCCAACGAATCCAGTAGTTTCATATTAACAAAACTCGTTTGGTTGAGATTATCTCGTCATGGCTATTGGTTGCTTTAAACTGTGACGTCTAGCGTCTAAGCTAAATTTTTATTCGAAATGAAAAACCTGTTTACTTCTCCTCCGTTTTGTTGGGCCCTGCGTAGCCGAGGTGGATATTCAACCGATGTCTCGCCAAAAAGGTTCCTGTTTTGTACAGGGTGGAGCAAATAAAAGTGGTTCGGCTTAAAAGTAAGGATAAGAAAGGAAATGTTGCCATGTCAAAAACCAATGCCGAAACAGGTTTGCCATGTGAAGCCATTGATCGCTTAATATTAAGTTCAAACAGACGTTTTTCGAATTATTTACCGGTAACTATGTCATCTTCATCTGTGTACGATTCTGATTAACGCACAGTTACACATCTAGCACTAAGATCTGAACTCTCCAATTGTCCATGTGCAGATCTAGTCTATTTACCACCAAACCAACCAATGGAAATACAAGTTTGAAAAGTGAAGCGATTGTACGCTTGAATAATTTATGAATTTGACTTGAAGGGGGGATTTCAGGTGGCTTCGATAGTTTTTTTCGCCAAGCATCGCACTGCATTCGTAGCTCCATGACGGGGCCACTTTTATATGCGAAACCCTGTATCACAGCCTAACTATGAAATTATTTGTGCTTCAAAAAACATCCATAAAGAATCACTGGTGTCCCCGAGTACAGTGGGCAGACAAGTGTAAAGACGTTTTGAATATTCTTTTGAATTTCTTAGAAGTATTGAATCTCTTTGAACAATAGCTGTCTAGACTATTTTAGTTGTTAGAACGTTGCATCAAATGGATAAGATTTATACTTGCTCAAGTATTTTAAGTACAAACTATTTAAAAAACATTTTAGTTGGCACATTACATTATTAATATAAATGTCCTTTTATCAAATACTCTTTAATGCTTCAGAGCTGAATATTAAATATTTTAGTAATTGAACAAAGTAGGATTTAAATAGCTTTAAAATAAGTAAAATCGTAATAAGTAATCGTTAAGATAAGTAATCGTAAGATCGACCTACGCATTTCATCAATGTGAATTCAATACGATCCCTCTCGATGTTTCAAAATGCATTAGCAATCACCTTAATACTTTCTTTTTTTAATCTATCGTTCTGAAATGTTTCATTGAGTAAAAAAAAGAGAATCGAAACTAATGCATCGAATCCCGCCAAGAGAATCACAAGTTTCTAAAGCAGAGGTAATGGTTTGAGTCCCGTGGGCTATAGACTCAAATGTTTTGCACAATTAATCCGCTGAACCGAGAAGAGTTTTGCAATTCGCTTATTTGAACTTGGCAATTAAATCTCGGGAAACATTGAAAATTTTACGCCTTGTCTCTAATTAGAAATATGCCCGAAGAGACAAGGGTTATGGAAAAAATGGTGTCTAAAATGGGTAGAAAGGGAGTTGGGAGAACTGTGATAAAAAGTGAATTTTAAATTATTGGTGAAACTCATATGCTGAGGTTTTTTTTAGCGAGTTTTGTATTTAAGTAGTTAAAAAAAATTGAAAATATTGGAGTCATTTATTTAATAAGCTTCTAAAAATAAACTGTCATTTTTAATCAAAATTTAAAAACAGTTAGGAGAGAAAGTTAAAAAATATTATATGAAAAATTTAAACAAAAACAATCCAGTAGCGCACAATGTCTTACTCCGTGTCCAAAAATTAACAAATAGAAAACACTCTTATATCGCAAGTGCTCTCAAAAAGTATGTGATGTAATCATTTGCAATGGGCCTTGTCATAAGTATTCCGGTCTTAAAGAGTTTTGGTCAATTTTCTAGTATATTCTATTAATTAGGAGAAATTCCATTTTCTTTTTCTTATACCATCAGACGGAACGGTCGTTCCGCCCGCCAATCTCAAAATGACGCCAAGGGCTGAACGGCAGTTATGTATATATATACTCTAAACATATCGCTATGCTAAACGCAAAACCGATTTTATTTTCTATCAGGCAAACTATACTTTGTAGAACAATAAAAAAATACCGTAGAGAGGTTTTATGGATTACTTTACATAACAAAATTTGGTTATTCTAGAATAAACAACACCGGAGAAAAAAAATTATGGAAATTTTCGAAAATTAAATCTAACGAGCAGTTTTAGTCCCATTTTGACCTAATTTTTGCTCAGACATACAGCCATTACTAGACCATGAATCTTGAAGCGAATTTTACTAAACGATTAAGAATGTCCCAATTCATATTTGTACGTAAGTTTGAAGTTTCAAAAATAATTCTTTCTATTTTTAACTAATTAAAGGCTATATTACCTTTAGCGGTATGCGCGATAAACAAGCTATCCTAGCGGCCACGTACCTCCGAAAACGAGCCAAGGTTTGCTATATTTTCGTCGAAGAGCCGCATAGTAGCGCCGTTAACTATTGGGGGGATTATTACAGCTTTTAAAATATATGATTAATCAAATATCTAAATAGACAGATTGAAAATAAAATGTCTAATTAATAAACGGAATGCGTCATTTAAACTTTTTGACGTTTTTATTTAAAGAAAATATATCAACAACGCGAGTGGAATGACTGGTCTAGAAATGTAAATAGTCATACTTGGTTGCCAGATTCAGTTCAAATTAACATTCAAACATTTATATACACTTCGCTTTCTTTTGAAAAGTAAGAAAAAATAATATATTTTTTGTTGTCTCTGAGGTTATACAACTCCCCATAACACATTCAAATTATGTAGTCTATTTTGTAGTCATATTGCCTTTGCATCTTTTGTTCTTGTTCCATAAAACTTGTTCTTTTTAATCCTTCCTACCGCAAAATGCATCTCATAAAATAAATTTTAAAAAAATACTGATATCCTTCCCAAAAAACTTTGTAAAAGTAAACAAACGCCAATCTCAAAAAAAAAACCGATGCATTTATTTTATAACAAAAAATGCATTAATTTTATAACAAAAAAACAAGTCATTACTTATTAACAAGTTGTCGCTAAAATAGCCGTGATAAAAAAAATGCCAATCTCTTATTTAAAACTCCTTGCGGTCATAATAAATAGTATTGTGGCGTGGATTTTAGCAGTTTGAAATACAAGAAACAAAGTTGGGTCTTGAGGTTAGCTTTATTAACACAGAGTACTTTTAGCAGTTGCTTATATACAGGATAGAACATTCGACTGGAATGTTCTAGAAACTAAATTTACATAATGATAATAAATTATTAGAAATGAATATTCGAGAGGTATAAGAAACATAATGTGATTCTATAAATAATAAATGACTCCGACCAAACCGGGGCCCGAACTCACGATCTGTCTGATACCAAAGCCGCACGTAATCCCACCAGACCACCTTCGTCTTTAAAGAGGGACTGCTTTGGTTGCCATAAAAAAAAATTGCGCTGTTTGAGGTTGGTGCCCATCTTAATCCCCCTAAAAAATTAAATCGCGTAAATGAATTTGAATTACTAAATCAAAATAACCAAAGATACTTAAAAAAAACTTTAACAAATATATGATCTCAATACATTTATATAAAGGTATAGAGGTGAACCGCGCAATTTTTTTATGGCAGCGAAACTTAAATTATACTATTTATTATGACCAAGGAGTTTTAAATAAGATATTGGAATTATTTTTATATCACGGCTTTTTTACCGACAACTTTCACAATGACTTGTTTTTTGTTATAAAATAAATGCATTCTTTGTTATAAAATAAATGCATCGGGGTATTTTTTTAGATTGGCGTTTGTTTACTTTTACAAAGTTTTTTTGGGAGAAATACCTTCTACTACAATCTAAATTATGCTTAAAATAAACAAAATCTTTTATTATCATAAAAATAAACAAGATGTTTTATTATCATAATAACAATCAATATAATTTTTTTCATTGATGGTAAGAAATACCGTTATTGAAAGAATTTCTCTTTTAAAAATTAAAGAAAATAAACAACTTTTTGTAAAACTTATGTATAAAAATATACATAAATGTTTATTGGTGATATTCATATGCAAAATTTATTTTTGTCAGTTTAAAACAGTTTTATTTTTTGGTAGTTTATAAAAATCTTTCAGAAAGTAAAAATCGGAATAATTTACTTAATGGGCTTCTAATAAAAAATATTATTTTTGAATAGACATTAGGGGTGCATAACACTAAACAAGTTTTAATTACCACTCAATCAAAGCATTTAAAGGTAAGTATATACCCAATAAGGTAATTTTAATAACTTTATAACCAAAAAATGTTCAAAAGCAGCTAATCTTTGGGCATACGCGATTTTCTCAAAAACTTTATTATGACTTTCGACAGGTACTTTTTTGACCTTAAATTCATTACATTAATTTCATTGCGTTAGATTTCAACCACCCCGAGTTACAAAATATATTCAATATTTCCACATCAAATTATGAAATATGTTCAATATTACCTCCTTAAATAATGAAATAGTATATTCAATTAATAGTAAGGAGCAGTTTTGTCCTCTTACCCTATGTAGTAGTTAAGTTATTAGAGACAAAAATAAAAAAGCCTTAAAAGAAAAAAAAAATATTTGAAAAATTTAGTTTTTATTTCCAATAAAAAATCTTCAAAATTTAACTAATTTTGTATTCTTTCGAATTAAAAAAAAGAAAGTAGGCCAAAAATGTTGAAAGGTGCTTCATTCTCCAATATATTCCTACTGCAAAGAAACAAGATGAGCAGTTCCTCACCGATAAATTAAATTGCTGTTTATACATTATTCAAGAACTTCAGCAATTGTTCTATTTAATATTAACGCATAATTTTTCTCTCTAATACTAACAATTAAACGTTATGATAATCAAAATATTATATTGTAATTTAAGTTTTGAATATCCAAACTTGCGCAATTTCTAGGCAATATTACCACAAAAAATATATCTCTTCAAACTCAGCCATCGATGGCGCTAGATAGTCAATTCTGGAGTTATATCTGGCAGCCTTCACAACGAGCTTTTAGGATCAATCGGTATGTATGCAACCTCTAGACTACTGCAAGTGATTCTGTTCCAGAATTATTCTTTGTGTTAATAATGCCAAGTGATTATGCCCTTTTGGAAATGGACGACTTATTCAAAAAATGTTTTGTTATTTTTAAACGTAATTATTTAAATTTTAATATCTTCACACATTACAAAATATTTAGTTTTTCATCCTGAACGAATGTAACAAAATTTTTCTTTATGATTTTTGAAAGAGCTGTATACTTAGCTTCTTTTATCTTGAGAGAGGTTTTTCAAATTACATAAATCTTCCTTACACAAATGTATGTAAAAAATGGTAGTTTTTTTCTTTAAATCATTCAGCACAAATCAAAGCTCGCAACACCAAAACATATGTTTCATTTAAAACGCTTTATTGCTAAAAAACGTAAATGGGTCACTCTGAAAACGAGCCATTTGACACAAAAAATCTCGAAAAAAAACATTGATGAAAGTTTTTGAAAATTTGGATTTGAGTTACACTTACATACTACATTAGAAATATAGCATAGGTCCATATTATACAATTAATATTAATTATTCTGATAGTAAGTCTTAATTTAATTATGTTTCATTTAGAAAAGTTTTAACCCCCAAAATTAACATAAATATATTTTATTAATGTGTTACGCTTTAATAAAATTTCAGCTTTACTTTATTTTATTAGTTCACGGCAAAATATAGTGTCACTATAATGCACTAAACTTATATTTAATAAATGTATTCTTATATAATTAAAACGTCATGTCCATGGATACAAATATCATATTTGTGGGCAAAAAAAAGACGTGATGTCCAAAAACGTGACAAATTACATGTATCATCCTTGTAAAACATGGTATGTTCATATTTGAAACATGAGTTTTAAAAAATAAGCTCTTTGTATCTAATGCTACACATAATTAAGTAAGAAAAGACATATCATTAGCTTACCTAAGTTCTTTCTTAGCCACAGACGTCTTGACCTTCCACTAAATCTTAAGTTTAATGAACACAAAAAATGACTTAAAGCTAAAAACAAACTGATTTTTTTATTATTTTATATAATATGACTGCCAAATGAAGCTAAAATGACCTAGACACTGCGTTATATTGCCACTTCTATTGAATTCAATATAAGGTTTTGTTCAAGTCCGAGGACGTGACTGCAGTCATTGGGGACAAGTATTTAATACTCAGTAAATTAAAAAAAAAACAAAAAAATTGCATTAATATATTTCCAAAATGTTCTTTTCTTCAATTCTCTCATTTAAAAAGTTAATTCATATTTTATAAGTTAGATATAAATTACCAAACTCCACGGACGTGACGCTGGGACACACCACGGACATGACATATCACGTTCTGTGGCCTAAAACAAACTGTATTAAAATAGGAAATCTTGTATAATTCTTTCTGTTCTATAATATATAAACTGTATTATCATATTTCCCCAAGTTACTTTGCTTTTAAAAGCCTATATTACTTTTAAAACTGGCAGGGGTTCGTTTTCAGAGTATTCACCTAATTACGTAAAACGTAATTAATTGTAATGTCTTCACGTAGTACAAAATATTTAGTTTTTTTTTATCTTGGATGAATGTAAGAACATTTTGTTTTAGAAATTTTGCAAGAACTTTATATTTGGTTTATTGCAATATTCAATCAGTCATTTCAAGTTGAATGAATGTTCCTTACACACAAGTTTATAATAATTAGTAATATTTTTAACAAATTAATTTTTAAAAAATATTATTCTATATCCATTAATTTTAATAAAAAATACACAAACCCAAATCGTTTATTTCCAAAAGCATCTTCACCTCAGAATAAAAAAATATGTTAAATCTCTTTTTCACACTAAATATAAAAATACGATAAGCAAAAAAATCCATAATTTGTTTTAGCGCAAGAAATAAAGGTTCCTTTTATGCTTTCAATTTAAGTTGTCTGTCTTGAAGCGTTAAAAAAACTGCTGACTTCACTCCCCCCCTCCCCACCATGTTCTCACCTAACATCGCACTACATTTTCTTTCTAAAACTTACAGAAAAAAATGAAATAAAAAATGGAGCAGAATCCCATTTCCAAGGCTGAATTTTAATCGTTTTTCTCAAACCGTTCCCCACCTTGAAGTAGTTCGAAAGAAGTGATTCAAAGGTCAGTTAGTAAAACAATGATTCGGATGCATTAAAAAAATCTTTACTTCTCTAGAGAATTTACCAGTTATAATGTTTTCAAAACGAGCTTTTCTTTGGCTTTGGAGCCTGCCTCGGAGCGCTTTGTAAAGGATTCGCATTTGTGAGGGGAAATAATCTCTTGGGGTTGTATGGAAATTTAAAATAAGTGTTTTGGAGACACAATAAATCAATATTTAATTCGAAGTACAATACATGAAGTGCTTTAGATTGTATTTTGATTGCGTATTGTAGATGCTTGTGCAATACGCTATGGCATCAGAAGTGTCAAAAGATTTAAAAGATGGACATTGTTCTTCCTGGGTATGGTTTGATATATTTGCAAAACTTTTGTTGAATTTCCATAAAACTTGGAAAAGAGAGAATAACAAAGGTTAGTAAATGTTTAGTTGCAATGAGCAAAAGAAAAATAACCGATAAATGATGTATGGATTAAAAAAAACTGTTTGAACAATAGTTGGAAATTGAAATTGCGTTAGACAGTTTCTTTGAACAAACAAATGAAAAAAATCACGAGAATCAGACACCAAGTGAATAATTGTTAAAAACTAGAAACATAAATTAAAAATTACAGCATAAACTTCCAGAAAAAAAATTTCAACGAAAAGAATAAAAAACACTTTAAATACTTACAAGAAGTATTTACCCTAGAACTACAAACTGGGAAAGATATTTAATCAATGGTATTTTTGTATTTCTGGAGTTAAGTTGGTAAGTCACACTGTAATCGACTACTTTTAAAAACAATTATAGACTAAACTTTAAAACTTTAATAAAATTTAATTTGTTCCTTAAAATTCTCTTTAAAAAAATCATAAAAAATCTATTTAATTAGTAAAATTGCTGCTTTTTCCAAACATTTTTGCAAGCAAAAATCTTAGGGATTTATATTTATCCCGCTGGTAGTGTAAAAGTAAAAAAGGTTTCCATTTCTAGGGTTAAATCAGTCCGTCGAAATAAATAAAATATGTTTCAATAAATTATATGGAAACTGTTTTTGAAACTACATAGTAAAAATGTTTAATTTTCATTATTTTATAAAACTTTTAATAACCTAGCTCCTTCAGCTTTATAAAGCAATTCTACACCAAATTTATGGAGTTACCTTATGCAAATAAGTTGATTCCTATTTGGCGGTGTATCACTACTCCATAAATTTCGTGGAACGCCACTTCATAAATTTGATGTAGAAACCTTATTCCTTAAATTTGGTGCAACATTTTCTATATAGCTTTAGTAACTTTTCACTATATCTTTACAGTGGACACTGCCAAAAAATACCTCTAATTTGCCATCACAGTTTGATGGTAAAAGTGCTTCCCTGTTCTGTGAATTTACATATGGTGTAAAATTTATTATGTGATACAGGCGAAAACGTTTGCTTCAGTCGCAGTGATTGGATGCACCCATATTTTCTATATAAACGCTATTTGAGTATGTTCATATGACTTTGTACATCGTGAAAACATCAATTTGTTGTAAAACAAATATTGCAACACAGTGATGTAAAAAAATAGAATAGAAATATTACATAAAAATTTTCTTACAGTGAATAAGTACATTTACAATATTTTATTTAATAATGCAGAAAAAGAAACATAGAAGATTTAAATAAGAAAGTATGTATAGAGTCATATTTTTCAAAAAGCTATGATTTCTAAATAAACTTATTCTCTCTACCGTCTTTCAAAGGATGACGAAGTTAACTGTTCGATAAAATCCTCAGTTACATTCAGAGGCAGAGAAGTGTTTAAAACTTCGGCCTAACTTTCGGAAAACTAAACGTTTGTGGAAGGAAACGTTTGCAAGTGAGGTATGCGGTGCTTTACTCATATTTCCTAATCCTTTCTAAGAAATTTAAGTATAGAACTTTAACTTTGATTATGCGTTTAACGAGCTGTATAGTTTCCTCTTCCAGTACAGGTGAAACTCAATTACGATATGATAAATATATGATTTTGTTTAAATTTAGTTTTTTGTATATTTTTAAGATTTAGTTTACTTTAACCATTTAACGATTGGATAATTTTCAACAAAAAAAAAAAACGATCATAAAAATAACTACTTTTTATCCCTAAAAATTCTTTTAAAAATAAGTGTATCAATAATATAATTGTATTCGTATTAATTTTTCAGTTGTTTTTAGCTTGAAATTTAAATTAAAAAAAGTTAATAAAAATTTAATCTTATAGACATTTTAATTTATGGATTTAAACTAGTTTTAATCTTATTGAAGCAATACTACTGAACACTCCAACCATTTTCGCTTTAATTGGTGGATTTAAGTTAGTTTTAGTCCTATTGAAGCACTAGTATTGAACACTCCAACCCGTAAAAACGATGGGAGAGAGAAATAAAAGGCTAAACCTCACCCCATCAGTTTCACGGTAGCAAGAAAGAAATAGTTAATTTGTTATTATGAGTAGATGGAGTATTTTATAATATTTAAGTTACAACAACGTATTTCCCTAACAAACTACATTTACGACTAATAGAAGGCTTTTTAAATACTCGCCCAACATCAAAATAGGAGGAAAAGGGATTCGACATAATCAGTTTCCCAAGTATCTGGGCATAACCCTTGATCCCGAAATTAATTGCACTTAGGCACATTACTTCTATCGCAGAAAAGGCAAGAAAAAGATTGAACATGTTAAAGTTTATTTCTGGGAGGAGTTGGGGAGCAGATGCTGCAACACCCAAAGTTTCATATGAGACTCTTATTAGACCTATCATTGAGTATGGGTTTCAAATTTTTAGCACGGCTTCCATCTCTTCTCTTGAACAACTAAACAAAGTATAAACGAGTGCTGCAAGAATTATTGCAGGATTGCGAAATTCCTGCCCAAATGACATTGCGAAATTCCTGCCCAAATGACATTGCGCAATTTGAAGCTGGACTGATTACATTAGAATGCAGGAGAAAATGCCTTCTAAACAATTACTTAAACAGGCTTCGCAGTTACGATAGTAATCATAGAACTGCAAATTACCTTAAAAATTGGAAAAGCAATCAAAGATTAAAGAAAGAATCTCCACTCAGTAGGGCACTTAGATGTGACATGTTTCAATTTGATGTTGAACCTACATCCCCTTTCTTTGCCATTAACCTCCTTATTGCTCTATCAAATGTGCATTTTAATGAAGACCTTGCCTATAAGATCAGCAAGAGTAATGACAACCCAGTTCTTATGAGGATGTTAGGGCTCGAGATGCTGTGTAGTATTCCCACCTGAAGCAACACGTATTTTTACAGAAGGAAGCAAACTGGAAAACGGTTCCTGAAAGTAGCGGATCCGTGATTTTTCGACCAAACAAGGAACCCATTAATATTAGCAGAAGGACACCGAACCACAGTTCAAGCTATAGAGATGACCTAATCGTTATTCTTGATTACCTCAGAGTAATAGGAAACGTTGAAAGGAAGGTGTGGTTAATGACCGATAGCCTTAGTGCCTTACAGTATTTGAAAAATTTCTATGAGGTCAGAGGTATACCACAGCTGTGGCGATCATCGAGGAGCTCGGTAGACTTTCGCGTTTTTTCCCATTGCATTTAGTATGGATATCATCTCATGTCGGTTTGGCTGGAAATGAACTGGCTGGTATAATAAGACACATAACTTAAAATATCATAAGTAAAATATTAGATTTGAAGGATGTTTCAACTCCCATAAGCATCTTTAAAAAAATAATTAATCCATAATTAATTGAGTACTTAAGAAATTATAATTTATTGTTTTTTACAACTAAGCACAGAGGGTTTTCATCAGCTTCAATGCATAGTATTGAAATACATATATAACAATAATGCTACTTAATCTACTAACCAAAAATTTAAACTGAAAATATTTATTATTTTTTATGTATTTATCATTAAATGATATTTGTATATACAAGATTTTAAAAGTAACTTCCAATGTCATTTCATTTTTAGCCCACTTCTAAACACAAAACTACTATTTTATGTGGATGTTTAATACAAATCCACAAAGTGTCACTCTCAACTAAAAAACACACACGTTCACGTCCATGTTGATTTACAGACACGACACCGCGCCCCGACTAGAGCGCGTTACAAGTCTGACATTTGTAATTCCACTTAGTCAGAGAAGATAAGTGGCCTCTAAAGAATTTTGGAACGTTCGACGCTTGTTAACTTAACGGTGGCTTACTCCCAACCATAACTTGCCTGGAACAGTAAAGATGTGAAATTTATATAGGCTTGTTCTATTGACATGCTCTGTTAAATGATCATTATCATAAATAGTTTTAATTACTAAGTAAATACAGATGTTTTTTCACAGTTACAAATTTCGTACTTTGGTTCCCCAGAAAATAATTATTCCTAGCAACTGTAACGGCTGTGCGGTGAAACGTTTCACTATATTTTAGGTTGAAAAATTTTTAGATTTCGGAAACCAAAACATAAAAAATTGGTTATACTGAATTTAAAAAAAATGTTCTGAAACATTTCACCACACTGCCGTTGCAGCTACTAGGGACCATTGTTTTTGTTAAACCTAGCACGAAATTTTTAACAATGTATGAAAATTAATACGCTTATGTTTTTTTAATAATTTTATCGTACAAACTGTTTTAAAATCGTAAGTTATTTATTTTTTAACGAAACTGTTATCATCAATGCAAAAGAAACATGTTTTACAATTGCATTCTATAGGAAGTTTGCTCGTTATGAATTATTTCCTCCTTCATTCATTCTTGTTTGAATCAAATAGTTATAGTATAATTAGATGTTTAAAGATAAATGGGTTATTATTGTAAAAAAAGAATTTTTTTATAAAGTAAATTCTAAGAACAATGTATCTGTTGCAGATAATGGTAATTTATTTCAAAAAGCCTTGATTTCATAATTACTGAATAGTGTCTTTTGGATGTTGTATAACAATGTAAACGGATTTAATTTTTATAATTCATTATTCACTGAACGCAACAATAACCCTTCTAATTTAATTTGTGTTGCTTATAATAAATTGTAATTAAACTATAAATCTTTATTCACATAATTTCTTTATACTATGGTGTTTCATATTTTGTTTAACTGTTAGCAAAAGTAAAATGAAATACTGTAAAAGAATTTTAATTTATTTATTTTTTCAAAATGCCCATCTTACTTTTTCTAAAATAATTTAATTTAATTGAAAATACTTAGTATCAACTATATAACAAAAAATAACTGTTATTCCCAATAAACGTAAATTTCGTGTCTCCGTTTCCAGTTACCGATGTTTGGATTCTCAAGAAAAGCGTAAAGATGAACAGCTATTGTCAGCCTTGTTTATGGAATCAAAACCGGAACTAACCGGATCCACCCCATTTTTAACTGGGATCATGATAAAGAACAAGGAAAAATTACTTTAACGCATGTTTTGCCAGGAATGGATGTAGAAAACATATTTTTAATTTTTTTTCTTTAAAAGGGTGATTGGATTTTTTTCCGGTTTTAATTACTTATCTTTGATGTACAGATTATAAGGATCAGTTACTAATCGCCTGTTAGTAATGGGAAGAGAAATGATTTGGAAAATGTGCTTTGTAAATGAATATCTATATGTACAGAATGGCCCCAAGTCCATATGAAGTTTATCGTACAAGCATCTTTTTATACTAATGTGTTAGAGGTAAGAAGTGAATTGGGAAGTTTTCCAATGGACTGATCCCTTTTTCTGAGTTATTTTAATAAAATGAGTGTGAGTTTCTAAAGAATCATTTAAAATGACGTTGGCTCAAATGCTAAATTTGAGCGTGATGCTTTAAAGTACAATAAACAATTATTCAGGTTCATTACGTACTTAATAATCAGAAAAATGAGTAAAAATTAAATATTTCCATAACTAAATATTTATATGCAGCCAAATTTGATATTAAATTTAATTTAATAAAAGCTTATTCAATGCAAAAATAATATGTTAATAGTTAAACTAATTAAATGCTAACTTAGTTAAATAATAACCGAGTTAAAGTATTATTTAACTTAATTAACTTAATTTGCAAATTAAGTAAATTAACTCTGGTACCACATCTTTCGAAATTATAGCATTTCTCAAATATAATTAAATATATATCATTATAATCATCGGCATTATTAAAGTAGATTATACTAAAATTTATTTTAAATAACTGTTTCATTCTCTGATTTGATTTCCCTAATTTCTTTAATGAATTTTTAATTAATAGCGTTTTACATGTAAAACGATTATTTAGTAAAATGTGATTAAAAAATATTTTATAGATAGTTTCCCTAACTAACAAATAACTATACCTATTATCGTTAGAATTAATATTACAAAAAAACTAGAATATTTTTAATTAAAACTAAAATTCAAAGAATTTGTTGTTTAATGTTATGATCATGAAAAAGTAACTTAAATCTAAAATTCAATGAATTTCTTAAACTTGTAAAGAATAATTATTATTTTAAAATACCTCTCTTTACAAACTTACGTAGTTTCCGGACTCGCTTTATTAGTCATTGAACAAAATACTTAAAATTTTACTATTAGCTTTAATCATATTTTGGAAAACTGCATACTTATAGTAATATATTGAAGTAATAATAACATACACAACTTTTAGTAGTTGTAATGTAAAGTTATTAATAAACACAAACTACACGCAAACTATTAATTTTTAGGCCCGTCAAAAGTTTCTATATGACTTGCCTATAACAACTTTAGTAGCCAAACGTGTTAATTCAACAATAATAGATCTTTATCTCAAAAGAGAAAGATCCAAAGTCTCTACTTTAATGTGTGACTTGAGCCTTTCTCCTTTGCTTCTGAATTTTATACTTTCCAATCACCAAAAAATACTGAAATATATGTACTAATTTAAAGACTTTGAAGCGATAAATATGAATTTATAATTGACAGACTGTCCCGAAAATCTAACGTTGATTTCTATTTTTATCGCAAATCAAAATTAATCGGCTCACTAATTGGCCGACGTGTACGGTTGGGCTTAAATGAACAGCAATAGCATTACATTCTACGTACGTGCCCTTCGCTCTAATAACGCTATTTTCGAAGGACTCCGCTATTAATTTGAGTGATGTTGCACAGGTGTTTAAGCAAAGCCTTGCTATTAAATGAGCTCGCCTTATGTACATTTAAAATGCGCCTACAACTGTACTTTTCTACTTGTGTTAAGGAAACGGCGCAATGCCGTTAGTTAATTATTCATAAGTATTGTTTTGTAACGAGAATCGTGTAGGGTATTTTGTGATTTTGAAGTTCAGTTAGAGTTTGTTAACTACAGTTGAGAAAAAATCAAATACGAAAAAATTACATGCAGTATATATTTTTATGCACTATGCAAATGATGATTCCACTAGGTTATTGAAAACTTTAGTAATAAAGTTTTTTTAATCACATGACGTTATCATAAGTTAATAATTAATTTCCAGTAATCGTTGTTTTGAACAAGTGGTTTAAAACTATCTTTTTATAACTGATATCGTATTCTGATTACTTTAAAGCCCTTAACGTTTTATTTTATAATAATTAGATTCTATATAGAAAGTTATTTGACAATTTTTTTAAATGCCCCAAATCCACTGAGCCGCCTCAAAACTAAGTTGATACAACAAAAGTGTAAAATGCAATGAACATGAATATTGAACGACAAATAAAGATTGTAGTAATCTTAAATTTGTAATTATAAGTTAAAACAATTTATATTAGTTTCAATATTTTTTTAATTCTTTTAAAACAAGCACCATTATTTTCGGGGAACCGTGATTAATCTTTCAAGTTAAAATAAGCGTGATATCAAGTCTCAATGCTCAACAATTGTCACCCCGTTGCACCGTTTCAAAAGACCCGAATTCTGAATGACAAAAGCCCACTGAAGAATGATTCCCGGCATTCCATTCTAACGAATGAAGTGATCGAACTCGACAAAGCGAAAAATCTTCTTTAGAGGCCATGAGTTTGAATTTTTTCAAATATACAGATCTAAAAGATAATGAGAAGTAATAAAAAGTCTCTTTATATTCTAAAGTTTCAGTAACCTCGAGCAATCAAAATTAACACAGTCTAAAGCGTTTGTGAAAGGTAGATTGAATGCCAATCTCTCTTTCTGATTAAAGGGGTATAGAATTTGTAGGTTTCGTAATTCTACACATAGCGTTATTCCGAAAGTGTAATTCTCTGGTTAAGTTTTTCTTTTTATAATTATCCCATTTTACATGTTACTTTACTGAGTAGTATTCAAACATAAATTGATCTAGTCAACCGTGCTTACTTTACCGCCGTTAGATATTTTTATCCGTGACATTTGTTATTCTATTTTGATAGTCCTACAGCTTCATGTCAATATTTTGGAATAAAACTTTGTTTTCTATTTAAAAATAATGGCCGGTTGAAAATATAATATATATATTTTTTGCAGAGGGAAATACTAAAACTAAATACAAAGTTAATTGAAATAATTTAACTAAACAATGTAAGAAGTTTTTGGAAAACAAATTTCATTCTGTGGATTTATCGGTATTTTTTTTATAAATTATGGTCATAAACAACTTTTATTACAACAAAAATGGTAATGAGTTAAATTACATGATCGTGAATTCATTAAACATTTTTTTTTTAAATGCTAATATTAATATGTATCTTTCAAAGGAGACTAGCATTATAGAAAAACTAATATTAATAATGGGATTGCCTTAAAATACGATTCTGGAAAATTTCCAATACAAGATGGTTAAAAGTCGAGTAATACAAAGTGGTGAATGGCCGTTCACAAGATTTCTTAAAGTGTCCCACTTCCGAATATACGTTGAATGAAAATTGTCATATATAGGGGGAAGTGCTCAGCTTTGGGACAGTTGTACCTGGGGACATGGGGAATAACTCGTTTTAGGGAAAACGAAAAAATCCTGTATTTTTAGTGGCAACACTACTAACAAAACTTTATCTTCTCTTGTTGAAGAGGCGTCGAAGAAAGCTAAGACTAGCATAATAAACAGGATTTATTGATTTCACACATCGTCAGTAACTTTTACCATCATTTTATATTTTGTATTACGTGCCGAATTAATATTGTTGGCGGCTCTTGTTAGTACTACTTAATAAGCCATGGTTGAAGTTATTTTTAATCCTATATTTGTTTTGCAAAACTTAACACTTTCGTGTAACAACGCGTTTTAAAAAATTACCTGATGTGCTGTACCTTGGGACAGTGTTTAGGTTGTACCCAGGGAAGTCCCTAGGTACAACCGATTTTTCTGCTGCACTGCATTTTGTTGTGTACTGAACCTACTACTGTTTTTTCGATTTCTCAAATGTCTTCAAGTTCCGATCAGAGGCCACAGATCTGCTCTTCTGAATCTCTCAAAGAAATTTGACCACTTCCAAAACACCTTCTACGAAAAGAAACCAAGAGAGGCAGACCTAAAGTGAAATCCCTTATTTTAACCGATGATGCAGAAGAAGAAAAACAGGAAACGATCAAAAGCAAAAAGTCTGCTCCAAGTAAAAAGAAAGCAAAAGTACAATGGAAGGATGTTGAATTCGGGAACTTAATTGAAACAGAAATGTTTGAAAATGATTAAAGAACTAAATTTGCAGAATGAATCAACACATAATGATGAACTTCAAATAGGGGATTTGTTTTAGTGAGGTTTCTGGGAAAAACAACTGTCAAATATAACGTGGCCAATATTATTGAAGTACATGTTAATGAATTTATTGTAGAATACCTCAAAAATATTGAAAATTCGAATAAGTTTACTAAAACTGAAAAAATTTGAAGTCGTTAGAGATGATATAATTCTAAAACTTCCAAGCACTAAATGTTGTTGGCCGATCCACAAGACGTGGACAGCAGTTATCTTTTACTATGTCTTTTGATGGTTATAATCTTGGGTAGATTTAATTATTTGTTTTTTTCGCTTATAAGTCACTTTTCAAATTATGTTATTGAAAAATAAAGTTATTATTTAAAATTACAACAAACTTACTCTATTTCCGACTCTTGGTAATTACTGACATATATTAGTTTTTTTCTAAATTAAAAAAAACATTTGGAAAATGTATTTGTCAATTGTATTATATGTATTTGGAAAAACGTTTCGAATTAAGAAAAAGGAAAAGTTAGATATTTTTTAGAAGAATTTAAAGATGTTACTCTATACACAAAGTCAAAAATATAATTGATTTCTTATTTGTACGACAAAATTGTGTTCTAGCCAATTTTGAACACTGTCCTCAGGTACATCCTGCCTTGTCCACTGGTACATTGCATCTTGTCCCCAAGTACATCATTGAAGTTGTACCTGAAGACAGTGAACGTACCTGAAGACATCGTACCTGTGGAGTTAAATAGTAAAGAAAAAAATCTTTAAAAAATTTCTTAGTATAGCCAAGATTTTGTTAAAGGAGAATAACTAAAAACATTAAAATAATCGGTTTATAAAAAAATATTAAAATTAAAAATCTAAATCTGTCCCATACCTCAGCACTTCCCCGTACTTGTTACTTAATTTATGAACAATTGTTATATTAATCTTGGATTTAAAAAAATAATAATTACAACGCAAGACATGTCTCATTAGGCTTCTTAGTAGGATTGGATCTTAAACAAGAGGATAATAAAAACAAATTTTTCACTTCAAATATTCTCGAATAAACAGTGACATGTGAAGTTTTTCTTGGGGGGTGCACCCAACAAAATGAATTCATTGAGGATTCTTACCAAGGGAAATCGAGTCGGAGATGTCAAAAAAAGAGTCTTGACTTTGGGATAATCACCAAAGAGGATTTTGAAGTGCCTTAACTGAAATCTGAATGAACACTTCATTGGCTGCCAATAGAGATTCCGGGTTTTAGAGTCTTGAATTTCAGAGTTTCTATGAATTGACTGGATTGCCTTAGTTGTCAAATGTATTGTCATGATATTTTTAATTGGTAAAGGGATAATTATTTCGTTTATTGGAGAAGGCTCTTAATGTATTCACAAGTGATAAAAAAAAATATGTAGCAACAAAAATGTAATGAATAGTTACATATAATTGATAATTGGAATTATTTATATTTTAAGAATTTTAAGATAGGGTAAAAAATCCAAGTAATATTCCATAGAAATCAGCTAAGTGCCGATACCGGTCAGTTAACTAACATACTTTTATCACGATTCCACATTACCTCCCTCTGAGGGATGAAGACGTAAAAACCCGTCACCTGACAATCCAGTTTTCCAGCAACACACATAATTTTTAAAAAAGAAATATTTTTATCCTACTAAATCTTAAAATTTAAAGTATGTGTGAGTCATTTGTAATCATTTGCTACAGAAATATTATTTAAAAAAAATTAAATAAAACTTTCAGTTAAAAAATCAGTCTAAATTAATTTCAGTCTAATTGAATTTTTAGTCTAAAAGAATAAATAAACCAAATTAAGTTCATTTTATACAAAGTTTTGCAAGTTTTTAATACAAAACCTTTAACCGGTTTTAACCGGTTCATGAACTAATAGAGTAATACTGATGGGATGACGCGACGCAAAAAAGTTCACAATTAATTATTATTAGACAGAGGATTAACTAGAAGTTGTTGTTTGATCAAATCCTTTTGGGGGGGACAAATTTACTAAGCTTGTATTAGCTGTCTAAAAGTTCTGTTCTAAGAAAACTAGAATCTATGTTGAAAACTGTAAAATATTTTTACAGTTTTTATATATTACAGCCAGTGTTGATGCTTGTGGAAGCAACAAACCACAATTTTTTTTTTACCCTACTGAAATGTTAATGCTGATTTCAAAACCACAATAAAAATTTCCATTTTCTTTCTTTGGTCACGTTTTTTTTCAACAATTCATCTTAGAGCTACATAAATCTTCTCACCAAAACCTTACGTCTTTTTATTTATGTATAAGCCATTGATATTAACCCAACATCAACGAGAATATGACCCTTTTTGTATGTAAATTTTTGTTACATGTTAAAAAAAAAAGTGAATGATGAATGAAAAGATGACATTTTAAAATGGGTTTTATATCAGAATGTTTAAATTTTATAAATAAGATATATACAGTTTCTAAAAAACCACTTTAATAAAATCCGTGTTGAAAATGTATAAAATAATTGAATTTTAGTGCCTACGTAAAAAAGTTTTAGAAAGTGATATCAAACAATTAAGTGTAAATCAAGTAAGTAAATATTTGATAGTTATTTACTGCAGGAATATTTACTTCAACTTTTTTTATCGGTTATTAAAATTATGTTGATAAAAAATTATCAAAGAAATAATTTAATACCTGTCAGAGAGAGTTATTGAATTACTTCTAATCATTAAATTTAGCTTTTTAATTTTGATTTCAATCCCTTGCAAAGTTAATCATTTGTTTTAGACAATCGACTTAGGTAAAAATGTAGGGGTGTTAACACTACACGACTTTCAATTACCACTCGATAAAGCAATACGTTTAAAGCAAATTATATACCCTACACCGTAAAAAAAAATCAGTTAATTTTGCAGAAAAATTCCATATATTTACAGAAAAATTATATTATTTTTTAACAGTTTTTTCTCTAAAATTAATCAGTTTTAAGTAAAAAAAAAAGATTTTTCTGTTTTTTTTAGCCGCGTAAATGTATTGGACTGCTATCGAAGAGGCATTTCAACTGTTTTGAAGTCTCTGCTGTGCTGAAGTATCATAGTTGGCAGAGCATTGGGCAGAAGAGCAAACGGTCCACGGTTCGAATCTGGGGTAGGCACTTCGTTAGTTTTGTGGTTAGTATCCCCGCTTGTTACTAAGGGGAAGTCGGGTTTTTCATAATTTGTCTGTTAAAAAAACAGATTTTGTGTTAAAATTATTCGTTTTAAATAAACAGATTTTTGTGTTAAAATTATTCGTTTTAAATAAGCAGATTTTGTGTTAAAATTATTCGTTTTAAATAAACAGATTTGTGTTAAAATTATTCGTTTTAAATAAACAGATTTTGTGTTAAAATTATTCGTTTTAAATAAACAGATTATCTCTGTAAATTTTACGTTATTTTTCTATTTGACAGTTTCACCAGCTGACAGTTTTTTTTTTATGTAAAAATAAAAGTCTTTTGTTACAGTTTACTAGTTTTATATACCCGCCTTTGCACGTGTGTAACCTAAGCAACGGTGATTTGTATTTTATGTAAACTTTTATTTTACGGAAATCAATGCCTGGCTCGCCACTGGTTAGCAAATTCCTCAAGATGTTATAATCTCTCAGTAGCTGGTATAAACATTAATTAAAAATAATGAATTTCCAATCGGATTCAGGCAATTCGAGAAGTTTGAGAGCATCCCGGTAGACTCGTGTTAAAATTGCCAATTTCATAAACATAGGTTAATCTGACCCAGGATACAACTGCAACACTATTCAACAATTCACCTGCTGCTGCTAATTCGCAAGAACTTCCATATGTGGATAGAATTAACATTTCGGAGAAGCATTCAGCAAATCCATAATAGTTATCGTCATTACTACTGTCATCTGACATTGTAGCAAATCTCTGTCGATTCTCTACAACATATCTCACAATTAATTCCCGGACTTCCGTAGGCATCAAGTTCGTACCACACATGACAAAAGACAGTGAACGAATCAGACATGCATCATCTACTATGGCTGGAAAAAATTTATGGAATTTATAACTTAGCATTTGAACACATCAATTAAATTCAACTTGGAAATATAATTAGGATTGATTTGAGTTAATATGATCATGCATAAAAAAATCAAATAGTTTTTGACGTGGACCGAAACTTCTTTCAAATTTAAAATAAAAATATATATTCTATAAATCCTAAGATTACTACAATGCACAATGCTTTTTCTATGGAAAATCATCTCACGTTTTGTCTTCTTAGATCCGTTTGGGTTCGAATTTCAAAAAATCGCTTTTTAAAGGACACGTTCCGTACAAAAGAAATAGTCTCTTAAATTTGAAATATCTAACTCCATTAGTTTTGGGTGGGCTTTAATACGTGAATCAGTGTGTGTGTCAATCGGGGCTATTTCCTTTATAAATATAGATAAAGCATTTTCAATAACTTTATAGCCTAAAACGTTCTCTGGAATTTGTTCCTTTGGGAAAATGTTTTGAATAAAAAAATTAATTCTCAGTTTTAAGCTCAGGGTAACAACTTTCACCATAAATTAAAATCTCTCTTTGTATTTTATTAAGATTAACCAATAATTTTCAAAGAAGATTTTAAACGTAATGAACTTTAAAATTACTTCTTATTTAAGATTTACTGCGATATAACATATTGCAGCAACGATAAACCTAACAATTTTCTATCTTAAGAATTTTTAAACAACAATAAGCCCAACATTATTTATTATAAATCAATATTTTTAAAACCAGAATACCAACAATAAAATATACCCTTTCATTGTTTTTAGAGGTACACTTCCAAGAAAAACTGGAGATCTATTTTTGTTCCCTTCCGACATTTTACTGAGTGGTTATGATGGAATATCTGTCTCAGATCTTTCCTCTCCAAATGCTTTTACTCACATCGACAACAAACAAAGATAGAAACAAAAAATATTCCAGGAGTTATAGAATCTAGGGTTTGATACATCTATATGAGTGAAAAATTGAAAACGAGCCGAATGCTTTTTGTGCATCAGAAGTGATGTCTTGGAGACTATCTATCACAGGATTGGGGATGATGCAATTGGGTGTGGATTGCGTTTTGTGATTTAATGTCTGGTGGTATTGGGGATTTCCGTTTAAAATAAATTGGCTAAAAGATATTATTAATCAAGAACTTCAATAAAACGATAGCTAAATCGATACAACTAAAAGATACAGTTACTCATGCAGCATTATCAGTTGAATTCGGTTTAATTGGAAGCTATATACTGTTTGCGTTTGTTTTAGAATGGCTAATTTGACCTGCATAAAGCCAACACGAGGAGATATGCGCGTACAAAGGGTAACTTTGTACCTAGGTTCACTGGTCAAATTTTTTTAAATATTTGGTTCTAAACGTTGTTACTTATATGAGTAGATTTTACCTTTCCAATTGCCCTTAAACTACATTTGAGTCTTGGAGGAGAAGCCTATGATAAGTTAAATATTAAATAGTTTTTTGGTGATCAAAAGTAAAATTGTTACTCTTTTTATTTTTTATTTTAAAAAAGTAATTTCAATATTGTACTTGCTTATTCTATTCAGTAGAAGTTGTGCGGCTCTAAGAGATATGCCACACCGGTACTTAGAGATATGTCCTTTTTTTTACACTTTTATAAATTTTTTATACAATTGTGTTGTTTTATGTCAAAACCATTTGTAAACCTTTCATAATTAGTTAGCTATCCTTATTTTTCAAACACATTTCGCAAATCGTACTTTATTTTCCCAGATATAAAATATAATTCAAAATGTTCAAGAATTTTTTTTTACGTCGGGGAGCTGGCCCTATTGGACATTTCCCTTCTTGCAGCCCAATAAAGCATAGCCTTTTGATTCAAGTTTTCATAAGGTAAAAAATTACAAACATTGGCAAGAAAGGCACAATTTGTCAAATGATTAAAATCCATAAAAGTTCCAGTTGAGCATAGTGGGCAGTCAGGCACCCCCGAAACACCAATACGGTGGAGATGTCCCTGAAGATAGTCATGACCAGTTATTAATCTGAAGTTAGCAGAAAAAGTCTGTCTGAAGAGGTTCATAGGGAGAGGGTTTTTTAATAGGCTAGATCATAATTTCCCTGTGGCGTCTATAGACCGGATGTTTCTTGGGTAATTTCTTGTGGCTCTCGTAATGAAGGATGAGATCTGATTAAAAGGTAGGGCAAACTCCAGCTGTGGGAGTCCACATCCATGTTTTTCTAGTTGGTCGGCTCTCTCATTTCCAGGTATATTGCAATGGCTTGGTATCCACTGGAAAAGGATCTTCCAGCCGTTTCTAAAAAGTTTGTCAATATCTAGTTTTGCTTCCTCAACACGCTTGGATTCACTGCTGTGGAGAGAGTTGAGCGAAAGAATGGCAGATTGTGAATCAACAAGAAAAACGACATTTTTGTGAAGTTTGTCAGAATTAGAAAGATGAAGAGCTGACTGTTTAATAGCTTCAATTTCAGCTCCAAAGTTTGAGGCATTTATGCCAGCTGAACATGAACCTTCAAAAAGGCCCTCACAGTAGTAGAAACCAGAACCTGAAGAAAGGTCTTCTTGCGATGATCCACCTGTATAAATGTGGTGCCAATTTTCTTTAGGATAGTTAGTTGAAATGGTTTCAAGTGCATGGGTACGGAGCAGATCGGGAACGGAGTCCGTTTTTCTCTCGTGAATGCCAATAGAGAGAATTGAAGATGGAATTCTGAGAGTTGGTGGAAGTCTCTCAGTATGGCAGAAGGGCTGGCGAGGAAAGTTACCTATTTTGAATTTAGTAACGAGATCTTCCACCTTAGAGAGAAAAGATTGATGCGTTTTTAATCTTTTTGTAGCAGGTAAAACTTGTTGCCAATGAGGTGTTGGGAGTCTTTTACACTTTTCAAACTGTTTTAGTAGCTGTTTTTCTCTACGAATCCTCAGAAGGTTCAATATCTAATTGTATTTCCACTAGCTGCAATTAAAGTTGAGAATGCTGCAGAAGTAATAAGTCTAAGTGCTTTGTTTTGAACCTTGTCTATACTTTGTTACAAATATTTTCGGATGCAGTGGCAAGCGGCTCACCCCCATAATCCAAAACGGATCTAATGTAAGATTTGTATACAATGCTCAGAACGTCAGGTGAGGATACAATGCTCAGAACGCCAGGTGAGGATCCCCAGGTGACACCAGATAAGCGTTTAAGGAGACTAAGTCTATATTCGAAATGTTAAAGAATAGCCAAAGGACAACATCGTTTTGATTATTATACTTAACCACTTGAACTTATCAATAAATTAATTTGTGCAAATATCAAAATGAATAAAATAATTCCAATTTATGTCCAAGTATCTATAATATTGATTCTTCTGAAGTATCTTTAAATTTACACACATTTAAACTCGAAAATCTTTAATATTGCTTCCATATCGATAGAATATAATGAGTTAATTTAATAATTGAATATTACTGACACGTTTAAATTTACGTTACATATGATATGTATCAAAAATTACAATAGCAATTGATTTGCTGTTTTATTTCTTATCAATATCGAAGTTAGCTTTATTAAAATATTTTTTGTGTGGAAAAAACAATAATTTAAAAATATTGGTTTTTCTGATTAGGTTGATAACCTCTTTATCCTTCGAATAAACAAATCTCATTCTATGATATATTTCTTTTATTTTCCTTTTTACTAAATTCAACTTTCATTTAACAAAATATAATGTGGTAATTTCACTTCCGGAACTCTTTAACACATATTTAAGAATATAAACTTCCCTACGCAAGAACAAAATATCTATCTTACGCAAATTCTTTGCAGGCTAACATTTCAATTCATGAATATGAGAAAGTTCTATAACATTGACATTAGTTATTCCAATATCCCAGCACGAAATTTGCTTGCATTGAATAAAATTTCAGAATAAAATACGGAAATAAATATAATCTTATTTATTATTAAGCTATTTTAAAATGTATTTACAAAAACTTCCGAACCACTTCTTCCTTGCACTCAAAATTCAAATTGTCGAATCCATTTCAATGACTCTTTTTTAAATCATTCTTAAATGCAACCATTACCGTCCATGGACGGTATCCCTTGGTCACGTAAGCTGAAATGGGCACGGTAGGCCTTGGCAAACTAAGGGGCTGTTGCGCCGAGGAGTTTAGTTTAACGACCATTTAAAAAATTTCAATTTTCTTGCCGACTTGGACATTTTAATACATGGATTTAGTTGTATAACCTTAAAATCAGCAATTGTGATTCGCTTATTTTGTCTTAATATGATTTTTTCTTTATAATAATATTTTTTGGAGAAAAATCTTGCAAAATTTAAAACTTTGTTCTGAACGCGTCTTAAGCTATACAGTTATTTTTAAGAATCGATTTCATTCAAAAACACAATTCATTTCAATTACTCTATTTCAAGTCCTATTTAAACACAACCATAACCTCCCCTGAGTAAAAATCAAACAACTTGAAAAAATACGCAGCAAATAAAAAAAAGCATTGTTTATTATTGAACTACCCTTAAGTATTGCCCCCCATAACTATCGAACACTTTTTAAACTATACGATTTTTTTTAAAAAAATCATCATCTGAACCATCAACTGCCTTGAACGAACATCAAAACGATTTGAGAAAACGTAAAGAAAAATATGGTTCATTATTAAACTGGGTTTTTTAAAGTTTTGCACCTAAGACTTCCGAACACATTTTAAACCATATGATTTTTTAAAAATTATCTATTTCATTCGAAATTGCAAAATGACAATTCGGTTTTACAACATTTTAAACTACATGAATTTTTAAAAACAAAATCCTCAATTGCATTCAAACTTGCAAAATGACAATTCGTTTCGGTGAATCTATTTAAAGTCACCCTTTAAACACAACCACAAACTACCCTGAACAAACACCAAAACGACTTGAGAAAATATGCAAATTAAAGAAAGAATTATTATTGAACAATCCTTTTAAGTCTTGCACCCCATAAAATCTTCGATTTTATTCAAAATTGCAAAGTGACAATTCGTTTCAGTTAATACATTTAAAATCACATTTAAACCCAAACGCAAACTCCCCTGATCAAACATCAAAACGACTTGAGCCAATCCAATGTCCATCAATGAACAATTACCCCAAAATAATGACCATTCACATCTCTGCTTTGTCGTAACACCCTCGGACATTTCAATTAGAAAATATTTCCCGGCGATGGCTCTTTAATGCTTCGTGTCTGGGCCAAGCGGGGCACAGCAAATAAAAGAGGATTTACTCTCAAAACGCCGCTTGGACTTGGCGCCACCAAATGGTCACCCATATTTCACACCGGGGTGGGAGGAGAATAAAAGGAGATATTATCCACATCTTCTCATCTTTCTACAAACGCCCTCGTAGTTCTTATGGGGGAGAAGTATATGATGGTTATTTCTACTGCGTTCTTTAAATCGAATAGGAATACATAGTCTACGGGTAAACAAAAAAAATGTTTGAAAATCGATATTTAGAGAAAATAAGAGCATTTTGTTTGTTTTCAAAGTAGACTAAAATTTAATCTATGATTCTAAAGTGCAGTGATACTGAATGAAATTAAAAAATACATGTTTTTATTTGACTAAATAATAAAGTAACTTCACAATTGCAGGAATAGCAATCAAAGACAAAAACATTTAAAAATAAAGCGAAAGTTATCCGATTTATAATTAACTCATTTTAAATTACACTTAAAACCATAAAGTTAATGTTTTTGTCTGGCAAATGAATATTAGTCAGTAAGCTGCCGGAAAACTGCAGTAACTAGACAAATGACTTGGACTATTGTTGCAAGCTCTCAATAACTGTAACCTGTAAGAAAGTACACTGAAAGACTGATCATTACAGAGTAAAAATGGTGCAATTCAATGTTGTGGTTGCTGCAGCTTACCTGCTCACTGCAGTATGGTTAGATTTTGATTAATACAGAGAACAAAGAGGAGGAATTGTATCGTGCAATCAACTTTATCAATAACTTGCTATATAGGTAATATTTTGTTAAATAGAAATTGAATAATTTTTTTTCTGGAATTTATGTTTCGATATGCATAAAATTCACATTAAAATCTAATTTAATTTTTCAAATTTAATATTTTTTATGTATAACTTAATAAGTTTCAGAGAAGATAATCTCTTAGAAATTATTAAAATTTTGTTTTTTTTTAAATATTGGTGTTTCCCACATTTTTAGTATTTGAAAAAAAAAAATATTCAAATATAGAATCTTAAAATATAAAACATTGAAAAATTATTTAGAAAAAAAAAGCGGAAACAAACTGAGATGTTCTCCCAAAACACTGAAAACGCCCCCTTCTCACCCCGTGTCCCCCATCAGCCGTGGAAAAGAGATGAGGGCGAGAGAAGAAATTGCCGGCCACGAAAATGCCTTCCGAGGACAAATTCGACCCCATAAAAATGTCTCCTCCTGAGAAATACGTCCCTATATCATCAGTGGCCAAAAAGAGGGACGCCCCTAAAAAAAGAGCAGCTTTTTTTTAAAAGAGCAGCCCGTGAAATATCGTAATTTCTATCGTGATTACGATCGCCACCCGATCTGTTGGTGGTGGGAATTATCGTCGTTGAGCTGTGGTTGAGAGTTGGATCGTATTTTTAATTCTATTGGTATTTGGCGGTAGAAATGTTGCTAAACAAATGTTTTTTCTGTTTGGTGGGTGTATTTTATTTGGGTGGGTTTGATATAGTTCAGTTGCTTGGACATAAAATATTGTGAAACTTTGAAGTTATATAAGGGTGATTGAGTGAAAGTGATTAAAATAATTTATGCTAGCCATTACTGGTCTTTTATATTTATTTAAAATAATCACATTAAAATACCATGCAAATATCATAATAAATTAAGCTTTTTAAAAATATATATTCATAATTATGCTTCAACAGTTAGAAGAGTAAACCCTTAAGCAATTGTGCTGAGTAATATTTGTGCTGGGCGAAATACACATATTAGAAATGAATTTCAGAAATGAATGTTAGATTAAAAATTTGCTTCTCAGTAGAGAAGGTTCGACACCCACTTGATCCCTTGGAAATAAACCACATAAAATATGAAGCTGCAATTCGGAAATTTCCAACAATAATATAGTCTTTCTTCATCAACAGCACTTGTAAAAATATTGAACTGTAAATTTTCGTTTGTATGGTTATAAAGGAATTTCTGTTTTAGTGTGAAAAACCGTTCTTTGAAATTTCTATTTTAGGTTTCTTATCTTTAGCTAAACATAAACAAAGAACTTATTATTTGATATAATAGATTATCACTCTTTACTGTGCTTAAATTTAAGTTAGTTCAAATCTGTCCTAACCTATTTGAGGCGATGGTCACCTCCGTTTCTGTAGCCTGAGGTGCTAATGCTAGCTAATGCCCATGGCGAATGGCTACTCCTTCCCAGTTAACTACCAAACAAAACTTGGTACTCATTTAACCCTTTATGTCCCGAATTTATTTTCTTTTTCCCTTCTATCTACTTATAGTTATTGATTAACAATGACATTTTGTTAAATGAATTTATTTTACCTTTTTAGTCTTAATGTGTTGAAACCGTATACTACATTAATAAAAGCCCACTACCATCTATTTTCCCTCAAACAAACAATGAAAAGTAAAACAATGGCATTTTAAGTGGTACTTATAAGTACTGTTTGTCCATCACGAGTTGGCGCAGGGAACTAACGTAAAAGTTTAAAGAAAATTTTATTTTACCTTTATAGACTTTAATGTGTTAAAACTGAGTTTGTCAATCAAAAAGTGGTCGGCTCAGTGGCTGAGAGGTAATACGTGTCCGCCTCATAAGCCCAAGTTCGTGGGCTGGAGCCCCGGTTGAGTCGTCAGATTTTCTGGATGGGAAAATCATGGGCACGCATGTCATATGATTATGTGGCATGTAAAAGATTCCTGGATTACCCATTTGGATTGGGTTCTCTCGGCAAAATTAAATCTCGGCATACTTTCCACAGAGAGCTCATATCCATTGTAATCTGAGCGTCAAATTTGGTAGCGAGGAGTCGCCAGTTGGTGCCACAAAAAAAAAATGACTCTCAGTTCTGGGGAATATGCCGAGTCTGAAAAGGGCTTCATCCACCAAAATTGCAGCCGCATTAGAGAGAAAAAAATCAAAAAGTTCTATTTATCCCCGTTTTCTCCTATTTGAACAATGAAAAGTTAAACAGTGACTTTTTAAGTGGGACTTATAAGTACCGTCAGTACATAAAGGGCTGAGGTATGAAGGGGTGAATGACCTATCCGGACCCGTATACGAACCAGGACCGACAGTATACTGCTCAAAGTAGAGTAATTTTTAAATCCCCCCCCCCCTAAAAAAATTCCTTTCATAATACAGCTTGTTTCCAGCACATGAAAATTGAGGACACAAAACTTCATGGGAGACTTGATCCTGGAGGAACAAGAATCCAAGTTTAAGCAAAATTAGTATTAAATATATATTTTTTATTTTCCCTTGTTGCTTAATATGATATTGTGAGATATTATTTAATTGATATCAGCCTTAGTTAAAATGTAAATTAACTTCATTAATCATGGTTAATATAGTAAGAAGATAATTTGTATATTTGTCTATCCAAAGATAATTTGTATTTTAATATTTGTCTATCCACAGAGTATTTGAATCATTAAAAATGTAAAAGGGGGTCAAGAGACTTGTTTTTCAAAATTCATGCTTAGATGGATTTGTGAAGTACAGATTCCAGTTAATCATTTTACAGAAGAAAAATTAAGTTTCGCGCCTCTGGATGTTAAGAAAAAGGTCTGTTTTTGGGACCGTACCCCTTTGTACATTTCTCCAAAACACTAACAGATGACAGCACGAGCTTTAATTTTTTGTTGTGTTAACTACACTGAAGGTTATCAGTGCTTTTGTTATTTTTCATAAAGAATTGCAGACATATTCGAAATTATTTTTCTATAAAACGACTTCGGTAATAAATCACGCAATTAACACTGATGCCAATAATACTCTAAATTATATCGTCACAAAAAAAATTTCCGCAGTCCATGTGAATTAATGATAAATGTTCACCATTCACCACACCAATGGAAAGTGCGGAAAAAATGGCTAAAAGAAACTTCTCATCGAGAAAATTTGGTGTTCCACGAACAATACTCAAGAACAACGATTATTCGTCTGCCAAACTTTCTATAACCTATAAAAATGGACGATTTGTAACAAAAATATAGCAATAAAGTATCGATTTCTGAGAACTGGTATTCAGTGCACCAACCATAAATTAATTTTAAAAAAAGTGCCTGGAAGATGAATATTTTTATCCTGGTTTGAATGACAACTTTTTATTACACTTTGTACTTTGTACCAGAAATAAAAAAAACAAAGCTTAGTACAGATATTTTATTGTGTAGATACGCTAATTTGTGTGCTTTTCTAATGGTATTGTTTTATTTATGGGACTGTGAGATAATTGTAAAAATGTATGGAAGTTTTCTGAAGTTTCATTAGAAATATATGCTATACTTAGTGTAACGATTATAGCTCTGGACTCCAGAGCTGGGAGTCTGGGTCCCAATCCCGGGTAAGGCTTGGTTGTAAATTGTACCTATCTGAAGTCTTGTAAATACGGTGAAAACCTCTTGGGCTGCATGTCATAATACAGGGTGTTTCAAAATTGGCCGGAAATGGAAAGGATGCAATTCCGAAATATCTATACCCAACCCCTCCAAAAACTAGTAACTAGTACACAGCCAATTGGTCACGTATTTTGGTTGTGGCTGAACCCTTGAACTAGGACAGCACAAGAATGCGTTGACGAAGTGATGCATTCGTTTTGAGTTTGGTTTGGTTGAAATGACATATCGCCTAGTAATTTTACAGTTGCAGATTCTGTTACATCACAGTTTCTAAAACTACTAAAAATGATTAGTAACTACTAAAATGGAATTTTTGTGTTTGGATTTCAATTTAAATGATTTGGTGTGTTTCAAATTTGAGCAGGATATACGAAAATTCAATAAACACTAAACATTTTGCGATGGAAATGTACAGTTTGTCGAAATGTGTATGTGTTGGGACGGGACAACAGTCAGCTTTCTGGTGGACAGGTTTTTGAAATTTTTAACAACTGATATACATGTATTTGTATAACTGTATCTATAGGTGATTTGAGAGTTTAATAAAATAACGCAGACTGTGAGATCGCCATTATGTAAGTCGCTTTTCTGCTGAAAGCGTGTGCTGTTAACTAATTTTCGGTCCTTTTTTATTAATATAAATAAGAAAATTACAATAATTGTTATGTATCGACTGATGGTCAACATCAAGTTTTGTAACAATAATGCAACATATCGAAATGAACAGCCTCCTAAAAAAGATATGTGTTGAAAACTTGTTGAACCTGTAATTTTAACCAGATGTAAATTCAACCAAACCAAACTAAAGGTACTACATTCTAGTGTAGCTCAAGTGCAAGTTTTCATGCACGACCGAAAGTGCGGCCAATTATTTAGCCTTGTTTTATTGGCGGGGGCCGGGTAAATATTTCGGAATTGCATCCTTTCCATTTCCGGTCAATTTTGAAACACCCAGTAAATAAATTATTTGTGATTTTGCATGCGTTTTTCTATAAGACATTCATTGGGGAAAAGGGAGGAGTAAAACCGTTAATGGTAAAAAGGGGTCATATGACATTCAGCTTTGATTCCTTAATGGCAATCCATTTACAAGGAAATATGTATATCTTGCATCAAAGTCTCAAGAAAAATATTCCACAGATATTATAACAAAAATTTGTACTTAAAAATTATTGAATAATCCAAATATTTTTTTTTCTCCTAAAAACTTCCAAACATGTCGCTTGACCCTATTTTTACATATAACGATTAAATTAGACTTCTGTATTTGTCCAAAAAAATACACATATATTTAATGTTGTGCATCATATTAAAATATCGTGAAAAGTTAACAAGAAAACTGATAAATTACCGCTGTTCAAGTGATGAAAATGGCAAATTTATTACACCTACTTGAATAATTATGAGTTCTTAGTGTTCTTTAAGTTTTTTTTATTTTATTTGGAAGATGAATTTGTTTTTCACCTGGCGAGGTATATATTTTTTAATATTTTTTTTCAGAAAAATTAAAAAATAGCAATAAAAATTCATTTTTCATAAATATTTCAGCTTCTTAAACTGTTTAATACTTTTCGAGGCAATATTAAGCTTTAGAAAATTATACCACATATTAGAGATTTTAAATAGCGTAATATATTACTCATTTATAAATTAGGAATAATAGAGAATAGTAGATAGTAAAAATAGAAAGTAAATAGAAATAGAAAGTAAAAATAAAAAATTAAAAAGTTTTTTATTTAACAAAACAACTTATGTTAGTTGTATACTTTAAGTGACAGTTACTGATTCATATACATAACATTTAAGTTTTTAGTATGTTTAAGAGGTACACAAAATGAAATTTTTAGATTGTAATATAGTGTAATTTTTATAATATATTTACAATAAAAATCTACACAATATAATATATCTAAACAATATATATATCAATACTCAGTTATCGAAAAAATCACAGGTTATCTGTATGCCTAATTTCAACTTCAATTTTGATGCACAAAACCCGACGTATTTTTAAAGGTTTTTTTGGTGGCGACATCTATGAGAAACAATAATACTCATTTGCCCACTCCAGTATATATTAGGAGTTAAAAAATTACCGTCAACTTACACTTGACCAGGATTAAAAATTACAATTTGTATTCAATTAAATTTGTAATGCTAGGTCATCCGTAGACATTTTCATGTCCGATCTTGTGGCCAAGACCTTCTAAACCAGGCATTATCATCCGCCTCTACTAACAGATAAACTCATCCACATCAATATCTAGTGATAGTTTTTCTAAAGATTTGGTTTTATTTAAATTGAAATAACTATAAAATATAACAAAACCCATCTCCTCATATGCTACTGTTCAGCTGTTAACTATTTATTTTAAGTGTACAGTATAGTTTTATATTGTTTTCTAAATAAAATTGTTTTAAAACATTGCTTAGATTTTAGTGTATTAGTTGCATTTCATTCAACAGCTGTAAGTCTACTTTCCTTTTTTAGTTCAAAAGAATTAAAATTGGAAAAGTAGCTATTGGAATTATATTAAAGTGACAGATAAGTAGTCTATTTTAGTACTTGTAAAACTCTTGTTGTGCATTTGGGCTGCTACTTATTTGGGCTGATATTTTTAGGTTTCTATTTATAAAACAGTTGTTAAGGCAACAAAAGATAATAAAAAATTTAATACTTTTTGACGAGCAAAAATATTTATCGCTTAAAATAAATACTTAACTATTGCCAATCAACAATCGTTTTTGTAGTTATGTTTTTTAATTAAAATTTTTATATGATTAAAATCAAAAATAATTATTAAGAATATGATTAATGTCTTTAATGCATATTAAAAAAAACAGAAAACTCATATGAGCACAGGCCTAAAACTTGGGACATTGTAAATTGTTAACATTATTGCAAACAAGGATCGATAGAATGTGATACAAATTCATCTATTTGCAGCCACTCTATTCAAGTTAATGAAATGATCGTAAGTAACTTAACTGTGTTTTATTTAATATTTATAATATCGGAAAATAGCAGCACTGTTTAACAGAACTTTGTTAAGTATCCTATTTAGTTTTACTATATTGTTAGTTTCTCTTTAAATCAAAAGATGGCAGCACTAAAATGAAGAAACTTTCAGAAGAAACCAAATCAGTTTTAGTTTTAAAGATTTGTCTAATGTATATCCTAATTAACTGCTATATATTTTCTCAATTAATAACTATTCGGTAGAGATTTACTGTACGGTCCCCCTTGGCGAACTTTCCAAAATCGCCAAAAGTCCGTATTTTGGCGACTTTTTTTTAAAAACCACGCTTCAAAGAAAAGATCGTATGGGAATATTTCTTATGAAAACTCAACTAACGGTCCAAAAGGGTTGCCGGAAAACGTCATCGGTGCGAAGTCATAGAATTCGAATCTTCAGTCGAAGTCAGACAGGTTGCCAGAAAAAATTATTTATCGCCAAATCCGAAAAAATCGCGCCAATGGGGACCGTACAGTAAATCTGATCCAACTATTCAAATCAATAATCATATATACTAAAATCCAATGCGTTTTATCTATACTTTTGTGCACATGTAATTTCATATCAATAGATACGAATTTTTTGATCAGGGGCGAACTGTCCCCTAGTCGGCGATCGCCGAGTGGGCCAAACAAAAATTTGCCAAGTGGGCCAAAAGCATTATGATATTATTCGTTTAAGCGGAAAAAAATCTAAAAATACTTAATTAAGAATAAGCAAAACAGAAATTTTTTATGGCCCTGATAAGCAGAAAACTATTGATGCTACGAAGACGAGCATGTTCCCGAATCACTTTGACTTAACAGTCATTCTGTCAGTTGAAAGGTCACCTTCAAACAGGCGTGCAACCACGGTGGGGAGGGACCCGTATTATAGTCCAATTTTATTTTGTTAACAATAAAAAAAATTACAAAGTGAAAAAAATTCCATAGGGAAAGACCACTTCGCATTTACCAAATCTGTGTAAAACAAAAACAAATCTAACTCTTCTAGGAGGGTATTAAAAAAAGCGCGAATTCTGATGAAATATTATGTGTCGTCATTTTTTTTATTTTTTTTTTTCGTTTTTTTCATGAGTTGTTATATTGTGCACTCACAAATCAGTAAAGGTCATGGTATTAGGCAGTTAAAGAAAAGAAATAAAAACTATCCTCCCCCTTCCCCCCCTTCGGATTTATTTTTAAGCCAATCGCAATTTTGGCGGGAATAAGATTTTAGATACATTTTTATGGCGCCGATAACGACGGCTATCCTCTCAAACAGGAAGTATAAAAAAACATAGAAGTAAAATATTGACAGATTTTTTTTAATTCGTTTTCAAGTATAATAGTGCATTTTGTTCGTTAATAAATCAAATAATTTCCACTATCGCAATCGCAAAAAAATAAATAACAAAAACTGTCCTCAAAGGGTTCCTCCTGTTCGGGTCCGGGCATCGCCAAAATAACTGCCGACCTATTAACGGCCCGCGCAGCTAAAAATGACCGACGAATAATACCCAGCGTAGAGGGTGTACACGTTAAATATGCTCCAAAGTCCCGACGCTGCGTACGATGTGTACCTTAAAGGTTGCGTTGGGTGCCTACTCAGATGTCGACTGGTCACCTGACTGTGGTTCTAAATTATGACGCCCGTCGACAATAGCGCTCGTGTAGCCCTAGTGCGACGATATTTCAAACTAAACTTTTGTTTTCTTAAAAACCAAACTATCGATGACGAGCGGTGGAGCAAACGTGACCAATATTATGAATTCCATTACCCATAAACAATTAAAATCGTTCTAAAAAATGTCTAAACATTTGCAGCTGGCGTAATAAATCTTACAGCTTTTGTATAACAATTTTTTTTAAAAGCTTGTGTTTTGAAGAAAACAGAAAAAACGCGTCGGATTTATTGAATGTTTAAAACAAATAATTCTAACTCTATTGATATATATGGGGGAAAAACAATAAGAAAACGGCAAGTCTGATAAAATATCGTATGGCACCGTTTTTTTTTCATTTGTACTGTTCTTTTTTTTATGAGTTGCTTGTTGCGTGCGTGCGAACAAGATTTTGATTTTTTTACTATTTATTTGGATTTTTAAAACTGATAACCAAAGAGACCATATTACGAGTGTTTTTTTTTTTGCTCTTTTGGAATAAATGTGGCGTCTAAGCTAAGCAGGTGATGCTTCAATCGGAGTGTTGTTTTGTCCGTTTTTTGTCTCGTTTTTCTCCATTACATTTCAAGGAGCAAAATAGATGTCATAAGAGTAAGAAGACTAGTTTTTAGTTTCTTCATCTAATCAATGAGTAAGTTCCAATTTATAACATTTTCTGACATTTCCTGTTACTCAATGATATTAAAATGATTAACGAGATTGATGATAATGCATCAAAACTGCAATTTTTGAGATGTATTATGTATTTAATATTTATAATAAGCTTTCTGTTTTCATTACATTTTAATTGCTGTTTAAAATTAAGTACATGTTTTTTAAAAAAACTAGCTACTATTTTTATATAACGACATAAATGATTAGGGTTATTTAGCTTCTTCAGAGACTACAAAAAGTGAATGCTACGCGGTGGTGGAGCAAGGATCGTGCTCTGAGAAGTGTTTTCGGCGAATTTTCCCTGCCCATAAAAGAGCGCAATTTTTTTTTAACCTTAATTGTAGCTCTATACAACGTTGCCCATGACTTCGACGACGTTAAACCCGATGTCACTTTTAAAGCGCAAGCTTTATTAGAAAACTGGTGCAAATTCCAAAACATACTAATTGCATGAGTTTTCGGTGAGTTATTTGATTTGACAACACTAACTTCAAAATACTTGCAACTTAGTGGAGTAGACTACTTAACAGTTTTAAATAAAATCAAAACCCAACTGCAGATACAAGAAATAAAAGAGACAATTTCTAAAAGACTCTAGATAAAACAAGCGAATTTGCGGAATACATCAGAAGCACCCTCACTGAAGAAGGTTTCTATATTGAAGTGGAAACTTATCTAAGACCAAAGAGGATTTCTAGAAAGAAGAGAAATTTTGACGAACTGGCAGAAGATGAAACTGGAAATATCACAGAGCCAAGGCGCCGCTTTCAAATAGATGTTTATAATAACATTTTTGACACCACAATATTACAACTACAATCACGATTTGTGTCAAATGAAGCCTTGTTTAAGGACATTGAGTGGTTGCACCCTTCAAAATTCGAGCAATTAAATTCCTTGAAGGAGGGCTATCAAATTATGATGACGCCATGAATGTGTTATCCACTTATGTCAACGTAGATGAAGGCGAATTGCGCGAAGAACTTATTCAATTCTCTCGCCACTTTGAGGATTACCATTGCAACAAACCATTGAAATCTTCACAAACTACGAGCATAAATGTTGTTGACTCCCACTCCTCTGAGGAATTTGAAGACGATGATCAAAGTCAAAGTTTAAAATGCAAACAATGCAAAAGATGCTTAGTTTGTGCCTTCAAACTTTTGCATGAACTCAATCTTTATGGGCCGATGTACCCTTCATTGCACAGGGCGTACAAATATATCTTGACTCTTTTATGCACACTCAAGTTTCATGTGAACGCTATTTTTCAGTTTTGAAGCTCATAAAAAATCGTTTGCGCTCGAACATGGGACAAGATCGCCTTGAGGACTTAATACTTTTGTATGTTGAAAGAGATTTTAAGTACGACTTTGAAAAAGCTATGGATGACATGGCTTGTAATTCCAAAGAATTATCTACGCTTCTTGATGTATGATATTGGTAAAATAAATGAACTGATTTTAGTTGTACTTGGATCGCTGATTCTTTATATGAAATTAGTATTTCTCTAACATAACTACTTTTCTCTATATTCTCGGGGTTATTTTTGTGTCAAAGAAGTATTCGAAATAAAAAAAAATAGTAAAAAATTTAGTTTTGAACATTTTCCAAAATGAAATAGATGTTTCTAACATACTTTTTGAACACAATACGAATTTCTTGCCTTCTTTACCTTTATCTGTGTCAGAATATGATTTTTTATCTAAAAGTGGGAACTTGCAACTTTTTTCAGACAAAAAATGTCATATTTTAATGTAACATAATTATTGAAGGTATATAATAAAGGTAACCAAATTCATGCTCAGCATCAAACATTGCGTAAGAAACCCATATTTCTTTGTAAAACACTTTCAAATTTTTTGATTTCGAGCAATTCTTTGATAGAAAAAAACACCTTAATTTCTGAAATAGTAGAGATGATAGAGAAAAAAAATTCAATTTAAATTATCAGTGACCCAAATACAGCTAAAATCAGAATTAGTGTTTCATACTCATAGCAAATTTTGCAATCATCCAAATTTTAAATTAAAATAACCTATTGTTAACGTTTTTATACCAGTACGCCGGACTTTTATGTATGATTATAATATGAAAACAGTTTATTCAATTTGCATGAAGCAACTAAATTAAACTTTTTAAAACTATATGTCAAAGGAAAAGGTGCAAAAACAAAATACCGTTTCAATTTCTTGGGGTAAAATGTAAAAGGAAATCATCCTCAAAAGACCCTATTCTAAGTGCATATATAAATTTCTTATCAAACGTTTTTCTTAAATTTACATTTTGAATTTAAATGCATTCGTCATGTAAATAAAGCGTGTTCTTAATTTTTGTGTTATATTTTGCGTTTACCATCACATTCAAGAATCATAATATTAAATATATAGAAATGCCATTGGCTGAAAATGACGAGCAAGCGACAAACCTTTTAGGTCAGCATTATCAGAAAATCAGCAAACTCATTTTCACTGCTGAAGACAGAAGTGTCAAAATTAAGGCTAGTAATATTGTCCATGGCTGCCGCAGCAACACCCAAAGTGGAACCAAAGTTTCACCAGGGATTACAGACTGAATGAACTCGAGGCTGCAATCAGGGATACTGGCCTTAATAAATCTCCGGACCTGACGGCATACACGGCCAAATGATAGACCATCTTGGCCCGATTGAGAAAAAGACTCTTGGATATTATAAATTGTTCTGGAACAAGGGGCAACTCCTCGGATTGGAAGAAAGCAACCATGTGTCCTTTAAAAATCTGGCAAAACGGACGGTTCCCCGGAGAGTTATCGACCCTCGCCTTGACAGTTTAGCCTGTAAATCATGGAGAAAATGGTTCTGAGAAGACTCACATTTCACCTACATTCAATGATCTTCCCCGGAGGAACAGTACGGCTTCAGAGAAGGTCATTGCACTACTGACCAGCTACTTTACTTCTGTCAAAAAGTAGAGACGCTCACAACAAAAACGACCATCACACTGTCGCGGTTTTCCTGGACTTATCTAAGACCTTTGACAGAGTTTGGAACAATTTGCTTGTCATAAAACTTTCAAAACGTTTGGAATTGGCGGAAAGGCCCTTCCCTGGATCTACGACTTCTTGCGTAACAGACTTATCAGAGTGAAGTATAACAAATCCCTCTCAAGGAGTTTCAGGATCTTTCACGGGGTTCCCCAAGGATCAGTTCTGAGCCCAACTCTATTCACACTTTACTTATCAGGCATTGAGAGTATTATCAAAAGGAAATGCGAGGTCGGCACTTTTGCGGATGACATTGTCCTTTGGAAGTCCGATTCCGACGTGACGAAAATAGAGAGAGAGAGATTAATCTAGTCCTTGAGAACATCCAGAATTTCTCTGAAGACCACAAACTGTGCTTTAATCCAACTAAGTCCTCGGTTAGCTTCTTCACAACCAACAGAAAGCTTTATAATTTCCATCCTAATATCTTATTGAACGATCAACAACTGACTCTGGATAAACATCCAAAATATTTAGGCTTTGTGTTAGACCCTGAGATTCTGGGAAATAAACATATCGATCATCTTGTGCTGAAGGCAAGAAAGCGGCTTAGCCTCTTGAGGTATATATCAGGGCGTGATTGGGGTGCTGACGCTGGTACTCTCAGAACAACATACATCTCACTAATTCGACCCATCTTGGAATTTGGCATTCCAATTTATTGTTGTGCCTCAGATTCAAATCTTGAGAAACTTGAAAAGGTCCAGCTTTGCGCTGCTCGGATCATCACTGGGCTAAGAAATACGTGCCCCAGGGACATTGTGCTTTTCGAGGCAGACCTACAACCCCTAGAACTTAGGAGACATGCCTGCCTATCAAAATACTACAACAAACTAAGTGGTCTAGGTTCATACAATCGCACCGCCACCTACTTCAAAAACTGGCGTAATAATCAGAGACTCAAGAGACACAGTCCCTTCAGCCAATTGGTTACTTTTAATCTTGTTGATGGTGCAGTGGAGCCGCATCACCTATAGCACAGTGCCTCGACCCGGTTGATGATCTTGGTGATGTCTTTTTCCATACTGAATTACCAGTACATGTCAATAAACAAACAGATCTTCCGGTCTTTCTAAAGCAACTTGCTCTTGAGAGAATCAGAGAGATTCCAAATGATGCCATTCAGGTCTACACGGATGGCAGAAGAGATGACTATAACCGATCTGGCAGTGGAATTTACATCAAATTTCAAAGCCATGACTTAAGGATACAGAGGAAAAATCCTGACTACTGCTCAGTTTTTCGCAGTGAACTGATAGCCATCGACGAAGCCCTTGGTCTTCTTGCGTCTCTTCCCCATGGAAACGAGATTTGGATTCTGTCTGATAGCAGAAGCGCATTACAGCACCTGAGAGATTGGCAGGGTGTGAGAGACAATGTGGGAGTGACAATTCTTAACAAGTTAAAACGGCTTTCCATGTCGCATCAGATTCATCTGCAGTGGATCCCCTCCCACGTCGATATTGAGGGGAACGAGATCGCGGACAATTTAGCAAAGTCAGGTGCTGGCGAGGCCTCTGTTCCGTCAGCGCCTCTCACCTTTTCGGAGATACACTCAAAGATTAAACACAAGAACAGGACTACTTGGATTGTCCCCCCAGTGCACCATTGGTATCAATGTTCGCGTCCTGGAAGCTCCCTTGCTCCTGGCTTTAATAGACAGGATCAAACTGCTCTTGCCCGATTTCGAAGTGGCCACCTTAAGACATTGAAATTTAATGAGGGATCCAGGAGCTTCGAAATTTGTTCTAACTGCTTTTTTAAGCAGGCTTCGCCTGATCACATACTCGCGTGCCTGGGGCTCTCCAAGCAGGATTTTGACGACGACCCTTTAATGGTGTTGGACTTTCTGAGGGTGTACGATGTCATGGACCTGGTCTAGCACTGCTGGCCTCCGGGGGCATGCAACAACAACAACATATAGAAATGCCAAAATAGATCTAGTTTCATGTGTTTTTATAACTTGTGAAGCAGTCTGAAGTATTTTATTCAATACAATTGAAGGGTGTAGTTGCAAAACTCACATTCTCCAAAACATCATTAATGTCCGGCCCGTGAGCTAGCGGCTTCGTGAAATCGAATTTACTTTTATAAACCAGTACCAAAAAATACCAGCATCAAAGTGAACGCAGCGCGGTTCCTCTTTCTTAATAGTTATACTTTAGAAAATGTAAGTTTTGCAACTACACCCTTCACTTGAATACCAGGTAAGAGAAATAATGAATATAACTTAATTCAACTATAAAATGAATTTAGTTAATCTTGCATAACAAACCTTCAAACGTGAATGAAGATCTAATTTAAAGACCAAAACCACCCATAAAATAAGAAACAAATCTAAAACCTAAACATTTTAACTATCACTCTACAAATCCAAAATACATCAATCTAATTTTTTAATTTCAATCCAAGAGTTAACCAATTCATAAACAAATGTACTTTGAGAATTTTATTAATTATTAAAAATCAATAGCGCTACACTTTGATAAAACATCTCTAAAGCTTTAATCTTAATTTCCTCCAAGAACAAATGAAGAGCTTAGTGAAAGAACGTGCTAAGTGACATTTTTGAAGAAGTTGGGATTTTTGTGTCAATAAACATGTTATTCCCTCCTTTAAAAATAACAAGATTCTCCCTCTTCATAAACTTTAAGTCAAGTATAATTTTTACATTTTGTAAGTGCCGTTTTTAACGTATCTAAGTGCAAACGAAAAACGTTAACACTCATTTTCCCGTTTTCACCTTCCTCGTCACTTAGCACGTTCTTCCACTTAGCTCTTCAAATACAGAGCAACAACAGAGCAGACCAGAAACTAAGTTTTCCGCCATCAAAATTCAATTAAGACGCCAACACTCGCCAGTCAATAAATTCCTCTGAGACGTTTTTATCAACATTTTTATTACTTTTTTGCGAACCTTGCGGCATTTTTTCAGCCTTTATCGCACTCTCAGCTCGAGATTATCTTCTGCTTCCCCCTAAACTAATTAGTTTTTCCTCTGTTACGCTAATTATTTTAATACCTCTTCCGAAATATGTGTAAGCACTCTTCTTCATGCACCGCAAATTTAGTAAAATATCGCAGGTAATAATGCGTTCGGAGTGGTGCTTAACCTCGGGAAGATTGTATTGATCAGTTAAAAATAAACTAAATGAGAAAACTTTTTTAATGACCTAATGATTTTATTTAATAAAAATAATTGTATATATATGTTATGTTTTTTTGTTGAATATTCGTACAGTAAACACATGAATAAACTCATTGTGTGTGAACGCAATTGAAACAATAGTCTCTCAACTACTAAAAAAAATCTTAATTATGTTACCAGTGACAATAAAGATCAAACAAGGCAATTCCGCTGTTAACAACAACTTATTTTTTTGAATATACCACACTTGATTATTGTGGTTAAATATATTTTCAAAAATATTGTCTTGTTTTACAATTCTCTATTTTTTTTAAACATACGATAAATTACAGATACCATTCATTTTTTAGAGCATTGGGAGAAAAATTAATAGTACAGTTAAACTTTTACGATTTTTAATTCTACTAAATTAAAACTTGCTTAAAGTATAAAATTAGTCTTTATTGACTTTTTTATTATTATTTAAAAAATTTGCATGAAATCTTTCAATAAATAGTTTATTTCTCCTATATAGATGAATAAGTGTAATTCTCCAGTAATTTAAGTCAGAAACTCCTTTGAGTTTCATTCTTAAAGATAAATAATAAAAATTGTCTTTTGTTATTTAATTAAAAATTTTAATGTGCATTTTCATCATATATATTGCATCGTAAGAAATCAACCTAAGTTTGATCCGTGCAAAACATTAACAAAATATACAATTTTCAGCATGCAACGGAACAACAAAAAAAACCGCTTCTTTAAATTATTCAAGTTAAATAATACTATTTCAAAAAAGATTGTGGGTCAATAAATGTATTAGCACTTTAATTTTTCATGAAAATACACAAGATCATTTTCAGTAATGAGCTTAGAAACATTAGTCCCTTGTTTTATTTTTTGTCACTTTCTTCAATGAGAGTGCAATTCACTATTCTATCTATTAAAGCATTATCATCACCTAAAGCTATCAAAATAACAAGAATGAAGTCCTATTGTTTATAAAATATAGTTTATTACGATGAGTACCATTATTAACAATTTTAGCAACAGATGACAAGAGATTGGTGGGATTAAAAAGCAAAGAGCAATATTTCATTAAACAAAAAGCTATGTATATACTATACCATAGTAAAAAAAAAAAGATAAACTGCTAATATTTTCATTGAATCATTAACTCAATAAACTAGTAATATCTAAGTAGAAAAGAATTTAACGTAATATATGCTTATCTGATCCACTGCATGCTGAAAACTAAAAAAAAGGAAGGGACATTTTAATAAGTGAAGGAAAATACACTTTAGTAACATTTTGCACAATTAAAACTTAGGTTGACTTCAAACGATAAAATACGTGTGCAGAAAATGTACCTTAAAATGCAATACAATAACAAATCCAATGTTTGCTATTTATCAGTGATCTTTTCTCAGATATTTACGGTTTGAACCAAATAAGCCTCATTATCTTAACATAATTATTTTTACTTAAAATTACTAAATTACCTTATTCAGTAATATTATCATAAAATTTGAAATTAATAAAAATGTTTCATTTAACCAAAAAGTTAAAATCAGCGAACCTAACCCATTAGCGACGACTTTTTGAATACCAATTAATTACTTCATTTCTGAATAAAAAAGTTAACTCTTTTTAAAGTTAGTGTTATTAATTCGATTTTTCGTGTAACTTAATTTTCCCTACATAAATTGTTCTGGACTAAACTCTTCATTTGTTTAATATTTTGTTTACTGAGTTAAAATTTAGCAGAAAGCTCATTTTCACGTGCCAAATTTTCTGGCCAATCATCGTTAATCACTTATAACCAAAGTTTTACTCTTGCAGTATATGAAGTAAATTTCATTTAAACAGTCTCCTCCTCCCCTTAGGTAATTAAGCGATATGTTTTTTTGTTTGCTTTACATATCCAGATATGAAACATAAGGCAATGAAAGTATTGCGATGACTTTGAAAACCCGCAAAGGAAGAATTTGTGTTTTCTACACGTTTAGAGGTTGCTGATTCTAAACAAAGGTTTTTTTTTTAATATTACGTATCCATCTGAAAACACTCTACAGCTCGAACTAACAGAGCTATGGAATTCAAACTTGGTACACAAGTTCCTAGTACCTGTCGAACGTTATAATAAGGTTTTTAAAAAAATCACGCATGCGCAAAAGAGAGATGCTATAGAACTTTTTAGGATTTAAATTTTTTAAGTTTACCTTATAGGGGATATAATTACGTTTAAATATGTGTATTTATTAATTAAGTGGCAATTGAAAGTCATGTGTTATTACACACCCCTAGTTTTTATTTGTAAAGGACAATGTAATAAAAGAAGTTAGTACAACCCGCACTTTGTGCGTCAAAATTGGTAGTGAGAGTCGCCTAGATGGTGCCACAAAAAGATGGCTCTCATTTCTGGAGAATATGCCGAGTCTGCAAAGGCTTGACCACCAATATTGCAGCCCCATTAGAAAAAAAAGTACAACCCGCATATATTATTTCAAAGTACACAATGATGCGAAAAAAAAGTCGAAGATATACTCCTGGGAAAGAGAGCTAACGGGAAAAAAATAGATACAGATAAAAACAGAAAATTGCCCTTTGTCGAGCGACTCCTACGAGACATAAAGGCTTAGGTAATTGGGTTTTTTATATAAGTGCATGAACGCTTCTTAAACGTGAAATATTTACAGTGCTTCTAGCGTTACCCATTGATAGGAAATACCGTTATTTAAACTAGCTCGGGGAAAAATCATGTAATGCTTTTTTGTTTAAAAAGTAACCGTGAAATGAAACTTGGATATAAAGTTTTGGTTACAATGTAGATTCAATCGTTTATTTTAAAATCAGATACAATCTGCTAGCTTTTATTGTCTGAAGAAAGAATGTAGTATATTTTAAGGTAATGAAAATAGTTTTATTAAATAAAAGTTACGCCTGGATGTTTCAAAATATAGATTCCGGTAAACTAATCGTGAAATTTAAAAAAAAATTATATTTAGATTCCAGTAAACCAAGTACCGATAGTGACTTAATTAGATTTACTACCGCACTTTTTAAAGATGTGGTACTTGTTTTCATAAGCAATATGGTTCTTAGTACCTGCAATGACAGTGTGATGAAATGATGCACCATATTTTCGGTATTCGGTTGAACCATTTTTCGGGGGGTTTTCCAAACCCTACAAAGAACAATTATTATGGTAAAAGAAACCATTATTATGGAGAAACCGGGTACGAAATAAGGCTAAATCATTCATTTGTATATAATTCTTTTGCCGCCAACTATACCCTGATAATGTCAATTGACTATTCAAAACGAATTTCTTATTGAAAGTTGTTTAACCAATATTTAGCCGACGATATTATGATACATTTTAATTCCGATACTTTTGCTCATGAATAATGACTCAGTTCCAAACTAAAAGGCACAAATTAAAAAAAAAATTATAATGCTAAATAGTAATACATCGATTATTATCAATTTTTAAGGTTAATATCAGTTACTCCAACGTTGTCATTATTTTCATAGCTCTCTTATCATGATGCCTCAAAATGAAAGAGACTGAAAGTATTTCATTCATGAAACAAAACTCATTCTCCCAAAGAAAATTCCCCACCAGAAACAGTAAAATACCGACAAGCGTTTCAAGCACACGAACTAAACTAAGCCACCCGATGATAACAGCCCCTAAATGACTGCGGATAAATGGCCCCTTTCATTCCGCCATTCTCCTCGAAAGGAGACGCAACTTGCATAAATCCCCATCCTCTTCCATCCTCTCAAGATCCGCATCCAGGAGAAAGAGAAAACCGGTCATTCATTCAGCCGCTCAAATCCGCGACTGCTCATCGAGTCGCGCAAACGGACAGGTCTTCATTTGGAGATGTTGAAGAAATGGCGAAATGTTCATTGTTACCTGTTCCTTCTTCTCTTGTGTCTAATTAAGGTACATTTAAAACTATTTTTTGCTAAGACTTGACTTACATGGTTCTTTATTATTATAAAAGATTTTTCGCATTTTTGATAAATTTTCTCTCTTCTTCAATTTATTTTTGTACATATTTTGTTTGTGTTTGGGTGAAAAGAGTATTAATACTGTGTCTTTCAAGGCTTGAAGTATAGGGTATAACTAACTTTCAAATAAAAAGCAATATTCTATGGTGAAAATTCATCTAAATACATACACTTTACTAACCACACGGTCATCTTTTTTATCAATTGATGGTCTTAACTGCCCCACCGTCGCCCAGCCAGTATGGTGGTTTCGATCCTCGAACGTTGTCATGCGAGTGGGCCCGGGTTCGAATCCCGGATAAAGAAGGGATATTTGTGTTGTCCTAAGTACATTCGAAGAACGTGCTCGTTAAATCTGTGGGTATGAAAGTCATCGCGCAGTACCATGGGTGCGGGTTGTCTGTAAAAAATATTCCCCCTACCCTCCAGCAAAGTGACTAAATTGAGGAGGCGGCATCATCTTGAAGCAGAAGTCAGACTTTCAACCCTCATGGGTGCTCTAGACCTTGTGCCAATGGAAGCTACTACTGCACCCCTTCTGCCTTCCAGGCTATGCCCTAAAGGCAGAAGGGGTCCCCATGTCAACAACAACAACTGTCCCACAAAAATAACCCTGTCGTTTTACCTTTCGTACCATTTACATAACGTCCCCCACAGAAGAATCCTAACTTGCTGGTCTTGATCCAGGACAGCGGAAACATCACAGGCCAGAGAAATGGCTGCATCCGGCCTGTTTTGCATGTCAATGCCCATCGCGCAAGATTTACCTCACTTCCAACCGTTTGGGATTATGGAGGATACATTGCCGGCCATTACCGTCGCAGCACTAATCGAAAAAGTTTCCTTGAAGAGAGATTGTAGAATTGCTTAAATTTGGATGGGATAAGATTGTCTTAAGTAACCAGGTTGGATGAGATGGAATTGGATATCTATATTGGAGCATGTATCTTTAATATGAAACTAGGGATGTGAAACACCACACTAATTTCAATTTCCGCTCAATAATAGATATTCAATACGCTATACAATTCCATTTCAGATTTGTACAAGCAAGTTTTCTAGAAATAGCTTTACAGATTAAAAAGTTTTAAGGGTGATACTCTTAGCACATGCACGATTTTCTCGAAATATTTATTATGACGTCCGACAAGTAGTAGGAACTCATGTACCATATTTGAAGTCCGTAGCTATTATTGTTTTTAGGAATAGATTTACAACCTAAATTTTTCTATGGCTGTTACCTTTTACTAATGCGCTATTTGTTCGAAAAAACATTTGTATATTTTAACGTCTGACACATACTAGGAACTCGTGTACTAAATTTTAAGTCAATAGCTCTTTTAGCTGTAGAGTCGTTTCTGACAGACAAAATGGCAGACAGACGGATACACAGACAGATAGTCTAACAGATGGACCAAAACGACAAAATGGACCAAAACGATATTCAAAAATGACTTTTACAAAATCCGTACCCTCTAAAACGTGTAGAAAATACAAATTCTCCATTGAGGATTTTTGACCCTAGCACATTACTTTCATTACCTTATATTTCGTATTAAGTAATTAAAAATAATTAAATATGTGTAAATATATCTTAAATGCATTAAGTATTTGGTCAAATTTTCATTTGGAACGTGTAAAGTGGACATTAAGGAATCGTTGGGATGATATTTAATTGCACATTACTAGAGATGAATTTTTCCATCTTTTAGTTTATAATTTTTTTTATTTCCAGTTGATAAACATTTTTCTAAGTTGAAAGGTAAATCTACATTTCTATAATGGGTTATCTTAATTCTGAAAGAGGTATATTTAAGTTCTTGAAAAAACAAAAGTGCTTTATGAAAATAAATTCTTTCTTAAGCCTTGATTGGTGAGTCAATTTCACGTGAGAACAGAGCACCAATAGAAGGAAGACCAGGAAAGAGAAAGCTTTAACGAAATGCGATAGTCGGACTCAAATTAATTTACACTTTATATTATTGATAGAACATTGATATAAACATAATCTATAAAAGCAATACAATATTGATCGAAATATGTATTTTCCTGTTGATATCTAAAAGATTAATCGTCATTCACTGTTAAAAATTTGAATCATGATTTCACCAAAATATGGTTCAGAGTAGCTGCAACTGTTGTATGGTGAAATGTTTCACCATATTTTCGGCTTTCGATTGAACCATTTTTCAGTTTATGTTTCCAAAATCTGAAAGTTCATTCGAGTACCAAAAATACTGTGAAACATTTCACCATACAACCACCACTTTGCTTGGGTTCACCACTTCTAGTGAACCCAAACAAAATTGTTTTAAGAGTATAGATTGTTTGCAAGTGTCTTTAAGGTAGACCCGTACGATGAAAATCAAAAAATAAATTGAAAGTGTCGAAAAAAATTATCATCAAAAGTAATACCTAACATATTAAAATGTACGTTGTCCAAATTTGGTAGTCGTCAGCAGCTTGGTTCATGTTTTTTTCTTACAATTTCGATGACCTCTCATGCGAAAAAATTAACTATCAATTTATCGTCTGCTTATTATGTCTTCTAAGGTTAGTTTCTTTTTACATAGTAAAGATTTTCAACTTATTTTTGTGACACGGCCTCAATAATAATGTATTTCGGACGTAAACAGTAAAAAAGTAGGCTTTAGCTTAGATTAACTATAACTATTCACTGATAAACTACCTTTGTTTGCATTTATTTGAAAACCCATGCGAGTTTTCCAATATTTGGCATTTTTTATAACTGTCATTTATTCTAAAAATTCCAATCGAATTTACAGTTATTGAAATGATTTTATTTTCTTATTTTCGAGAACGGATTATATATGTTTACGTGTAAAAAGGAAAAACAAAACTCAATTTAGCTGTTTTTCACCTATTTAAGTCACATTTATTTAGTTAGAATAGTTTTCCCTATAAACAATACAATACCCAATTCATTTTTATTACGTAAAGTAATAGTCCTAGAGTGTTGATATTTAAAAAAATCTGAAAGTGTAAAAGAAATTTTAAAAGCAGCTAAAATGTTTAATCTTCTTTTTCTCGGAAACATATTTCTGATGCTCTGACGTTCTTCGAACTGCTAATGCTCGGAGGAAACTATTTTTTTTATGTTATTCCATATGAGGTAGTAAACAAACCTAGGTTGAGTTTTTGTGAAATATGATTCTTCTTGGGATTATGAGTCTTCTAAGTTTTTTTTAAAAAAATACATTTTACATTGAAAATGTGTCTTTTTCTTTTCAAAAAATGTAGTGTACTTGGCAAATTAAATTTGTCAATAAAATAATTTTTATTACTTTCAAAATGTCTCAACATAGCTTTGTTCAACATACTTGTATAAAGATGTAAAAAATTTAGACTTGAATCTATAAAATTAAGGAAGGAGTAGGGTTTAAATATTTGAAAAATCGGTGAGAAATGGCAACCTTTTTGTCCATAAACTAAACAAAAATATTAATAATAAGTTTTTTAACATAGTTGTTCGAATATTCATATTTTTTCAACTATTCTAAAAATTACAAGTGAAAATTTTAAGAAATAAAAATAAATTAAGCCCTTCAATGTACGGGTCTACCTCAAATATAAAATGAGGAGCCATAACTTAATTACTAAGCTCCATAAAACCGTTTGATTTTGTAATTTAGTATTTTCTGTCTGTCTATGTATAGACTCTTTTAGGAGCTTTAACACTTCCAATTACACCTCGTAATTTAGAACCGTGGTCACGTAACGTGGTCGGCACCTGTTCTTGCCCCCAACGAAAGTGCGAGTGGCATCGTATAACAACGCCGTTTTTGGACTCCATAGATTTAACGATCATATCTATCTTAGTATACTCGAATATTTTAGTTGGATTTTGGCTGCATATATAGGAAATCGGTAACTGCCACCGGGATCGAACCACCAACCCCAGAACTGTTTGATATCTGGTGCTTGTTTTCAAAAATTTACGTAAAAATTTCCATGAAAAACAACGTATATATACGTTGTTAGAGGATCTAGTAAACTTGTTTTGGTTGAATGCAGATTTTACCACATCTTATATCTAGCAAAGTAATTAAGTAAACAACCAACGTAACCTGACTCCTGGATATGCGTGGGGCTTTAGAATGCAATTTAGTGTTATGGGGCAATTTTACTATGTTACTGTAAGGTTTTTGCAAATAAATGAGAAGTCAGACGGGTAATGTAATGTAATCGATTACGGCTGTCTATTTCTAGCCTCCTTTAGGAGCTTTAACACAGCCATTACGCCTCGTAATTCGTAATTTAAAACCCTGGTCAAGTGACGAGGTCGACCCCTGAGCGGGCAACCAACGGAACTTCGAGCGACAACGCACGCTAATGCCGCCCGTCGGGACTTTCGACTCCGCAGATTTAACGAGCACGTATATCGCAGTGTACTCGGGCACCCCGGTGATTTTTAGAGGATTTTTTCAATAAGCACGAATACGTCTATAGTATGGCTAGGATAAGGACAGAACGAAGAACCTTCTCGGTGAGAGGCTCGTCGTTACACCTCTCGGCCACCGGGGGGCCCAGACGGTGTTGGTTGGTTGGTAGACATATATATTCAGGTTTGTGTGCTTGGTCAGAGACCCGCTTATAAACCTTCGTCAAGTAAGACAGACACAACAGACAGCACACACACACACAAAAGTGGATCCATCTAATTAAAGACGGTGTTATTAGACTAACTAAAATAATCGAAGTTGAAGTGCTTTTTGATTTGTCTTGTACACAATAAATATCACATTGGCAAGAAAGGTTGTATATATAGATAACCAATTCATTAAAAACTTTTAGATATAAAAGTTAAGATTTTAAAAACTTTTCCATTGCACCAAAATTTAAATAAATTTTTATCTAAGAGTAAAATGTCAAAAAAAAATAATCCATAATTTTGAGTAGCCTTATACGTATGAAATAATGAATAATTTAAATAGTATTGCTATTTATTTCGTGAAAAACTGTTAATTATACGTAAATTATGATTTCATTTCAAATATTGGCATGGTTGGCTAAAACGAATCGGCTCGAATAGTGTTGGCATCAAAGACAATGGGTTCGAATCAAGCTTTTTGAAATTATGTTGGAAATGGGTTTGAGAAATATGTGTTTACTGAATTAATCTTTTTAAACACACATTATAACGCTTTCTAATTGGTTAATAACTAAAGATTTATTAATATGCTTTGATCTATAATATTACTAAACTGTCTAAGAAAATATTGTGATTGACGAGGTGTTGTAAGAAACTTTCCTAAACTGTGAAAGAGAAATAAATTGGTGCATTCAAATATTTTCTTATAAAACTAAGAAATGAAACAAAAACGTTACATGGGAAGTAATCTACTACACTTTCTTATCCCTTGAATATAAAGTAGGGAGAAAAGTATGAAAAGAAATTTCATGGTATTTTGATAAAAAAAATATGTAAATAACTAAATTTGTTAATTTTAGGAAAGGCCCGAATAATAAATTGCTATAACTATTACTTAAAAAAATATGAAAAGCTATTCTTTATACTTTAATTTTATATGACTTTTTTCTTTGAACCTAGACTTTTGATCAGGTAACAAGCCTTTTAAAAATGAAATTTTCCTTACACTATTTTAGACACAAAAAAACGGTAAATTTTTTAAAAATCTAATTTCCTCGCATGTTTTGTTTGCTTTGATAAGAAATTTTCACAAAAATTTGGTAAGGGGAAGATAGTGAAAGGCGACACAAATTGGTAAGATGAAGAAATTATAATTTATATTCAGTAATGACCTTTTCACTTTCTTTAGCTAAACATATTTTTCAAACAAATATATATTTAAAAGTATATAAAATGTGCTTACTTCCTCTTCCTAACTATGCATAGTTTTTTTTTAAATATTTTAAACCTATACTCGTCAAGGTACTATTAACGTCAAAATATGTCGACGGGGAAGGTTTTCCAAAATTTTACAGGGCATGAATTCCAACAATGTCTTGTAAAAAAAACGTGCTCCAACCTTTATAAATTAAGCTAAATTTTCCAAATATATAATCATTTTTTTAATGTATGACCAAGTAATATAACTATACGTTAAAGTTCAAATGTAAAAATAGTTTTGTTCTAGATTAGAAATTTTCTACATAGTAATAAAAGGAAAGCAGACAAAACTCATACTTTTGTGAAGCAATAGTATGAGTTTTCCATTTCTGAGTTTTTTTAAAGTGAAACACTTCACTCTAAAAACTATCAGGATGGATGCAGTATAGCCAGAAAAAACATTTAAAAAAATATTCTCTAGAGATCATGAAGATCGTGAATAATTTCACTGAAAAATAAGAATGTGTCATATTGCCTTCCCCAAAAGTTTGGAGTCGATTGGCTGGCTAAAATGGGGAAGCAATCTCCCCTAACTTCAGTGCATATGAAAAGTCTATTTTTTTGCATTTAAGATAAGCTTTAGAAATAAGTATGAAACTACGGTTACCCCAAAAGGGAAATTTCCATACTCTACCAATTTTTCAGTAGTTTTTGGATTTTATGATGAGATAAATTGACCAAAGAAAATTTTTAACTTATCAATCGCAATAATTTAAGTTGTTGACGATAAAATGGGTATTGGTAAATAATTCATTACAAAAAATGTCTTTTTATCGAATATAATAAATGTTTATCTAAGATATTAAAGGCAACAATTAGAAAAATTAAACTGTATTGATTTAAGGAGATATTAATCTTATATTTCCTTACAAAAATATACATAAATCAATAAGAACTAAACTAGTCAGTTTTTAAAAAAAGCTCCGTAAGAAGTACTAACGAGGGTGTGAAATTGTTAAAAGTCTACTCAGTAAGACATTTCACTTTCGAATCCGAGTTAAGAAGACTTGACACTATACTTAACAAATTTCAAAGAGAAGAGATGAAGAAATGACATTTCTTATTATAATGAGATCACATGTTAAAATGTTTCATCAATCTTAAACAAGGAATACAATTGAAGGAAAATGAGATATATAAAGGAAGAAAAATGTCTTTTTAAGGGCGAAACGCCTACAATAAGAAATTCACTTAAAATATCATTTGTTTACGTCTCGTTTTTTTCTATATTTTTGCATGATTGTATTACTGGCTTACAGCAAAAATAAGTTTAATAATTTCATGAAGCAGATAAGATGTTCCACCAAAAACTATTCTTAGCGCCTAAAATGTAAAAAAAATCTGCAAAAATACAGCATATTTTTCCGACATATTCACAGCGCATTTATCTGAAATTGATTGCAGCTGGAGCCATAAACACAATTTTACAGAATTTTTCTGTAGTTTCTTAGCTTGCGCACACTCAGACGCGTGACCATCAGTATGTTCATCATTCAGTTTTTTTTTAATAAGCGGGGAACTCAAACTGGATTGTGTCTGAGCCGCATGTGCTTGTAAATTACAGAACATGAGTCGGCGTCACGTTTATCAGCACGGGTGCTGTATACATACTGATTATTTTTTTTATCGAATAACAAATGAATAGTGATCATCTATTCGAAAGCGAGGTGATTTAGAGCGAATAAACCAGAGTCGAGACCAATTAAAAGCGCTCAATCCAAACATCCAAACAAAACATTTTTTTTTTAAATTCCAAAAATTATTTCTTTTTAAATATGTATGGGCACTTCAGAAAGTTAAAAGAGTGTGAGAGCTCAGTCGGTAAGCCTTCATACCTTTAGATCCTTAAACCAAATACGATCTTCATCATTGATGTCCTTTAAAAGGACAACAGTTTAAAAGGAGAATCTGCTGCAAGTTTAATCCCCCCCCCCCCCGATCAAGGTTCAATACCTTTTCATACACTGTAAAAAATCTGTTGTTTTTACGAGGAAAAAACTGCTTTGTTCAGTTTGTGTGTTAGAAAATTTCCATAAAATTTGTAAAGATAATCTGTTTAATTTTTATCATTATTTTTTAAAATTGGAAATATGAACAGATATTTTCAGTAAATTATGCGATTTTTTCTATCAAACAAGCTAACAATTCTTTTACCGCAAAATAGAAGATTTTTAGTTATATTGCGCTGCAAGATGTCGCTTTTACGTTGCTTTGGACAGTTGCTTGCTTAAGTGTCCACTTCGGCACTTTACTGCGGCTTGAAATTGTAGGTAGTTGCTCGCAATCAATATGCAGTTTAAGTGCATCGTCAATCCAACCAAATCAAACCTACAGTTATTAGAAATACATTCCAAATTTTATAAGACCATTATACGTTTGTTGTGTATTTCTAAATTGTAATGCACAATTTTAGTTTACTTGTCAATTTTACAAAAGTGGACATAGACAAGTATTAATTCTTATTTTACACATCCTAAATTTTTATACTTATTTATTAAGGCTACTTTGGTACTTGTTTATATTTAAATATATAAAAAACATTACTTGGAAAATATACTAGAAGTGGATAGATCTAAATTTAAAAACGGAGTCATAGTTAATTAAATGAAAAATTCTTATTAATTTTTTTTAATATATATATTTAGACTGAAAGGGGTGGGATTTGTCTCTTTGAAACCCTGACTCTCAACCAGGATCCCTGCCTGGCTAATATTCAAGTACTATATATAGCAAAACAAGCAGTAGCTAATGGTTACCTGCTATCTATTTCTAGACTTCCGTTAACTCTACAGATTTCTCGAGCACTTATGTCGCAATGTACTCGGGCACCCCAGTGATTTTTTGAGGGATTTTTTCTCCAGCACAACTACGTCTATAGTATGAATAGAAAGAACTAAGAACCTTCTTGGTGAGAGGTTCGTTAATTATAGATCTCTAGGACCCCTGGAGGGGGGTCAAAACATCCCCTAACCTCCGTGTACAAGTTGCTATGACACCCAGTCACACACCTATAGCCAATAAAACATGGGTTCTAATTCCCGCCCTCCTGTAACCGGATTCTTTCTGTTAATAGTAATATAAAAAAATTACCCTATCACGAGGGTCCCCAAACTCACTGAAACAGTTCTACTAGTGAATTCTAAAGAGTCCAAAGTCCCGATGCTTCTCTAGGAAGAGAAATAAACAGTCGGAAACGTCCCAATCAATCCAAACCAATCCCCTTCCCGATTAACTTTCTCCCAATATCGAATCCCTGTCAATCATCTCCAGCAACAAGTGTCTCAATCACACATTGGAGGCGCTGCCTACCGTCCTACTCACCGTTGCTAGTCTTTCCGGACACTTTGCCATAGGAAAGTACCGCGAGTGGCCGTGTCTGTGGTCCGGTGTTTGGATACCGTATCAAGCATGGGGTTGTTTGTGGTTGTGATTCTGATTGCCATGGCTGGCCAATGTAAGAAATATTTATCTTATATTTTATAGCTTTTTCTTTGTATTAAAGTTATTTGTGTTTGGTGTCAGCAAAAAAATTCTAATGTATTCAAATTCAGTGAATGAAAAAGAGGGTACTTAGCTACACTGAAAAGTTTTTTTTATAAATTGGTATAAAACTAATTAAAAAAATTAAGTTATTTGCAATTGGTAAATTTGTCTTCAATCATTCGCTTCTTTTAAAGAATATGTGAATGCGCTTTGTTCTCAATAAACCTCACCGAAAGGAATAATTTTAAATATATCCTCACTTTACATTTAAAAACGCTGAACAGTTAATGAAAAATTATCTATGTTTTTTTTTAAATTAAAAAAACGCCTTGTGATGCCTTCTTGATAAACAAATAGCCATTATAGAAACTCTATAGAGAAATCTATTGTGACGTCATTTTTCAATTATTTATGAAAACAATGATAATTTTTCTTTCTTATTCTCATTTTCAATAAATAAGTTTCTCGTTGATTATTTAAGTGGTAGCTGCAAAATTGAATGAAAGATAATAAAATATCAATGTTTTTTTAATGGGTATTAATTTTTTTTAGTTTTTCAAATCTAAAATACGCTTCTATTAGAATTTTTGTAACGGGATTTTCAATGATTTATAGTTTTAATGTATAGAGGTCATTGAAGTATCACTCTTGTCTGTAACATTTGTAGTTTGGCCTATAAAAGGGGGTGACAAACAGAGGGATGGACGTAACCTTTGTTAAAGCTCCCCTTTTTATAGTATAAAAGTATTGTGGAAGCTAAAAAGGACTGTTCTAATGATCTACTAAAGTTGAATATTGATTTTTTTTGTAGAACATAAACAATTTAATTTTTATTTAATTTTTTTTTGTTACAAAATGAAATAATTAAGCATTGTCAATTTCCTTAACAACAGTTATTTTAAAAAAATATGTCTTTAATTAGAAACTTTCATGTTCTGATAAAAATTTAATAAAATTTATTAGTTTCAATAATTATCCGAAATATAAAATTTATAATATGTTCAAGTTCCGTCGAATGGGTTGACTTCCTGGATGGTAACTTTGGCTTAAACGTTTCAAGCTAATAACTTCTCATAAAATACACTCTTTAAAATGTGTGGGCTTTTTTCGATGAGTGGTGACTCTGCCTTGACTCTATGAGTTAAAAATATTCAAGAAGAGAGTCAGTACTAGTGTATCGGCCAAAATTACCCCATTCGACAGTAATTGTATTATGAACAATTTTTTGGCTTAGTTGGGTTCTCGTAATCCATTTTTGTAATCGTCAAGTTGCTGCAAACTTCTTTTTTGTTTGTGTTCACTGAGCTAAGCGGCTAAATAAGTCATAAGAGTTAAGAGAAGTACTTGATAAGTTATTGTTTACAAAAGGTCTGGGAAGATTTAGAACAATTCTACTTACACTTTTAAACAGTAGTTCTTATATATTTCTAGGAGTGACGTGGGTGTTTTTGGAGGAAAAATCCAAATATTTTTCTAATATAATATTAAATGAATGGTGATCGATTCGAAAATTGCAATCCTATAAAAAAAAACAGTCAACTCTTTTGAGAGATTTTGTAAGTTTCATATCACTATAAAATTTAACGTATGCCTTTTCTCTACATTTAACAATCTAGTATACAAAATTTAACACATTAGTATAAGTTGTATAGATATTATAATAAAATGTGTACAATATTTATTGAACTTAAATGCAATATTTTGTTTTTTAGATACAAATGAAACTTTAAGAAAAATCTATTCTTTTATACAAATATTATTAACTGTTTTGATAAAAATCCTTTAATACTAATACTAAACTTAAATTTGCAAGCCGAGTTGCTATTAACCCATTAACGGCAATCGGCAAGCAAATTTGCTTCTAAAAATTAGGGTAACGAGTACAGTGATTGGCACCCTCACAGTGATTGGCCCCCTCATTCATTATTGAAAATAATAAGATGTTAAAGGGTTAAAGCCCAAAATAGTTGTGACAAAGTTTTTTTAAAATTCCCGCCATTAACGTTTGTCATGTTGGCAACAACATTTTGGGCTTTAACATCTTATTATTTTCAATAATGAATGAGGGGGCCAATCACTGTGAGGCACTGTACTCGTTACCCTAACTATCTGTTAAAGTTTATCTAACTAAACAAAACACAAAACAGTTCTTATTCGAAAATGAAGGTGTTGATGGTATTCACAAAGTCGTCCTTAGTGGGTTAAAAAAAAGTTTATTTTTTTAAATTACAGTTGTATTAAATAACATTAACTATCTGTGGTATGAGCAAATTAGCTGAAGTGTTAACTTGTTTTCACTGCATGAGACTGAAATTTTAATTTGTAATTTGTAATCGAATTTCTTTAAATTTATTATTTAAAAAAGTAGATGTCTATGAAGATGATTATAAATGACTGGTCCATACTTTACAATTTAGTAAACTAATAAAATTTTCAATTTAAAGAAAAATCTAGCAGCCTATCATCACCGCCTTATATGCTTTATTAAGGAATCCCCCCTCACAGGGGCATTATCCTCTCCCCTCTAAGCACCCCCTAAAACCCCAAGGGGGTTACGAAATAAAAGACAAGGAAGACGCAGAACGACCCGGGGAACGAGCGTCAAAAAAAACACAAAAAACGAAGCACTTTGCCCGAAAGCAGTCGCGTGTTTAGAGCATTACCTATCCCCTCACGCATAGTGTAAAATTCAAGCGTAATAGCATATACCCCTTTTTCCCACCCAATGAAAATTGATCGGCCGTGCCTAGTTTGGTAAAAAGTTCTTTTTGGTAGAAAGAGGTTCTATGTCCTCGTTCTTTTGATTTAATAAATGCTATTTGTGCTTTGAATCTTTTACTCCTTGACGCCCCCATAACAGAAAACTCACGATTTGATCTTCCTAATTATTTAGTAGTTGTTTCAACCTTTTGAATGTCATTTAAACTACCTTCCATCCTCAAAAATTACGCATTGCCGGCTGAAATCAGCAGGCTGCTTGTTAAAGTTTAAGAAAAACGACTACGTTCTGAACATGAAGAGAAAAATATAATGTATTATATTAGTTTTGTAACTATTTATGATCAAAACAAATTACATAAAGCAACAAATTTTAAATAATAAGGTTCTTATATATTAGAGAAAGTTAAAATTAAGGGAGTTTTATTCCAAAAACATAGTAAATTGATACAGGACTTACAAACTACTATAACCAAAAGTTTGATTTGCATCTATCAAAAAATTACTAGATGTTAATTTCTATGCTTAGGGCTAAATTTAAAATACGCTTGTTTATTACAGCATTTTGGTGATTAAAAGTGGATATTAGAACGACGTAACGGCCTTTATTTAATTTTAGCATTGAGGGTAGGTAAAGTTATTTTTACGCATTGTAATAACTAAAAAAATGTAAAAAGATGACTGAGGGTGGAAATATAAGGATTTACTTTTGCCAAAAATGGTTTTAATGAGTCATAGGAGAGAAATGCTGAAAGGATTAGCCGCACACGAAACCTCAAATAACATCCACTCTAGATGGCGCTGATTTACCACTGCATTACAACCAATCATCTAGATTACAACAAAAATTGTAGTATATTAGCCAAAGCATAAAAGATGGTCTTCAGCTTTAGGTACCTTTTGGAAAACTACACACCGAACTCCATAAATTAAGTAATTGTTGAATAACTAAACGACTCCTGTTCAAAAAAGCACTATTGACTTTATTTTTTTTTTGTCTAAGATAACAAAGGCAATAAATAAAACGTTATCAATACTTTTATTTAATTTTTGAAATCACAAAACCCTTACTTTTAACATACCAGAAAACAAGTAAGAAAATCATATCTATATTTACTTTACTTCCTCACAATAATTCTGTCCGTTATAAGTTCCAACGACTTAGAAAGCAGAGAAAGCGCTTTGTAATGAAGATGAAAGGGTCCTAATGCACATAGGAAAAATTTTCTCAGCTTAGATAACCTTCACAAATGTTACTAGAGTAGAGTTCCATTTTAATGTTTATAATGGCTGGTGTCAAACTTGATAGGGAATGTAGACTATTTATTTTGATTGGCGAAAGTGTATTGTTATTACTTTCATAGGACCATAAATTTGGATGTCTATTCTGCAATGATAGAGAATGTTTTGGTTTTTTACCGCGTAAATCATTACATTATTTGCTTCACATGTTTGTATTTCTAGGTTTAGTAAACCAAAAGCAAATTTGACAAAGGAAATGTTGATTTATGTATGATGACTTTTTTGTTTCTTTTTGAGGTAATTAATATTTGTACAGTTATTTGAAATTGCTGTGCAACCTTCAGATTTTTTTTTAAATCATGTAGTTGAAACATTTGTAAAGTTTTTTTTTTTTAAATTTTCAATTTTCTGTAAAGCCAATAATGATTGGACTTTAATTTATTTTATATTAAATTCAGTAAACCAAACGAAACATTTATCAATTATGTGTAAAGCCACAAATTTTAAAACTCCAATTTAAGTTTTATTAAAAATTCATTTAACCAATCGTTAAATCGAAATGGTCATAGCATATTATTTTTTTAAAAAATTACATATTTTGGTGTAGCTTTGGAAAGGCATAACTTGTTTTAATAATTAATTTTAAAAAAAAGTATTGCGTTAAAGCACAAGCACATTTCGAAACATAATGTAAATAACTTCATTTGATACTTTAAATATTTTTACGCTACTGTCATTATACTCATAATATAAAAAAAAATTATTAAATAAGCGCAAATAGATAGAAAAAAAAATTATATATTCGCTAATATTGAATGCATCTAATCAAAAGAAACTTATTTAAATTCAAGAGTCCAAAGCGCTTTTGATATTTAAAAAATTTCGTTCAACAGTGTATTCAAGCAAAAAAAATTTAAAAAAGATATTTTATTAAGCATCAAAAGAAAATATGTTTTTTTTTAACAGTTTAAAAAAAATACTATTTTTCGTTCTTTTTTAGGGGTATTTGTGTTTCCAAATTATTAAATTTATCTTCTTTGCCTGAAAATTGCAGCTTGTACATGTACATTGTGTATATAAACGATATAGATTAATTAAATGCTTATATATAACATTTTTTTTTACATAAACTGAGAGATTTTAACTTCACGCTTACGCTTTCATTACATTTCCAAAAGAATTTTTTTTAATATTTACAGGTAAATTTAAAAATTTTCGCCCAAAATAAGGGATTGCAAGTATAGACAGTAATATAATTTGAATTTTTGAATTTGTAGACTTGATTTAGGAACGTAATAAAATATAATTACACAATACCAAAAAAATACCTTAACAAACTAAGTTTCATTTGTAAATTTTACAACTTTTAAATGTTATAAAAAAAAATCAGTTGATCCATCATATTTTATATTTAATGTACTAGAAAAAGTGGGTACGAAACTTTTATGTTTGTTATATCTTTGAAATTAAGTATTTACCTGGTCCAAATTTTAAAAATATGATCTCTATTGTAATTTGGCAATATAAATTAATTTATTACATAGTAACCAAAATAAAAAAAAACATGGAATACAGGCACAAAAGTCATTTGCTGTTATACATGAATATTGAAATGGATAGATCAAACCTTCTCACAGAGGCAAGGAGGAATAAAATCCCTTTATACCTAAAATTACGTCTGAAGCGTCAGTTTTGTGTTCAAAAACTGCACTTTAAAGTGGATTTCTAATTGATTGTCCATAAAATTGCATAAAAAGATGCCACAAATCCACTTTAATAAACTGAAATTTACAATTCAATGTAATTTTTTTAACACAATATTATGTAGTTTTAAAATGAACCGACTATTTGCATAAAGAAATGAAAAATATCCTTTAAATATATATTTCAGTCGATTTTATGTTTTACAGTGAAAGAATAACAAGAAAACGACGTATATTATGGAACTTTGTAGTGTATTTGTGTTTTTTTAAACATTGTAATTTACAAATTTTGGAGAATATTTTCAATATATACTTTAAATAATAAAATGTAACTTATTTTTGTGCTAAAAAAATCTAAAAGGTTAATCGAAAACTGTCTGTCTAATAAAGCTGTAACTTTTAACTATATATGCAATTCTATATTTGTTTAGGACTTTTTAATACATAGCTTGATTTAAAAGATGTAATTTGGGCAAAGTCTCAAAACAATAACGAGAGTTGAATGGAAACGTTGCAGAAAAATTGTCCACATTTCATTTGGGTATCTTTTTTTAAAAATTTGATAAGATACTTCTTCAAATTTTTTTTTTGCTGAATTTAAGGAATGTAATATTATCTTTGATGATATTGTATTCTATTTGTCAAATTTTAAAATTTATCACTAGAATTTTAGCCTACTCTCTTTTTTTGATTAGGACGAATTAAAAATAAGGAAGAATAGGTATTGAGACATGCTGATGATGTCCGTCTGTCCCAATTGTTTCAAATAATAACTACTGTTTCGTTTTTTGTTCTTTCAAATCAGTTCTATCAGTTGGATCTTAAGTTTTTTTTGTTAGAAATATATGATATCAGCGAACTATTTTTATTACTTTTTGTGTAAGTCTTTCTATACATCTGAATCGACATCTGTCTACCTGTTTGTCGACAAACTACCCCTTTAATAATCATTGCTATTTAATTTTTTTTATTTATATCGCTGTTGCCCCATTAATAATTGCATGAAAATATATAGAAATAATGTAAGACAAATTTATATTTGTCATGTTAATCCGTTTGGTTTGACGTCATAATAGAACTCGATGGAGAACAAAGTGATTCTTTTGTATATTCATTATTTTTTTACTAAGAAAGCGGCATAGAGTATTTATTTAAATAAAAGTTGGTTAGTTTCAATTTATTACATACATTCATTTATAAATTTATAATTATCTAAGGAAGTCGAAATGGCAAATTATTCACTGTGACATTTATTTTTAAAGTTTTTGTTTTTCTGAAAGTGTTTGAAAATTACACAGTTGAAAAATAATTTGAAAATGATAGATTGATTGCATTTTGTATTGTTTTTCAAAAATTATAAATTATTGATTGAAAATTAAAAAATATTAATTAATATGAAGTTAACCTAGTTTTTGCTTCGGTCAAATCCTATTATCCGTCCCGGTGACATTTGATGCTAATTTTGGAGGGCGATAAAATTGTATGTTTGTAGGTTTTTTTTTTTTAATTATCGGGATTTTACAAGTTATCAGGTTGATACTTATTTAAGAATAAGAAGCTTGTGTCATTTGGGCGTTAGCAACGTTATCAAACCACAACAAATGTCGTCGAAACGGATACTAGGATTTGACTTTTAGCTTCCACACTACGTTTATAACGTAAAAAGTGGAAGGTATTATAATCGTTCAGTCCGTCTGTCCGTCACTCACTTTCATAGCCCAAACTACAAATGCTACAGACAAGTGTGATACGTCAAAAAAAATTCAGCGCATCGAAATTAGAATACATTGAAAATTTCACAAAATAATTCGAATTCGAAGTACTTCAATTATTTAAAAAACTGCAAAATTTAATGCACATTTAAAAAGCATAGGAAACCATTTTTATTAGAATTTAATCACCATTGCCATTCGCAACAATCGCTCGAGAAACTTGAATTCTTTTAGACAATAAATTAAAATAAATTTATTTTTGCGACATCGATCAGTTTGAAATGAAGTCAAATATATTTTACTACGAGATTCTTTGTACTTTCACTTGAGATTTCTATAACTTACAATATTTTAATTTAAATATTAGGGTTTTTTAATGCACAGCCTTAGTCATTTTAATATTCTATTCTTTTGAACTATCTCTAAACTAGTTTTGCGACAGTGCAGAATACTAAAATAGCTAAGGCTGTTTAATAAGAAGGCAGATTAAATAAAAAGTACTTATTTATAAACACATTCTAAAATATTTTTTTGACATTTATTTTCCTATAAAGAAGTCGCAAAATAATTTAATCTTAGAATTATTCGTCATCATTGCCTAAAGCAAGATGCTTTCGTCTTTCAGATTTATTAATCCGCTTTGAATGGTTCATTGTAAAGCAATTACTTCGTAAAGTTTCTATGCATCATGTATGCATGCAGATGTTATGTACAGATTTTAATGTTCAACTAGAGTATTCTCTTATTGTACTAAATTAATCAGGACCTAACCTACATCAATTGTTTTCACAGGAATAAGATTTTCTTTGGACTCCTTGAAAGAAGATCGTATATTTTTTAAATTACTACACTCAGTATTGAAATCAACTCGCTATTATATTTCAAAACTTATTATTTGACAGTGATGAGGTTTTATTAAAACTACCTTTAACTTGTTTCCAAAATTGAAGTTGATCGTTGGATAAAATCAGTTGACAGAATTTTCTTGTAGCCAAGCAATACAGAAAATATTTATGCCTAACAAATATTTTCTATATTACTGTGTCCGTTAAAAAAATAAAAGTAAAAAAAAGTCAAGCCATAACTACGACACCATCGCTGCAACGGGAACACTTTGTATTTCGTTTTGTAATCAAACAGGAAAAAAATGTATTTTGAACAATTTGAGATGTAACTTTACAGAAAACTACAGTTATTTAAGAAAACGGAAATTTTATGTAGGAAAGTAACAGAAATATTATGTTTTTATATGCTTTTTTTTACAGTGTAATACAGGGTTGATATTTAAAAAAATATCTTTAACGAATTATTAACAAATATTTTGGTTGTTTTAAAAAAATCCTTTATTCATGAAATTATTCATCTTTCCAGAGTTTATCAAGGTTTCATCAACCCACCACCTCCATATATATATATATATATATATATATATATATATATATATATATATATATATATATATATATTATATATATATATATATATATATATATATATATATATATATATAATATATCATACATAATACATACATACATACATACATACATACATACATACATACATACATACATACAAAATACATACATACATACATACATACATACATACATACATACATACATACATACATACATACATACATACATACATACATACATACATACATACATACATACATACATACATACATACATACATACATACATACATACATACATACATACATACATACATACATTACATACATACATACATACATACATACATACAAATACATACATACATACATACATACATACATACATACATACATACATACATACATACATACATACATACATACATACATACATACATACATACATACATACATACATACATACATACATACATACATACATACATACATACATACATACATACATACATACATACATACATACATACATACATACATACATACATACATACATACATACATACATACATACATACATACATACATACATACATACATACATACATACATACATACATACATACATACATACATACATACATACATACATACATACATACATACATACATACATACATACATACATACATACATATATATATACCTCTCCTTAGTCTTTCGCTACCCCAATCGACAGTGAGTGTTATTGTTGACGCAACATTTGTAAAACCAACACCTTTGGGGTCCCTTCCATTGTCCTTAGCACTTCAGTCGCTAGTCGTTAAGTACTTCCACGCTTATAAAAGCTTTCGCAGCTAATCGGATTAGCGCCAAAGAAAAAGGCTTTACAAAAAAGAAGGAAGTCACTGCGTCAAGTAACTAGTTTGACATAGAAGTCTGCCCCTTTCAGTGTTCTGCTTTCACTTTATGTTAATGACGAAGACGGCCTAATCCATGGAGGGCTGAATTTAATAGAAGGGGAAAAGTAAGCTGCAATTATTGGTTTTTATTTGCTTGGAAGGGTGTTGGACAATCTAAAATTTGAAGATGAGAAAACCGAAAGTATACAGTAAATAAAAAATACATCTTTTGTTCTTAGCCAAAATTTTGAGAATAATTTTTTTGGGTTTAATATCCTTTATAATAAAGTACGGTGTCCAACTATAATTCTAAAACATGGCTTAAAAGAAAATGGTCTTGTGAAGGAGCTATTTTCTTTACGTATTCATATTATGATGGCTTACAGTTTGAACACATCAGAAGTTTAAACGTGTATAAGCGCTTAACAATAATATGTAGTGTAAGGTTTATATATTCCCATATAAAGTGGAACATCTAAAGTTTGATAATGATATTCCTTATACAGTTTAAAACGAGATAAGTTAAAGTAAAATGTTATGAATGAAATTTGAAATTGCAGTAGATACTTTTTTTTTACTATTGGCAACTTATTTTTTATTTATATATGTTTTTGCATATATATTTCACATTAAACATCTCAACAATTCATTCATTTCACATTTTCGGAATTTCATTCATTTCACATTCGGCGGCTCAGTGGCTGAGAGGTTAAACGTGTCCGCCTCGTAAGCCCAAAATCGCGGTTTCGAGCCCCGGCTGAGTCGACGGATTTTCTGGATGGGAAAATCTTGAGCACGCATGTCATATGATTATGTGGCATGTAAAAAATCCCTGGACGGCCCATTTGGCTTGGATTCTCTCGGCAAAATTAAATCTCGGCATACTTTAACATCCACAGAGAGCTCAGATTCATTGTAATCTGCGCGTCAAAATTGGTAGCGAGAGTCGCCTAGATGATGCCACAAAAAATAGCTCTCAGTTCTGGGGAATATGCCGAGTCTGCAAAGCCTTGACCGCCGCCAATGTTGCAGCCCCATTAGAAAAAAAAAACATTAAACATGTTCTGCATTGCAAATAAGAAGACATAATTCGAATTTTAAATACATTTATTTGTTACATAAATTATTAATTAATCACAGGATGGTTCATCATTTGATACTTTTAACCCCTAAAGGACATGCTGAATTTTATTATTTGCATTTTACTAAAAAGAACTGTCACATAGATGTCGTCTTACGTGAAAAAGTGATGGATGTCTAAATAAGAGATTTTTTTATATAGAGAGTCTCGTGAAGCTTGGACTTTTCTTGACTGTTCTTCCCAACTGTTTTATCGACCAATTTTACCTGCTAACCGTTAAATACATAAAGCCTTTTTTTATATGCTGTCTTTTTTAGAATTACACATGATTTAAAAATTAAATTAATTAAAAGGTTATAAAAAAAGGAAACGGGTATTTTTTATTGCCGCCATCTTACATACTTTATTCACATACGAAAGCTTTAAAAACAAATATTTTAGATTTATTTCCTTTGAATTTAATATTATAAAAGAATAGTATTTCACTAGGAAGTTTCTTGGCAATTAAGAAGTTAAAAATTGTAACAATCGAAAGAGCTCGGAAAAAATAAATTTAATTAACAAAGTCCATTTTTCAGCTGCTTGTAAATTTTTAGACATACAGTGTAATATTAGAAGTGCGTACTTAAATCTTTTTAAAGCACATACGAAAAGTAGCCCCCAACTAAATAAGTATGAAAAAAATAACGTATATTTTGGAATAATAACATTTTTTAATGACTTTCGATCTTTACTTCCATGCAAACACAATCCTGCAGCTGACTTTATCTTTATAATAACGCTCAATTTAAGAAAAGTCCTTTAGTCGAAAGCTTACGACAACAGATTAAACAACACAAAAGAAAATACTTAAATCCCTTTGACATGTAACCCTAGAACCAATTACTGACGCACGCAAAAATTTGGAAAGCCGGCCCCGTCGATAATCTCAGATTTCGAAATATACTTTCTCATTCAAATAGCACACTTTTTCCCTTGTAATCCTACTCCCACGGGACCAAGAGACTCTCCGGTGATTGAATAGGAAGATTATGAACCAACAACTGACGTACAATCTGACTCTGAACTCATCGGCCGAGTTTGGCATCGAGAATTTAACTTAAAAGTTGATGCACGAACTCATTAATAATTACCTAAATGGATGCATGTTTGCTGGTTAATACGAGGGATTACAGTTTGTTTAGTTTGTAGGTGGACAGGTTGAATTTTGTTTGTTTGTCGGAAAACTAACAACAGAATTTTTATCCTTTTTAAATATTCTGTTTTGTTACGGGATTAATAGTTATTTGTATTTTTATTAAAATATTGGTAATAATCTTGTATAATAATACGCTGTCGGAGACTCTGGTTTTACTAATAATTTTCAGGTTTATTATTCCTACCTGATTGTGTTCTATTTTAGGATACCTGATTGTGTTCTATTTAAATATTTACTGTGTAATATTTTCCATTTTATAAACATAAACTGGAAAACTTTCATTTAACATTACTCCATATAAACGCAGAAGAAAATGGCAAAATGTGATCCCAATGCGTTTGCGGAGTAACTTTGGGTAACATTATTAATGGTGGTTAACGTTATACCGCCCAACTTCAACCAAAGTTGTACTGGGTATAAATATAGGTTTAATTTTTAAAAAAACACTATACATATTTCCAATTGTATTACATCCCTTTGAATTATTTAAATTTTGAAAAAGCTTCATGTTTTGTAATTTGTTGCAGGTTTTTTGTGTTTTTAAGTGTGATTCCTTTGGGTTTTTTTCTTTTAATGACTGAATATATAATTTTAAAAAACATTGCTACGCCTTAAAGTTTCTGTTTGAACAAATGTTCAACTATTGTAGTAAGGAGGTAGAAATTGGTCATTTTAAAAGAATAGGTCAGAGAGTTTTTGGTATCTGAAAAGAATTTGTAAAAACAATTATGAAGTAAATGATACTTTAAAAAATCTGTGTGATTTTGATTATTGATTTTCAAAGAAATTGAACCAAATTTAAAGTCGATGAAGTTTTGTAGATTAGCCTAAAAATTACTTTGAACTCTGTCTTATTTAAAACACCTGAGATTCCTGTTAAAATGAATAAGTTGTATAGTAATAAACTTTTAGTGATAAATAATATGGTTTCATTACTGTGAAATTAGGAATAGTTTTTACTTTATTATATCAATATGAAATTCTGCAATTCCAATTATATACATTAACATTTTTAAATTTATGAGAAAAGAACTAAATGCATTTTATATTGCTTTCAATTAAATGGACAACAATTTTTATTTTATAAATATTCAAAAGCCATTGGTGTTTGTAATCCAAAAAAAATCACATTTTATGGGGTGCAGTTATAAACTCACATTTTCAAAACTATAACTAAGATAGAGGGTCCGGACCGTTCATGGGCTACTTTTGACAATCGTAAATTCAATTGGACGAACTCGCCAATGAAGATACTGGACGAGCCAGGCACTATATCTCAGTTAGTTATACTTTTGAACATGTGAGTTTTGCAACTACACCCTTCCTTTCTGAACAACGTCTTGGCAGAAATATTTTCTTATTTTGATTTAAAAAATTCTATAAAATAATACCATGAAATTTCATTTTAAGAATAGATATTAAGAATAAAATACAATAGAATCAAATATTTAGACTATGTCTCAAATTTATCACACCTTTACAGCATAACTGTTTATGGGAATTCTAATTTAAGAAAGTTTTAGACAATGAACCGAAGAGAAATTCTATATCAGACCTAAATTGGGCCTCAAGCCGTCACACTGCACTGCTTCTGAAGAATTTCTTCTAACCTTTGTACTGCATCGGATTTCTGTATTAGTTATGAGTGTCCAAAAAGACATTTATGATTTAATCTTAAGATTTCAAAGCAAAATGCTACAATTTTCAGAATTTAAATCAAGGAATGTACTTAATAAATGTACATTGAATAACAAATCAAAATCTATAAATTTTTGTTTTAAAATTAAATCATATTTAGTTTTTCACCTCGTATAGCTGCCAGTAAACGAATAAAATGCATTATTTTAACTAGATGTTTAAGAAAAACCGAACAAAATTCAGCATATATATTTTTCAAAAAAAAAGTATCGCTATAATAATTATATGTAGTTCTGAGGCGTGGTGGTGACCGGTGTTGTAGATGAATAAATGTTGGAATGATCAGAAGGTTTTTTAAGACATTTATTATAAATAACCACAGCACTAAACTACATAATAGTAAATAACAAGTAAATCATGGCTTAGAACATCACAGGTCCTTTTGGCTTGAAAGTAGGAGCAAAAGTGATGTCTTGTTCGGTTCGAATCTCACTGGGAATGAATTTGTCCCGCCTTTATGATGCAGGGATTGGTTAAAAGAATATATAAGAATTTATAATATTGGGTGAGAAATTTGATTGACAGAACTTTAGTTTTAGTTCGTAATTTTGAAGGATTCTGGTGCAAAGAGAAGTACCGTGTGCAAAAGTTTTACTTCCCAAAATGGGGCTCAAAATGGGGTGCCGAAACAAAGAAAGTTAATAGAAATTAAATTAAATAAGATTCACCACAACTTTTCCATTTCACGGGAGCAAGCGATAAAGTCACTCAAACCATATAATCACAGACAAACGGAAAAACGGAATATTTAAAATGATAACCTTCAACTGTGCGTGAATACTGTGGTCCTTTAACTGTGTATACTGTGTTTTGTCACCAGAAAATTTCGTTTCTCACCAAAGATTCCATTTGTCTATATTTACTCTCGCGAAATGGAAGAGTACCCTTTAATTTTGAGTTATTTGCAAATCAACTATTGTGTATAGTTAAAAAAATATTTACGTACGGCGTTTGAAAAGTTTTAATGATTTGTGCTGATGAAAACTTTACTGACAAATTATAGACAATCGTTAGCGTTGAAACTAAATTTTAATGAACCCTCTAAAATTACATTCCAGGCATAGGTTATTTCAACGATGTGTTTCATCTACGAAAGTATTTTCTCATAAGCACGTTCAACGGACTCAACTCTGCTATGCTTCAAAAAATCTTCCGAGTACAGTCCACCAAGGAATCGCGAGAGATGCAATAAATAACAAAACTTTATGCGCCTCTTTCCCAACCAAGCAACAGCTTTTTCAATCTCTGTCTTACTTCTTTTCGTCGGATACGTGATCTCTTATTTCTGCTTATTCACCAAGGCATCCCCCTCCTCCCTCCTAAAATCCTCCCTCCCTTTCCTACGCGTGACCCCCCCCCCCCCCCACGAAAAATAAGCGTCACGCACCAAAAGACGAGATTTAGTTTTATTCCGGTATCGCGAGTAACTTTTCTGGAAAGCTGTGGCGGATCATACTGCAGAGCGAAAAGGGATGGTCTCGTTTCCGTGGGACTTCTAGGTTGCTTCTGTTATAGACGGCACGTTACCGAGTATCATAGTAGTATTTTGACAATGTTGTAAAGGACACATGAGCGCCGCGGCGATGTGGCGAGAAGGCGTCATGCCCTTCACTCACAGGCCAAATGTTTTCGAGTAAGAGCCTATAGACCAGGACAGCAAAGCTGTTTAGTGTAGAGTGGACGACGTACGCAGAGTAATTCCTTTTGTTGATGATCGAATTGAGAAGAAATACGCTGCGTACGGAAGTGAAGGGTACGGAAGACAAGTTTAACACAAGGTTCTACCGCTATAATCGCCCATGCATGGTCGAGGAAATAAAAATAACTTTCCTGGTTTTCGACCTTCTTCAACCAAACTCTACCATGGTATTGTATCTTTCTATACCTTACTAGTGAATGCGCAACTACTGAGGGGTATCTTTGCCTTCGGCCATTATATAAAGGGATCACGCTGAACAGGATAAATCTGTCGTGGAAAAGTCCTGATTACGCGAACGATGTCTATGTAAGGTTGAGTTTAATGTCAGTTAAGCCGTTGGCCTTGTAACTTAATCCTTTATTAACCACGTAATCGTGCAGCTGTAAAAAAAAACAAGACAAACACTGAACTGAAAAAATAAAACTCCATGTTGAATGAAAAATGGAAGTTAAATTTCTAGCTATAAAAAACTGATGGGTAATCTCAACTAATTGAGTGAATGTGATAATTTCGAATTTGTACATCTTCTAGTTATAGTTAAAAGCCCAAAAATATTTTTAAAAAACCTCTAGCCATATTTTAGTCAGCCAGAAATTTGACTAGAAATATTCGTGCAAAATAGATGTTTATAATTTACAGCATAGGCTGTTTGAGTAGAAAGAGGCTAAACATCTTTAATTCATAAGAAAGGTTATGTTGTTCGAAAATTCGACCCTTTTTTGTGCAAAAATGGAGAAACAAGAATTGCACTATTTTTTTTAACCCTAAACAAGAAAAAATATATGCTAAAAATTGTCTTAAAGTCCTTTAAGTTAGTTACAATAAAATATGAGTTCTGAAACTTTTAATTTCTTTTGACCAGTTAGTCTATCATTGATCCCATTTCAAATAGGGAACATTAATTTCAAAAAACCATCGAATTTTTTTTTCTTTTAAGAACATATTGCATACGTTCGCTGCAACTCAAAATAAATATAGATCAGTTTGAACTTTCTCCAGCCAACCGAGCTGTATCAGAACGCCTTTTAAAATGATGATATTCAGCTGTTATTTCTATCTCTTATTGGGACTCTCCGGCGCTTTAATTCGCATTCTGAAAGTTTCTTCCGTCACTTTTTGGGTAGGGTATTGCTTTTATCTGTGCTAAATTGCGATGCTATATCGGAATGTTTCAATCGTGGGGATAAGTGTATTGCGTTTTTCCACAGTTTTTGAGGTAGGCAATACTGAAGTTTTGATATCAATGCAGTTTTGGAAACAGGAAGAATTTTAAAGTCTTTTATATAAAATTTCTTCACTTTGTAAAGAAACAAAAGGCTATTGAATATTTTATTATTTAAAGTCTATTACGAATCGTGAAAATCAATTTAAACATTTAAATATCTACAATTAGACATATAAACAAAAGTTCCGGAACCTTGTAGCCTCCTATGTAATAGAATAAAATTGTTTTTAGTAAATATCTTTTATAAAATGGAGAGTAAGTCCTTATTAACATTCGGGCTAACAGCCATTAGTAATTATCGAGATTTCAACTTAGCATCCACTTGCAACTTGTTGATAAGTAACCAACGTAAACGTCATGTGAACAAAACATCTGCTCAAACAAGTCTATGACATAACTTTTGAATTGCGTACTAGAAATATTTTCCCGAATTATTCTTGATTCTGTAACCTGTAGCAGATTTCAAAACATGTCTTGTAATAACAACCTTCTATTAAACTACTTTTTTGAATTTTCAAATGACACATATTTTCTTCTTTGTATTACAACACAGTCTTCGTTGTTAACCTTCAATTAAAAATAAACTTTAACGTAATATCTGTTTAATGATGAAAAATATGGCTTTACACATTATTGTAGCTATTCCACATTTCTTATTCTTTGTCTAATATGTTAGTAATTAATTACAGATAGTTAAGATTACAGATTAGTAATTAATTACAGATAGTTAAGATTACATATTAGTAATTAATTACAGATAGTTAAGATTACATATTAGTAATTAATTACAGATAGTTAAGATTACATATTAGTAATTAATAACAGAATTTAATTTTCTGTGGAATTTTTATTTAAATGTCTTTTTTCTTAAATAACTTGCATTGCATGGGAGCACTTTAAAACCTTTTTTGACTTTACCGAAAACACTGTGGGAGCTGACAAAATCTACTGCCTCTGTCTTTATGGGTAATGTTACTCCTCAAAATCCGAGGAAGCTTGAAGCTTCCACGATTTTGCGGTGAAAGTTACGCAAAGTAACTCTGTAAACACAGTAGCACCACTTTTTCTAACTGCCACCTTGTTTACTGGGTAATGTTACACTGCAAAATTAAAGGAAACTTCAAGCTTCCGCCGGTTTCCCAGTACAAATTATACCAACTTAATCCATAAACACGGTGGAAATACTTTTTCTAGCTGTAAAAGTGCTTATGTGGTAACGTTACACCACGAAATTTAAAAAAAATCTGAAGCTTCTGCCGATTTTGTGGTGAAAGTTTCAAAAAGTAACTCCGTCAACACGGTGATACCACTTTTCCACGTGCACCATGTTTAACGGAGTCACGTTCTACCATATTTTTACATTTTTTTTTAGCGAAAAAGATACATATACGGAAATATTTCTGTGGATTTAACCCCATTTTACACTTATCGATATGAATTAAAAGTAAACAAACTCAAATGTGTATCTCAAATCGGTTATTTTTAAACAAGCAACTATTTTTAATACTTATTGGAAATGTTGACCACAATTTCTAGGGCAATTTTGTATTTAAATTCTAAGATATTTTTCGTTATTCAAGCAAAATAAAACATCAAACATACAATTAACATTTATAATGCAATTAAAATTGAAAGTCACTTTTATAATGGTCCCGAGTTTCATATTGATAGCTGCAAGTTTTAATACGCATGAAGAATTTAATTTTTTACTTCTAAAACAATTTCGTATTCCATTTAAATTCGAGATTTTGTAATTTAAGTACTAAGGATCATCTTACATACTTTGGAAATAATTACCTGATATTCCTAAAATGATAAGCGATCTAATCTTTAAGAAAATATCGTATTCCACCGAGAAACTTTTACTTTGATACATTCTCCTTGTAACACAATAGGAAAACTTGATATTTTCGTTCTTTTACAGGAATAAGTAAAAGTTTTTTTTAATGGTAAGAAAAAATAAAAATAAAATTGGTTTTCAGTTTTTTAGTATTTTTCTTTCAACAAAATTCCTAGAATTACTGGATCTTACTTATTTTCTACTGGAGAGGAAACAAGTAGGTTTGTAACAGAATCTGTCCCTTAACCCGCTTCCACACAACAGTTGTGTTTAACAGGTAAAAAGGAGCCGAACACAGCATTAATTCTATATTAAACATTTACATACTAAATTTGGCTAGTTTCTTTTATTTTATTTCGAAAATTCAATAATTATTACTTATCCTTTTGCAAAAATTAATTTATATTTCCAAGAATAAATATGTAATATTCCTCGCTTTTAAATAGAATGAAAATATTTCATATCAACATACAAAGAATCTCATAGTGAAATTTGATATTTGACTACTTTTAATTATGTCAGTATTGTTCGCAAATAATAAATTTGCTTTTAATGAGCATTAATTTGCTTTTCATTCTAAAAGAATTAAAGTTTCTCAAGCTATTGTTGCGAATGCAATGGTGATTTAATTCTAATAAAAATGGTTCTTATGCTTTTTAAATGAGCATTAAATTTTGCAGTTTTTAACTAAATGAAGTACTTTGAATTCGAATTATTCTCTTAAATTTTTCAATGTATTCTAATTTCGATGCGCTGAATTTTTTAACGTATCACACTTGTCCGTAGCATTTGTAGTTTGGGCTATAAAAGTGGGTGACGGACAGACAGACGGACAGACGGACTGAACGGTTATAATACCTTCCACTATTTACGTTATAAACGAAGTGTGTAGCTAAAAATGAGAAATAACTTAACTTCGCAATCGCAAATGTTAATAAAATTAAAGGTACACAAAATACAATACCTAATCACTACTGTTGTTAAACTAATACATACTAATACTATTATGAAACTAATTGAAATTAGTATATTTTTATCATTATTAAACTAATGCATAGAATATTATCATACTTAAATGCTATTTTTATCATGCTCAGAATTTAACTACTTTGCTCTAGCTTATTTGACTAATACTTTCTTATTTGCAAAATGTTATGCTTAGAAATTTGGAATGCTACTACTTTATTTGAAATACATTATTAGTTTTCGAATTGTATATTTTTCTACTTATATCTTAACACCAAAAGTAAAACTTGTATGCATATTTCTTCATTTTCGTTACTAAAATATTTCTGTAAGTATATTGATGGGCAGATCATTCCGTGTAATCAAAGAAAATGAAGGGTCGAGTGCAAAAGTCACATTATCAAAAGTGTAACTAGGTTATAGGGCCCAATCTGTTCATTGAAAACTTTCTGTCGGGTAAACTGCAGTATCTAGACTAATGACTTGGACCATTGTTGAAATTAAGAAATGACTCGAACCTACAAGAAAGTATTCTGAAAGACTGATTATTTAAGAGCAAGAAATGTCCAGTTCATTGTTGTGGTTACTGCAGTTTACCTGCACACGACAGCTTTGTTCAATTGTATTGACAATCGTTCAAAGTAGCTAATGCAGAGACTATGTAAGACTATGCAGAGACTATGTAATAGTTATGCTTTGGACAATGTGAGTTTTGCAACTTAACACTTCAAATACACTTGTGAGTTTCACTGCAAAAAACAATGTAATTTTCCGTAATTTCAAGTTATATTGAAACAATACTAAATATAGCGTTGCGACCAAATAATAAAGCACAAAAATTGTGTTGAAGGCGCAGCACGCATGTATTCTTTCGAAATGTTGTTTAGCATCGCCTCTTTAATGTTTCGGATTGATAAGTTTCACTAAAGCTACAAAATATATATTACAGTCATTTAAAATGAATGTTATAATTTCGTTGTGCATATTTTCGAAAACAATGTAATTTACAGTATTTTGCCAATCGCGCATGGATATCGTCTCCTCACATAATCGATCGTCTCCTCACATAATCGACAGTTGTGTCGGAACAACACAAACTAGTAATCGTATGTCATTAACACAATATTGTAATGTCGCCACTTTTACACAGTGTTCCACTTGTGCCATTTGAACGCAAGTGTTTTCTGAGTGTAATGTGTTACAAAAAAAGTTAAATTAAACGGTTTCATATACTCAATAGAAAATGAACATTTAGAATTACTATTTTTTTTATTTCTCAGAAAATAAATTTCATCTGATATGACAACGAATGAAATAATCTGAATTTTACCAGATATTTAACAATTTTAAAATGTCTTTCATGACATTCAATTAACCCACACATTTCACTAAATGACTAATTTCAAAACCTACATCGTTTCATTCAAACAGAAAAGTCTTTATTTGGAACAATAAAGCTAGGAGGCGTTCCATTTACTTTATATCTGTCCAAACATTCTTCCACAAAAGATACGAGCTCTTTTCAACCTAAAACAGCTGCTAGCCAAACACATACCTTTTCAACTTCAACTTTTCATTTTTCGACAATAGCCTCGCTCGTTATTTCTTGTCGAATTTCTCCGCAGCTCCTTGAGAACCGAGTCACCTGTTCTAGAAGGCGTGCTTTTACAATTAGACGATCTTTATCCGCGTATATTTTAAGTTATAGTGGTGGGAGTTTATTGGAGATGGGCATTTTTACAAGGGTGATGAATTTTTTTTATCTGTATGAAGAATAATTTTGACACTTTAAGGAAAATAGCCGCTAGTAGGAAATTAATTCGTGGTATTCCGCGGTCACGTGATCACCCTGTCAGAAGTTTTCACGAAGATCGATGGGGTTTTACTTTTAGTCATCGATTTGCGAGAATGGCACTTTTTTAAGCTACGTTACTTAACTGTAAAACCTAGGAGGAACGTTACCATGATTTTTTATGTATAACATGCAACAATTTTTTAAGTAAAGTTAACTCCAAAGTAGGAAGAACGTTCCACAAAACGCTGTGTAACCTTCCACGAAGTCTAAGCGCATATATATATATAAGGCAAAGTCCTGACTGACTCCCTGACTCATGTATCAACGCATAGCCAAAACTACTGGAGGTATAGCTACCAATTACTGTCAATTTAAAGGAAATTTCAGCGCGTTCAGCGTGAACAAAAATTAAGTATAAAAACGTAAGAGCATGTGAGTTTAATTTATAGGATTGTTATTTGAATATCATTATTTATTTTATTTATTGAATTTAAATCTTTTGATTTTTTTGCTACTGAATTTAATTTAATTGATGTTTACAAATGGTAAGAAATGAAGAAATTTTTACAATGTCTTATGACAGTAAAGGCAATAACTGTTCTAGATCTGATAAATACGTCTTAGAAATGTCAATTCTCTCTACGTATAGCGTATGTACTTTATGTTTATGAAACTGGCAATTTGGTACAGCTATGTATAATGCCCTATTGAATTTCGCCTTTGGCGACGTTGAAAATTTAACGTAGGATAGCTATTCGCATCCAGTTGTATGGGTTACTTTGAATTATCGTCACACTAGAGCTATACACGAGGGCTATTGGCCTCGGGCGTCTTAATTTAGAACCACAGTCAAGTGACGAGCCGACCTGGGTAAGCACATAATGCAACTTTTAAGGGCGACATCGTAAGGGACTTTGAAAAATATTTAACGTGCACTCCCACCATTCGGGACATGGGGCAATTTTGGCTGCATGGGCCGTTATAGGTCGGCAGTTATTTTGACGATGCCCGGACCCAAACCTGGTATCTATCGCATTCTAGGCGAACGCTTTTACCGACTGGGCTCCCCAGCCCGGTCGAGTGGTCGCATATGGAGTGGAATGTTTACCAAATTTTGGGCAATTTCAAGTGTAGGAGGGCAAATAAAAACTGGCCATTATAGCTATTCTGGTAATTTTAAGACAGCCTTTGGGAAATCCCTCTAACTCCTAGATCCTAGAAGGCCCTGGGTACAATAGGACTTCTTTTTAAAAAATTTAATGCTGATATTAGAATGAGAGGTAATTAAAATATCCTGATGAAATGCTGACCAGTGGAGAGGGGGAGAAAGGGATCAATTGATATAAAATTAAAGTTTACATAAAAAATTCACCGTTAGTAAGGAAAAGGGTACACCCGTGCTACGCCGGGTTTATATAAGATTCTATCAAGCTAGCGCTGAATGGTCGGTAAAGCGACGTTTGTGACATCGGAGGATTGCATTATCGATCCTGTCCTTAGTTTTAACTATGACTTGGGTATAAAACTATCACTTGTATCTATAATGGTAAAAATATACAAAATAGTAGTTAAGTTTCACCGTACATTTGAAGGAGGCTCCAGTGCCACATGCCCTTTTACTCCGTTTTTTGCTGTAACCTTACTACAGTTTATGTGTAACACCTTACTCCATCTTGTCAGTGTAAGTTTACTTCGTGTTTTGTAGAGTTCCGCAACTCAGCTATGGTGTAAGTTTACACCATTTTTTCCTGGAAAGTTACTCCATAAAACCAGAGGCAGCACTTCCTGTCACCGCTTGTATGGAATAATGTTAAACCAAAGGTATTACAGTGATAAAGCCGCTTGATATTAGACCTACTAACGCAGATAAAGCCGTGACAACCCACGTTCGTTAAACTCATTATACACACGGTGAATCGCTTTTGGTCTAAATGACACATCCATTAACACTAAATTATCTCGGGAGGTAAAAGGAATAGTTCACCAACCCGCCTAAAATATAGCTTGTTCTCGTGACTCTCTAAACGTTAATCCAAGTTTATAGCTGATTACTCTAACGTTACTGAAACTGCATAATTCGAATATCATACTTAAATTGTCCATAACATCTTACGACATTATTTCAATGGGGCTGCTTTGTGTATATGCCGAATTGTGATCGTACGATATCTTTAAATATCAGTGCTAAAACCTAGTGGTTGCTGAACGTACGTGTTTTAAAGTTTATAATTTATTAAGTTCCAAAGCATCCAAATATTAACTAACTAATATTATAACAAGTATGAAATATTTAACAAATGTACGTTTTAAAATATTTTAATGGATATTTGGAGCATCTTAAAGGGTGAATCATTACAGGAACGTTTTGTTAAATATTATTCCAATTCATTATCTAACACTTAATAAGTTTTAAAATATGTCACGCAAGACCTGGAATTTATAATTTGAAAAAGAACTCCAGATTATCTTTTAAAATGAAATCGGTTCAAAATAACTGTTTTATCTTTGTGTTACTATTATCCTTTATCAAAAATACGTATTTTAATCCGCAATACCACCATTCAGCCTTAAAAACAATAGATGGCAATAACAATACGTTTTTGATGAACCCAATTAATGCTTTTCATTATTGAAATATCAATGGAAGCATAATTATTCTGGTTTTCATTAAAACACAACGGCTTAGTAAATAAAGAGAAGTAATAATTATATTTGCGCAATCTGAACTACCAATTATTCCCTCTAATTAAAATTTTCAGAAACGAAATGGAAGCACAAGCACTAATTTTCTTATAAGATTTCAGATATATTACGATACGATGAACAAATAATGTATGTACAATGTAATCTTAACTTGTAATAAACCTGAATGAAACTAATTATGATTGAAGCTTAAAAACCATCCTCAAGCAACCCTAATAATTATTTAAATATTTTATCCAAATTAATTATCCCATTTTTAGAATACTAGGTTTTTAAAAATACGCTATGAAGGTATGATATTATTATTTCAAATTACAGTTGTCGTGACAAAATATGTGTTCTTTTATTTTGTTTTTATTTCAATTTTACACGCAGTAGGTGTAGCAACTTCTATTTCAGTAATGATTTTTTTAAGAGGGACTGTCAGTCCCGTAGAGCTAATGCATTAGTTTTGAAATCACAACTTTTACAAAAGAATTGCTTTATCATGTTATCCCATTTTCACCCGGTCTGGGAATCATCATAACATCAATTTAAAACATAATTGAAAAGAAAATAACATCCAGTTATTTAATTATTAAAGTTTTAAAATAGTGTCGCCATCTGCAGTATATTTTTGGCATTCTAAAACTTCAAAAATATATAAATAAATAACTAGATAACATTTTCGCTTCCAATTTGTTTCATTTCGATGTTATGTTGATTCCCATACTTGGGGGGAAAGGGATAACATGGCAAAGCAATACTTCTGCGGAAGTTGTGATTCCAAAACTAATACATTAGCTCTATGGGACTGACAATCCCTCTTAAACAAGAACGTATTATAAAAATTCTACAACTACAAAACTTGGAATGCACATAACTAATACATTAAAGAACGCACTCGGGGGTTATGCCTTTGAAAAAATTTAACTATATATTTTAAAAATTGAGGATTATTTGATATGTGTTTAATATTTTTTTTATTCTAAATCTGAAGAGCTTCGAAACAAATTGGAAAAAAAACTTCTTCCGCCTGACAGCTAAAAAATATTTCCAACTTTTTCAAGTAATATTATCTATTCGTAGAAAAACATGTTCTAAACCTATAAAACTATAAATTGAGCTAGTACTTTGTTTAAATTTTGTCTATCTAGTTTATGTGAGAAAATATTTCTATCTTTTGTAGCAACGATATATTTTTTCTTCACAACATACGTTCTTGGTGAAGCGTTAAAGTACGTTTTTAGACTTTTTCAAAATGTATTAATTAATAAACAATTTGGGAACGTAAAATTTTGTAGTTAAGAAGTATTTACTTATATATATTATTAATTAGTTTGATCATTTAAAAATCATTAACCTTAACTTTCCTGCAATTTTATAGAACAATGTTTATTTTTAAGGAATAATATTTATTTTTTATGAATAATATTTATTTTTTATGAATAATATTTATTTTTAATGAATAATATTTATTTTAATGAATATTAAATATTTTTAATGAATGTATTTATTTTCAAAGAAAAATACTTAAAGAATACTGCAATTATGTAAATATGTAATCAATTCATCGTTTTACTAACCATTGGCCTTTTTCAATTTTCTTAGTTATGGTGATTGCTTCGAAAACGACAGCCCCTCTAATTCCTTTCAACTGTTTCCCTCAGCAGCGTTTCTAAATTAAAATTCATCAATTCCAACCGGAAAATTTTGCTGTAGTTGTAATTTGAATTTTTTTTTCATTCAATTAAATTTCTTGTATTATTTGGCTCCTTCGGCAGAATAGGTTTAATCTACAGTGTTATAACATAAGACATGACCTTGTTTTCCAGAAGGGTGCAGACTTATTCTTTATAACAATGATTTCAAGCGCATGGCTGAAAGTATCTTTTTTAATTAAATGTAAGTTGTTGTGTTATATTGTGTTGCGACCAAATAATAATGCATGGTTAGCACAAAAATTGTGTTGAAGGCGCTACAAGCATGCATTCTTCCGAAATGTAATTTAGCATCTGCTCTTTATGTTTCGAATAAATAGCTATAATTTAGCTTAACATACTGACACAAAATATTTCTGTGTAGTATATATAATTCTAAATTGCTGAGATTGGTTATATTACAATTTGGATGGCCGGTTAAGGTCCCATTCAGATCTTGTTTATAACTTATTAAGTGACGTCACTTTTATGAATGAAAAAAAGTTAAAATAAATTTAGCTTGTACATCATATGTCTTCAGGTATAATTAATTAAATAGGACTATAAACTTTTTTTAATTTTGTTTGATAACAACAAAATACATAATTCTGTAAAAAGCCATAGCGTGTGTTCCCTATTTTTGGGAAACAGTTTTTACGAACTATGAAATACAATATTTAAAAAATATCCTTAAAAGATATTTATTATCAGAAAGTACCAAAATACATTTTCTAATAACCGAAATAAAATCCTTACAAGTTCCTAAAATTTGAAGAATAGAATATTTTTCAGAAATATTTCAAAACGTATATCTCGAGCTTTTTGTTTAGACATGGACATTTCTTTGTTGACCTATAACAAATTAAAAAATAAATATAATAAGAATAAACTTTGTTAAAAAAACATTGAAAACGTATATTTCTTTATATATTATCTGAATTTTATGGATCTAAAAGTAAAACAATTCCATTTTTAAAAATTTTATTTGAAGTAATTGCATTCCTTATCAATCCCCATAAATAACTTAAGTCTTAAAAGTAAACGTTAAACTTTTCAGGGGAGATAAAACAATATTAAAAGTTATACAAATATACACGTGATTAACTTTGAAATCAACAAACGTTTTTTAAGTCTTACTTTTAGATGGGTCTAAGTATTTAGAAACATTCAACAGCTTTGCTCAAATATTTGAGTTACATTAATCAACAATTTGGGGTGTTTTAGATTTCACAGAAATAACACAGTGATTTTGTTATTAATTCCTTACCTCTTACCTTTAGAATAAAATATTTGAAATATAGTGCAACTATAAATAAAGTTCCCATTTTGTATGGCACTAAAATGAGAACCATTGGTCAGAACTGTTTGAATTTTTACACAAATGCTGTTAAGGAAATGAATTTATTTTGGCGAGGTTCAATAGAGTCATAGATTAAAACCACATTAGGTATACCGACGCAAAAATCCAACTTAAATGCCTGGTTTTCGAACAACATACACAAATTATAAATTTTACATGTTTTAAGTAAAAAATAAGTGTTAAATAATTTTTTAAAACTATTTACTACATAAATAAGTTTTAAAAATATGAAAAAATTAATAAATTGAAATTTTTAAATTATAGACTTATGCGATGAAGCAAAGTCTGCACTTTGGTAAAATTAAGTATCGCTCAAATTATTAAGTAACTCAATAGTCTAACAATTATACACTCTCAATTTTTAAGTATATATCACTTCGGCCAAATGAAAAAGGATTAAGACAAAAACTACCCAAATAAATAATGTGCCATGATCAAATCAAGTGGCGGACTTTTAAGTAGATCTCTTTTGGACATTGTTGTATGTTTTTATTGAAAAAACTCACTTTTTTCTATTCATTATTCAATTCCTTCAACAATTTTAAACGAGCAAAATTCTACGACTTCACGAGACTTTATATATTTCCAAATTCCACATCACTGTTACTACTGGTTCTCAATTTGTTGGCAGAATATATAAAAAATGCAAATATAATCGACCTGTATATATTTAGTTGGGTACCAAAATGCCAAAATGCACAAAAATTGTACTCGTCTATCGGTAGGGTAACCAGGTGTGCTGCGTTTTTTAAGTACAGTACTACTTTATGTAGTGTTCTACCTACTTCAATAAGCCCTAAAATAGTTTAAATATCCTTCGTTTTATCTATGTTCTGCAAAATGTACTGCATTTCAAACCCAAACAAATAAGTAGTAAAATAAACATTACAAAAAAACAGAAATAGTCCAAATCTCTTCAATTTATATATTTTAGACAAGAAATGTAGCAAATTCATCGTTTTAAATGAAAAACTCTTGTTTTTGACGACCATGGGGGGGGGGGTTCAATGACTGTACTGCATTAACATTAAAAAATCTTTTCTACCTATTTATCGGTAAGTAATTTATACATCCTCTGCAAATTGCGAATTTTAATATTTAACGCAAAGTAAATTCAGAAGCAATTCATGTTTTATCGAATTTTCTCTTGATATTATAAAATTAATATTCCCTCTGAGATAAGAATTCGTGTACTCTAAAAGTAAACTCAACTTAATTAGAAGAAGCATAATCATTAACCACCATATGTACACTATTTCAACCTTTTAATTCCTTATCTACCTCAGGACCTCCTCCTTACCAACCTTACAACTTTATAAATCCATCACTGTAAAGACAGTAACTATTTCGAAGCGTTCTTAACTGTTATGTTCTGTTGCACGTTAAGTAGATAACCATAACCAAAATTTGTTTGTTTGTTTAAATGAGGAAAAATTTAGGGCAAGTTTAAAAAAAATACTGACAGTATACGGTAGTTTGGGCTTACTTTGATACTTTGAAAGCAATTGACGGCTTCACACTACCATCCAGTTTTTGATATGACCACATTTCAAGCCTAATTTTTCTTTTTGTTGTTTGACTCTAACTCTCATGGTTTACTTCATTCTGCTTTTGAGCACTCATGCCTCTCCTTTCATATTCCGTATTAACATTAAAACATTGCAACGCTTTGACTCATTCCAAGTCTCATTTTCCTTATTAGTTTTTAACTCAAACTTACGGGGTTTACTTCATTCTGCTTCAGAGCACTCATATCCCTTCTTTCAGATTCCGTATCAACGCTGAAACTGAGGGATTTCAACGTTCCGGACGTCGCAATGCGAGGGGAAGCGGTTTGGCTCAACTGCTCCTATGACCTCGAGAGAGACAAGCTCTACTCCATCAAATGGCATAAGAATAATGTCGAGTTTTACAGGTACCTTCCAGAAGACAACCCACCTGGGCAGAAATATGAATTGCTAGGAATATATTTGGATGTAAGTTTTTCATTACTTACTTAACGATAGGACAATTTTCTAGAAAATGGTCAGAAAAGTTCCGATTTATGTATCCCTGAAAAATATATTAAAAAAAATATATGTATATGAACTATATATCTACTCATCTTTAATATTTTATTTGTTTTTAAATTGACATTAAAAAAGTTAGTTAATAGATTGGGTTTTTTAATTGGAGGATTTAAGTTAGTTTTAATCTTATTGGGGCGTTACTACTGACCACATTGGGCATTTAATTGGTGAATTTTAGTTAGTTTATTGGCGCGTTACTACTGAACACTCCAGCCCGGTAATATTACAGGAGCGAAAAACATCATCTTCAGCAGGAGCGAGAAGGAAGAGGTTAACAAAATTGTACACTAATTATGCACAAAATTATAAACCCCTTTAATTTACTGTCACAGTGTTATGTTAAAAGTGCTACCCTGTGCTGTGAATTTGCATAAGTTGTAAAACTTAAGGTGTTTTTCCGACGAAAACGGTTGTTTCACTGCAGTGATTGGATGCACAAATTTTTTCGCTGCGCTATTGGGGTAAGTTGTTCATGTGACTACGTCATGAAAACATCAATTTACTGTAATACAAATGTTTCAACGCTGTGGAGAAAAGGTAAAATGTGCTGCAATTTTACAGAAATATTGTTTAGTGTAGTCGGAGACATGAATATGTTGACAAAGCCATTATTTAATGGCTTTGGTGAATATTTATTTTTAAAAATATCATATGGATACTTAAAAAGCTCAATAAATTATGATAATTCAAAACTGGATACTAATGTTCGTTTTTTAATAGTTTTATAGATTGATTTAAGTAGAAGAAAATTTCTTCTTAGTTAAATTAATGGTAGTAGTAATTGTTGCTTGTAGAGAGGTGAAAAGTAATTTTAAAAAATGCCTCAATCAAAGATCTGCAAAAAATATTAAACAAAAAACACCTAAAATTAAACATTTTTAAAAAACCTTTTTGTGGTAAAGAGGTTAAATGTGTGTAAAAAATAGGTTTAAAAAATGGTACATTCAAATTTAATGCATGAGTGATGATACTGCTGGAAAATACTTAAGTAGAAACTGTGCGTTATTTGAATGAATTTAAGTTTAATTGATATACATAAAAATAACTTAAAATGTTTTTTGTCTAGTAAGTTATGTATGAAAACGTACATATACTCAAGACATAATTTTGAGGGTTCACACACATACACTGCCAAACAAAACTGTAATATTACGAAAATTTCTGACTGCAAAGTTGTCAGAAAATATCCGTAAGGCTACTCAAAAAATATATTGACAGAATTTTCCCGTAATCCTATCCAATAGGAAATATTCTTACATAAGATATATTTTCTGTGTGGCATAGTATAAGTTTAAAAAAATAAGAAGGTAACCTATGACCGGTGTACGAAGTCTAGACCATAGAAGAGGAGTCAGGCGCGTTGATCACACTACTCAAACTGCAGCCGCGGACGAAGCTTTTATATTTCAAATTTTGTTTGTGATCAAAACGGAACAAATCTGTTATCCACAGATGCATTCTGTATCAGTGGTTACTGACAATATCTGTTTAGAGAGAAAATGTTTTTTTTTTGACAAATTGAAATGTATTTTTACAGTAAATTTCTATAGTTTCAAAAAACAAAAAGTTTCTGTAGGAAAATTACAGAAATATTCTGTTTTCAAAGAAAAAAATTGTACAGTCTATGCTTTCAAAACATGTGACCATAGACAATGATTCAGCAATACACAAATATACGAGTTTATTCCATACGTGGTAAATTATAACTAAACACGAAATTAAAATAAAAGTAGTTAATTAAGTTCAAGCTCGTTTAATCTTTCCCATTCTGTAGCTAGATTTGTGTAAAGAAGGCAACATTTACATGAGCAAAACGGACGTCCACTCCGAAGGTATCTACCGATGCGAAGTTTCAACTGAAGCGCCCTTCTTTAGAACGGTGAAACGGGAAAGAGAAATGAGAATTTACGGTAAGTTTTATATCAAATTGAACCTAAAAAATAATCACACTGGAAAATTTTGAAACGTCGTTTCTCAAACGCTGATTTTTTTTTCTAAGCAATTAGGCTAATATAAAGAGAACAATATAAAACGTAGATTTTCTTTTCCTAAACGTGCCTGCTTTTTTCTCTTTTTTTTTGACGAATGAAGCCTTTGCATATTTGGTAGAACTGAGGCATATTCCCCAGAACTGAGAGCCATTTTTTGCGGCACCATATATGCGACTCTCGTTACCAATTTTGACGCTCGTATATTGCAATGAACATGAGGTCTCTGTGGATGTTAAAGTATGTCGAGATTTAATTTTGCAGAAAGAATATGGACCCCAAATGGATACTCGCAGGATCTTGTACATGCCTCATAATCATAGGACATGCATGCCGATCATTTTCCCATCCTGAAAGTCTGCTAATTCAGCCCGGAATCGAAAACGGGATCTTGGTCTTATGAGGCGGGCACGTAATGCCTCATAGTCACTGAGCCGACAAAAACCAGTAGAGCATAATCACAGATTATGTCCCTTATATACAATAGCCTTGCATCCTAAATGTCAATAGTTTATTTGAGAATTTATTGGTTATATCACAATTAATTAAATAAAAAGAAATCATTATATTTCTTAAACTTACTTATAACAACACTGATTAAAGTGAAGTAACTTTAATATAGCATTTTTAATAAAATGTTAATTAAAAGACTTCTAATTAAAAAAAAACATTTCCGATTACATTCTTAAATTCAATTGAAATCTGTTTTTTCTATTATAATTACTTAAATTATACATTCAGTTATGTAAGTAACAAGAACCTCTTTTAGTAATTTTTTAAAACAGTGAAGTAATTAGTCGTATTAAATTCAATTTTCACATATCACATTTCCCCTTGATTAATAGCAAAAACCTATTATAGCGTTAAATTTAAGATATTTAATTACACATAACCAACACATAATTTAAAAGTTACAAGAAAAAAGTTTAGTTTAAATATAATGATGAAAAGTTTTATTAAAGTACTACGCCCAAAAACTGGCGTAATCTAAAACTTTTTTCTTTAATATTTTATGTTTTCAATATATCATTAAAAGCAGCGATGATACTTTTATAATTAATACAATAGCATGCAATAAATTAAACAAAAATTACTTTTTTATACAAAATTAAGCGCTGGTTTAATGTTACCTTGGAAAATTCTTTCAATAAAGTTTTACAACTAATGCATTTCATTCTATTTTCAAAATGTATACACGAAATAATTATCTGACTTAACTGTAATTGGTTGAATTAGTGGGCACATTGCAGAATAAAGCAGGGTTTTTCTTTAGGAGCATAATTGGTATTAAATTTAATGGGCGAACTTTTAAGGCACTTTTCATAAAAGCGAAGCTGCTTTATTTAGCTAATTAATTTCAAACGTTTTCATAAATTAAAGTTGGAAAATCGAAAACTAAATGTGATTACAACAAAATCCTTCAGTAATTATATCAATTAAAAATAAATATAACTTTAAATTGAAAATTTAAATATAACAGCATAATATGATTATGTAAAACTCTATTTCATCAAACATCATATTTAGTTTCAATTACCTAATTACAATAAAAAGTAATGAAAGTATTGCTATGGGGTCAAATATACAAAATGGAGACTTTGCGTTGTCAACAAGTATTCGAAAGCGCTGGTTCTAAATAAAGTGGTTTTTGAAGAACATTGGATCGTCTGTTTGTCTGTCTGAAACCACTCTACAGCTCGAACTAAGCCAGCTACAGACTTCAACTTTGGTGCACGAGTTTTAGTACATGTCGTACATCATAATAAGAGTTTCAAGAAAATCGCGCATACGCAAAAAGGGTAGCTGCCATAGAACGTTTTGGTTTTAAAGGTATTTCTGAAAAACTAAAAGATATCCAGGCTTTGGTACACGAGGTACCAGTACTTGTCGAACGTCATAATAAGGTTTTTATCGCGCATTCGCAAAAGGTAACTGCCATAGAACTCTTTTGATGTTAATGTAATTGGAATCTATATAATGTATATCATTACCTTTAAGGGGACGCGGTACCCAAATTTTAAAGCTGCCCAGAAAGTAATTAAACATGCTCGTATGCTGTGAGCTACGGAAATTGCAAAAAAAGAAGGAAACCATTATATTGGTGGAAGTTTATGGAAAAAAATATAGTGGTTTGGTAAAATGTTTTTGTAAATTTTATGTTGAATTTTTCAATTTCAATTTTTTCAGCTTGTGAATGGTTAAAACCCTAAGGCTTTTAGGTAAATCAATGTAGAGCTCCAATTTTTTTTTCCTGTGTTGGTTGATATATGGTTAAAAAACGTTGGTATGGGAAAAGGTCTAGTATGAATAGATTTTTTTTTAAATGATGAAGTTGAAAATTAAAAAAAAAATCTTATTTTTTGGCCGTTTTTATACATAAAGCTACATAACTGTTCTTGTTTTGCTGATAGCTGAATATCCATACCAACTTTTATTAATACATATTGTAGGAACATTTTGCAAAAGAAACTGTTAAAAAATTCTTTAAATTGTAGGAGGAGTAGCATTTTGAAAAAACGTTAAAAATTTTAAATTTTTTAAATTAAAAAAAACATATTTCAATATTTATTTTTTTTGTATATGTTTATTGAATGTTAGTTCTCCATAAAAACAGTTCAATTTGCATGCTAGCGATAAAAATACTGGATTTAATTTTTTGGGTAACGCGTCCCCTTACCCAAATGTATTAATTACCCCATTACCCTTAAATGTATTAATTTATTGAATGGTAATTGGAAGTAGTGTAATGTTACACGCCCATAGATTTGTCTTTAAATATCGAATTCTTACCAATAGCATTAAAATTTTGATTGCATATATCAAAAATATGCAAAATGTCACTTTAAAATGTAAATTGTAAATTATAGTTTTAACTAATGTTCCTGTTTATAGCAAACTATTCATGTTATCTTCCTGTTTTTAAAACTATTATATTCAGATTTATCTAGAATTTAAACAGAACATTCTTAGCGCAGCTTGTAATATTTTTAACAAAAAGCAATAAATGAATACAGTAATAAAATAATGGTGCGATAAAGAAATAAAATAAGGCCAAATATCGTGTGACATATTGCTACCTTATCAAACCAATATTATTATTAATATATTGTTCCGTTTCTCCATTACTTTTCTCCTCACAATAATATTTACCTTAACAGACAAATTTCCTCCTGATGTAAAAAAGGACATTCTTTTTTTATTCGTAGCTTTTACTTAACTTTATTTTAAAATATTTATTTATTCATTTAAAGTTACACCCAGTGTACAATTGAACCTTTTCTACAGATAATTGTCATTGATTAACAAAAAAAGTTTTAAATATGACTAAGAAATAATGTGATCGTTTGTGAACTTGAAATTCTATATTTGAAGGTTCTAGTTGCAAAACTTACATTCCCCAAAACATAACTAAGATGTTGCCGGTCTGTTTAATTCAATTGAACGAAATTGCCATTGAAGAGGCAGGACCCTATACCTTAGTTATTCTACAAAGAATGAGAGTTATGGAACTGGACCCTTCATTTGTATGTTTTCCGCAGTAAACCCTACTTCGAAACCTGTGATTCGTGGTGTGAAACCCCAATACTTCAGGGGAGAAGTTGTCAATATTTCCTGCATATCTGCCCCTTCACGACCAAAAGCTATATTGAAATGGTGGATAAATGATCAAGAAGTAAATAATTTTTTATTATTATTTCAAGTACATTTTATTCGTTACAACTATAAAATACATTCTAACATTGTATGATTGCTTACAACTAAGGTTTTACAGAGATTAATAAAGCTCTTCAGACAAAAACACTAACAATAAGTTGGCTGTAATTCATATAAACACTACTTTCAAACACTACGCAGTTTTATCATTAAAAATAACCATAAAGAGAACCATTCTAAAGGTAATTATAAAATGAGTTTTGTGTGGAGAATTTTTTTTTTATTTGGATTATAACTTTTTTACAAAAAAAATATAACTGCATTTATATCTACAAAATGTAAATCTAAAAGAAAATATCCCAGCAAAAACATCGATTATTATTAAAATAAAGAGACTTAAAATTTAATAAAAAAAGAAGTAATAATTTTTGAAAAAAAACCTCGTTAAGTTAAAGTTTATTTCATAAACAAAACTCCATTTCTTCAATTTTACTGCGCGTTTTAAAAACTTGTTCTAACATCAATTTGAATTAATTCACTGCAAATTTATTTAATTCACTGTAAAACGAACTATAAACACAAATATCAATGTTTAAAAAAGTAAATTTTCAAGGCCCCAATAGAAGACCTTTTTCGTCCACCCACCACCGAATCACTTGAAGGCCTCTTCATCTCGGAACTCATCTTGAAGTTCAGGGCCCGACCCCATCATTTCAAGGATGGCAGGATGAAGCTCATCTGCGAAGCCATCATCCTCCAGGCCCACACGCTACGCAGCGAGGAGATCCATATCTCCAGTAATTCCACCATGCCACGCAAGACCATTTTCTCAGACTACGGTGAGTGGATTGTAGAAAGCTGGACACGTAATTAAATCTTTACTTTGTTGAATAACCATGTCTGTTTATATTAATTGAGTCCAATTTCAATCATGTGTGTGTCCGTGTTCGGCACAATTTCCTCACCTGAGTTTCTTTCCATGTTTCTTAAGACACTATAGAATAAAAGATCATTTTCTTAAACTGTGATTAAAAAATTATGCCAAAGATGGAAACCTGATTAAGTTTGGACTTCGAAGGATTCAGTTATCATAGTTGTTCAAAAGAATATTTTTAGGGTTCTTGAGACACTAATACCAATGGAACTTAAGAACATTTTCTCAGACTCCGGTGACGAAATTGGGCCAAAGACGGACACATGATTGAATTTGGACTTCGATATAATCAGTTATCATAGCTGTTCAATGGAACATTTTAAGGTTCTAAAGAAACTAAGACCAATGGACAATCAAGCCCCTTTTCTTGGTCTATATTGTGATTGAATTATAAAAATGTGCTTAAGACGGATATTTTATTAAATTTGGACTTTGATATAATTAGTTATCATAGATGTTCAGTAGGACATGTTTTTAAGACACTGCAACAAATGGACCATTGACATTTTTGGGGCTTTTAAGACACTAAGACCAATGGACCATAAAACCATTTTCTCAGACTAAACGGTGAGTGAACCGTAGACGTATGCTAAAGACGGATAGTATTTGATTTAATTTGAACTTCGGTATATGATACTTTCAAGGTTATTCAATCTATATTTCAAGTGTTTTTAAGCTATGGTAGTAATAATGTGATGCGTATTAAGTTGAAAAGCAAATGATTACCAAATAATAACGTGAGGATAATTTACTTACGGCTACTCGTTGCGAATATTTTTTTTAATATCTCGTGGGGGTTCAGTAAGTGCATCCCTTACTTGTATAACTAATTCCGGAAGGAAGAGGTCATGTATAAGTGTCCGGTTTGCTGCACTTTTAAAAACAATTTACATGGTTTCACCAAAACAATAGTTCTTAGGATCTGCAACGGCTGTACTTTAAAATTTTGTACTATTTTTTCGGTTTTAGGTGTACCCATTTTTTAGATTTCGGACACAAATACCTGGTTAAGTCTAATTCCAAAAATATAGTGAAACATTCCACCATACCGCTGTTGTATCTACCAGGAACCATTTTTTCGGTGAAACCTAGCACGAAATTTTTAACAGTGTGCATACTAGTAGAAGAAAGTGAGTGAAAAGAAAATAGTGTGACAGAAGCATTTTGTCTTTACTTTTTAACTGCACAATAAGAAGATCATATTCGTCTATTATTTATTCTAACACAACCCAGGTTCATTTTTGATGCGGCACATTGTGGTCAAAAAGATTAATCTCAGTCAGAAGTTGTCAAAGAAGTCATAAGAATACTCGTAGCGTTTTCACTCTGAAACACTCATTATATGTATATGAAGCAAATATTTTTCAGTAGAAATAAAATGCTCTTCTGTGTGATTTTCAACACTTTCAATTAACCCTTGTTAAATTTTAATAAAGGTTTTTAATTAAGAAAAGAGTTTGTAAAAACATTTTTTATTCTTTACTTAACGAGATATGTTAAACATTTATTCTTCGTAGATGTGGAGAATGACGGGCCGACTATTATTGGAGGAAAAAGCAAGTACGACGTGGGAGATGTTGTTGATGTAAAGTGCACAGCGTCAAAATCACAACCACCTGCCGAATTACATTGGTACATAAACGATAGAGAGGTGTGTATACTTTTCTTAAAAACTTGCTAATTACTCCAACGCTAATACCTCGTGTAATTAATTTATTACGTGAAAGAATATTTTATTGTTTTTAATTACACGCACAAAAAATTCGGTAAATATTTTATAAATACGCGTTTCAATATGTTAAACTTTTTTAGAATTTTATGTTTTTGCTGAGGAAGAGGATTAACGTATTTACCCATTAATCTCAAATAAATTTTAGTTTTACGTAAAAGAACAGATTAAAACACTACAAAAATATATGCATATAAGTTTACTTTCCTGAAATGCAGTAGGTTGAAGTAAAAAAACTGGAAAAGTTTAAATATATAAATAACTCATTAAACAAATGATCTTAAAGATTTCAATATTATCATCGATTTAATAAAAAATCCTAATTTTATTTGCTAGTTTTGTCTTTATGTTCCAATTCTCGCTGATTGCTAAATTAAGTCATTAAATATTGGTTCAACTAACGTATAAAATCTATTGTGGAATAGCTACTCGCGTTCCTAAAGTCAAAAGTTTTGTGAACGCCTATCGGATTGATATTGACTTATGCCCTTTTTAAAACTGTCGTGGTTGGTTTCACCATAATAATTGTTCCTAGTTGCTGCAACGGCGGGTTGACATATTTCGACATATTTTCGGTATTCGGCTTCACTATTTTTTCAGGTCTTAGAAAACAAAAACTAAGAAATGGTTCAGCCTAATATCGAAAATATAGTGAAACATTTCACCACACAGCCGTCTGCAACTGGGAACCATATTTTTGGTGAAACCAACCATGAAATTTTTAACACTCTATAAGCCAATCGCAATCCGATATGCGTTCACAAAGCTTTTTACTTTATGAACGAGAGTATAGTCATCCCAAAAAGTTTTATACATTAGAAGAGAGTAATATTTAAAAGCTTGGGGAATGGATATGTTTCTAAATTGCTTCCGGCGATGAACTGAAACCTTATTCATCCCTACAACTAAGACGACATTGAGTGACTCTATTCCAGGCCAAACCAGAGTACCTCCTACCCCTGGAGCAAATTGTGCACGGGGATGGTTCCGTGTCCACCAAGCTGGGTCTGCAGTTCGTCGTGAAGCACCGCCACTTTCAGAAGCACGAGATGCGGCTTCGCTGTACGGCCACACTCTCGAAAGTGAGGAAGATGTCTAGCGAAGTGCAGGAGGCGGAGATCTCCGAACAGCACATGTCGGATTTGCATGTGGACTTGGACACTGGAGAAGGTAGGAGAACAAACATGTATACTCATGTCCCAAAATTGAAGAGCTAAGTGGAAGAACGTGCTAAATGATATTTTTTTATATAAAATTGCGATTTTTATGTCAATCAACATATTACTAACTTCTTTAACGACCACAAGTTCCCTAATTTTCATAAACTATATGTTTAGTATATTTTTACGGTTTGAAAGTACCGTTTTTAAAGTATTTAAGTGCAAACAATAAACTTTACAGCTCCTTTTCTCGTTTTCACTATTTTGTCACTATACACGTTCTTCTACTAAGCTCTTCAATTATTGTTTGCATGAATTTGTTTTGAGATTTTTGGACGCTGCGGAGAACGCAAAGAATATGGTTTCCTTTAAGTAAAGCCTAGGGTGACACGGAGTAATTATTGGACAAAAATCAAACTTTTACCATAGCTCCCACGTTTATGTAATTTTCCAACCAGTAATTTTTTTTGTAATGACGAATTAGATATATCTGTTGGGTACCATTGTTGAAATTTACTATTTACTCTGTAGAAGTTGAAAAAAATAAACATGTGTCAAAAAATTACCCCGCCAATTGGGGTAATTATTGGACAGTAGTTTTCAATCTTTTATGCACAGTATTTAGGCTAGCTACAAGGGGTAAATTGTGTGAGATGGTGTGTACTATAGTACTGTGTATTTGATAATTATTTAACACCACATGGCTTCTGTAAAAAATGCATAACAGTGAAATCTAGTTAAATTCCCAAACATTTTAATTTCTTCTTTTTCCAAGTACAAACATTGCGTAGATGGTGTTTCTTAATCACACAAACTATACCAAGTAAATTTAAGCATATTGCGATGCTGCCTGTCTTACCCCATAGCAATTCCTACAATTTCCCCGCCTTGTCCAATAATTACCCCGTAACTAAACATGCATGTCATAATGTTACTATTAATCCTACAATAGTGTTTTTCAGCACAAACCACCTTCATAAACATATCTAAAGACTAAGCATTACAAATTCAAGGTCATGTAAAAGAAAACAAAATTATACACAATTTGGCATCGATTGAACAAAAGTTTAAACCATTTTTTCAAGCTCTTTGGGTTAATATATTTCTTAAGAAAAAGTACTTATCTTATACCAATAATTAATCAAAGCATTGCTGGATATGCAATTGGTTTGTTAGACGCAAGGAATTATGATGCATTATGGTTGTTGGGGCCTGTCCAATAATTACCCCGATTTTCCGTGTTCAGTAATTACTCAGGGTCACCCTATACTCTAACTCACATTTGTCCGTAAATGTAGTATCGCTGCTGCACTTAAGGGGACAGGGAACAAAACGACACTTCAAAATATCAAATTTTCATTTTAACTTTCAATAACTAAAATGAATACTACGAAAAATTGTATATAATACGCTTCTGAATGGGGTTGGAGTTCGCAAATTTGGGTGTTAATTTCAATATAATTTTGTTGCCAGCTTCATATTGCATTATTTTAAAACACCGATTTTTAGTTTTTAGGTACACTTTCCAGCACAACTATTGTGTGTAGTTGAAAATAATTTTTATAAAAATAAAAAAAATGTCCATTCAGTGCAATGAACCTCAAGTTTGACGATAAAACATTCATAATTTTAAGTTATTATTCTAAATAGAAATTTTGCGCATTTCTTAAATTAGAAAAATCATATTATTTTTACTCCCTTAATATATTTTTGGAATATTTTTGGTTCGCTGTGTTAAATAGACATGTATACGACATCACAGAAAATTTCAACCCTTCTAGTAAAATAGAAAAAGAGAAAAGTGTACCTTAAGGCTGAAAATTGTGGTGTTGGAATACCACAAAATTTGCAAACTTATATAGCTAGCCTCATATTCAAATGTGCATCATAGAAGTTATTTCGTAAAGGCACGATTCATTAACTAAAGTTTAAATGAAAATTCGATATTTTGAGTGGTCATTTTGTTCCCTGTTACCTTAAAGGCCGTTCACTAGCCTCAGAGAGTATGAAAACACGTAGTAAGCAAGCTGTGAATGTTAAAGTGCTTAAAAATCAGTTTTCCTTTTCGTGAAATATTTATTGATAAATACGCACTGTATCTGTATAAAATTTAAAAAGTTCTGCCTACCATAATTAAAACAACATTTTTAAGTGTTTTACATATTTTTCAGAATATAGGTATTGAAATGTAAAATCATTAATACCGGTGCGTTGGTCAAATGCATTGAAAAACGGTTTGCTGCATAGACTGGCCAATAAACTATTCTAACTTTCCTATAACAAGAAGGTTTGTAATAGAATTTGTCACTTAGTCCGATTCCACGCAACATTTATATTCAACAGGGGGGGGTGCCAAACACAGTATTAAGTATTAATTCTATATTAAACATTTATATGCTAAAGTTTGCCGAATTTAATTTATTTTCTTTCGAAAATTCATAGTTGTTTCTTATCATTTGCTAAATTTATTTATATTTCTAAGAATAAATATTAACATTCCTCGCTCTTATGTGGAAGCAAAAACATTTCATGTCCACATACAACAATATTTTATGCAATCTATCACCTTCAAAACCTAACTCCAGCGAATGATTTTTCAATACCATTAAAGAAGGAAAACAACAAAAGATATCATCAAAAGGAATAAATAGTATTAAAACGCATTATTCAGTCATAGTAAAAAAAAATATAATGCTTTGTGCCTCTTTTTAAACAAACAATACGAATAATCAAAGAATCTCATTGTAAAATATATTATGACGTCATTTTAAACTGATTTATGTTACAAAAATAAGTTCCTGTAATTTGTTATTTATTAGAAATAAAGTTTATCGGGCGATTTTTGTGAGTGGCAATGGTGATTTAATTATAATAAAAATGGACTTATCCTGCTTTTTCAACGAATATTAAATTATACAGTTTTTTTTAATAATTAGAATACTTCAGATTCAGAACCTTTTCTGAGATTTTCAGTCTTCTAATTTTTTTATGTGCTAAATTTTTTGACGTATCACACTTGTCTGTAGCATTTGTTGTTTGGGTAATGGAAGTGGGGACATATCCAATATAAAGCTTCCACTTTTTACGACATAAACGTAATGTGTAAGCTAATAACCCGCACCTATAAAACTTCAGGGTATGCTGCAGTTTTAGAGAGAAAGTTTTTTGAAATATTTTACTCATAACATTATTTTTCTGAAGGAAAAATAATCCATAGGGGGCACACTAATACTGAGTTGTTCGGTGGAATATTTGCTTTGCTTCGGGCTAACGCAATGTTGTTAAGCCCCCTTTCCGCAGTGGAAAATGGTACGAGGCGAAAATTTCAAAAAAAAAAACCAAAATATTTCACTAAAACTGCTAGATAGTCTGAAGTTTCATAGATGGAGGTTTCTAAAAAAATTAGAATTCTTTTTTTGCATAAGACAATGCTGCGAACAGTTTTTAATAACCACTATTAAGGATTTTCTTTTAATATTTAAAATATTGGGAATTTTATAAGCCAAATCCTTCTCCCCACCTCCACAAATTCTTTTTATTTGAATTAAAACATAATTATCTTTTTATATAAAATTGGTGAATTTTTAAATTTGTACAGACGTTGCGTAATTATTAGTATATTTTTAAATATTTGTATTTATTAGAAATTTTTTTGAAACGCTAAATTGTTTTCATTACAACTTATTTAAATGCATAATTTTAATATCTAATGCTAATAATTATTAAATTTCATATAAAATTAAGACGATGCATTAATATAGATTCTGCTGAAAAATAAAGCGTATCATTATTTCTAAATTTACTTTATACAGTTTATATTTTAGAAAAAAAATTTTTGTTCATTTACGATATTAATTCTTTAAAAATTGTCCACGCATACTTATATTTTAAGATTCAGCAAAAAAAATCAATTTTTATTTCAGTTTTGAACAGAAGTCCAGGCACATGCAAAATGCATCAAATTGCTAGGATCAGCACCTTGTTATCTTTTCTCATTTTATATGCTCATTAAGAAAATATGAAACGGAATACCAAGATTTGAAACTGTTCATCCTACAAAAGCTACCACAGACATATGAAGCACAATCTTCTATAGTCAGTAAAATCTGACGTGTGAAACGATTTGTTCAAGATACTTATTGAACTTTTAAAATGTTCATTTCGTTTATTTATGAAGATTTTTATTGGACATGAAGATCAATAACTGGATTTTAGAATGTCTGTTAAAGCTATATTCGTCAAATACCTACGTGAAAAGTTTTATGGAAATGAATGTTCCCATGAATTTTTAAACTCTGAATCGATGATACCATTTTATAATCAGGCATGCATAAAAACTAAAACTTTTTCCATATGCCATAGATTCATGAAAAAGACTAGCCATATTTGCTTACCATCTGATAATATTATTACAGTACCTGGAAAAAGGATCGAAAAATCGAATTTTTATTTTTTGAAAATGTAAAAAAAAATTAATTAAGAAATCATTGTACACACTAATTAACTTGAACCAATCTATATATCATAAATTAAAAAAACAAAGTAAACTAAATCACTAAGTAAAAGTTAATTACTAAGTAAACTGAAAAACTAAGTAACTAAGTATACTAAATAAATTAAAGTTTTAATTTGAAAATTTAAGTTAATTAGCTTTTTTCCGCGTATATTTCGGTATGATCTGTGTCAAAAGAATATTCTAGTCAAAAAAAAATCCGGTGCCCTTTTAATTTAAAAATAAAATCTTATATACATAGCTTTCTTTTCCATATCAGAAGCCTAGAAGCAAGGAGTGCAAGTGTAGTTTTTTTAGTATTGGAGTTAAGTGCACTAAGTAGTTGGCTGTCAAGTCAAACATTGTTGTGATAAAGGGATACACATGAATCGCTGTATGGTCTTCTATGTAGTGAATTGCCTAAGTCAATGTCAACTACTTTCCTGATAATCTTGAGACCCTACTAACCTTGTTTTTTTCACATTCTCAATGTGTAGTCACTTTTGCACCTTGGCTTCTAGGATCCTCATATCTATTATGTCGAGTCAAATTTCTTAGTTTTTCTTTATGTATATTTCCATCATACCTCATTTAAATTACAAACTAAAACTCTTCCACTAACTATATATTTACTAAATTAACTTTCAGCAGGTGCTATTGTATTCATAACTGATTGTTACACCACAATACTTTGTCAGTTTATTTTAAATTTTTCTTTTTCGTTCACATTTTTATTTACCAAAAGCAAATTAGAAAATGTATCCTAGAAATAAACCACGATTGAGAATTGTTGACAATCTATTTTAATATTTCTTTTTTTTTCTAACATTTTACTTACCAAAGGCAAATTAGAAAATGTATTCCAGGAAAAACCAAGATTGATAGTTGGAGAAATATCAAAAATATTAGCTTTCAAATGTTCAACAATTCTAAAATGTTATTTTCCACTGCAAAAGAGATAATTTTCATTCATTTAAAAGTTTGAAACAAAGTGAAAAAAATAAAAAGTGAAAATAATAAATCTTAAAGAAATGAAATGCAGCATAACTAGCGTTTTTGCGGGAAAAATTCATATGTCCTTCAATTATACTTTCCCTGACTAAATGCATAGTTTTTCAATTTATTTACCTCTTTTATTATAAGGCTATTATGTTAGTCCTGTGACAAAATGGATACTTTTTGATAAATGTATTTAACTTTAGTTGTAAAACATGGTTTTTAAAATTATATAAAATAGAAGTGTTAACACATATTTTATGATTTTGAAGTTTTTATACTTGTTTTAAACCAATTAGCAAGGTCAAAAAACTTTAGCCTGGACATAATACTTGTTCTTCTCTATTTTCCTAAGATTATTTCATTGAGCGAATGAGACTGAATAACCTTGGGTCTCCAAACCAAAGTGCCTCTGTATTAATCCAGTTAAAACATTATTTTCTCAACCACAGGTCTCAGACAGCATTGATTATTTTTGCAAGTATGTTTTTTTTCCTGATAAATGTAGCTGACTTACAGGTCTTCATAATAACACTTTTTGAAATTGTTTCAAATATTTTCTTTTAAAATTATTTATCTATAATTCGAATATTCTGAAAAAAATACACCACTTTCGCTCAAATATGATCATTTTTTCCTTTCGTGATGCCATTCGGCAGAAGAAATTAAATAAAACTTTTAGGAAAATAAAATTAACAAGAAGTTCTTAAAGAACTAAAATAGCCTACTTTCCTGTTATTTAAATATTTACTGAAATTCTAATGGGAAAACAACTAGGTTCCTAACAGTAAATATCATCAACAACTGCTTCTACCCTAGATTTATACACATTCGAAAAAAATCACTAAACACAACATTCAGCTATAATTTAAACTTCTAAAAACCAAAATCAACTATTTTCCTTAATATTCTTTCTCAAATTAACTTAATATAATTTATCGTCTGCACGATTTATTTGTAGTTCAAAGAATAATTCAATATTTATTAATAACAAAAGTAATGAAACTACTCCAAACTACATTAAAAAAATAAGAAATGTAAATGAAAACTAAACATAATTGAATGCAAAAAAATATGCCTTGCCGCTTTCTTCTTGGTAAACAATGCATGAACAATCCAAGAATCACATTGTGCTTCATTTTATGACGTCATTCGAAACTGATTCATGAAAAAATTATTTTGCTTCAAATATTTTTAAATAAATAAAGTTTCTCATGCCATTGTTTATTTGGCAACAGTGATTTAAATGACTCAAAATTGAATTTCAATGCTAATTCAATGGGAAATTCGCCGACAGATAATAGATTTATGTCCGTCCGGACGTACAGACAGGCGGACAAAAAGTATGAAAGTCGGGTCTCTGAGGTCATAGCTTTCTAACAAAAAAAAGAATTTTTAAGATCCGATTGATAGAACCGATTTTGGAAGGGGGGTACGGACGGACAGACGGACATCGACCGCATGTCAATACCTACTTTTTCATTTTTAGCCTACTTTCTTTTTTAATTGAAGAATTAAAAAATGAAAAAAGTAGGTATTGACATGCGGTCGATGTCCGTCTGTCGTCTGTCTGTCTGTCTGTCTGTCTGTCGTCTGTCGTCCGTACCCCCCTTCCAAAATCGGTTCTATCCATCGGATCTTAAAAATTCTTTTTTTTTGTTAGAAAGCTATGACCTCAGATACCCAACTTTCATACTTTTTGTCCGTCTGTCTGTACGTCCGGACGGACATAAATCTACTATCTGTCGGCGAATTTCCCATTGAATTAGCATTGAAATTCAATTTTGAGTCATTTAAATCACTGTAGGTATTGAAATGCGGTTGATATGTCTATCTGTCTGTCTGTCCGTCTGTCTGTTCGTCCGTCGCGTACCCCCTTCCAAAATCGTTCTATCCATCGGATCTTAAATCTTTTTTGTAAAGCTATGACCCAGATACCCAACTTTCATACTTTTTGTCCGTCGTCTGTACTTCGGACGACATAAATCTACTATCTGTCGCGAATTTCCATTGAATTAGCATTGAAATTCATTTTGAGTCATTTAATCACTGTAGTATTGAAATGCGGTTGATGTCCATCTGTCTGTCTGTTTCCGTCTGTCTCGTCTGTCTGTTCTGTCCTGTCTGTCCGTCCATACCCCCCTTCCAAAATCGGTTCTATCCATCGGATCTTAAAAATTTTTTTTTGTTAGAAAGCTATGACCTCAGATACCCAACTTTCATACTTTTTGTCCGTCTGTCTGTACGTCCGGACGGACATAAATCTACTATCTGTCGGCGAATTTCCCATTGAATTAGCATTGAAATTCAATTTTGAGTCATTTAAATCACTGTAGGTATTGAAATGCGGTTGATGTCCATCTGTCTGTCTGTTCGTATGTCTGTCTTTCGTCTGTCTGTCTGTCCGTCTGTCGTATCCCTCTTCCAAAATCGGTTCTATCCCTCGGATCTTAAAAATTCTTTTTTTTGTTAGAAAGCTATACCTCAGATACCCAACTTTCATACTTTTTGTCCGTCTGTCTGTACGTCCGGACGGACATAAATCTACTATCTTTCGGCGAATTTCCATTGAATTAGCATTGAAATTCAATTTTGAGTCATTTAAATCACTGTTGCCAAATCAACAATGAGCATGAGAAACTTTATTTATTTAAGACATATTTGAAGCAAAATAATATGTTCATGAATCATTTGGAATGACGTCATAATGTAGCACAATTTGATTCTTTGATTATTATTAATTATCTACCAAGTTAGCGGCAAGGCATACTTTTGCATGCAATTATGCTTAGTTTTAATTTACATTTCTTATTTTTTAATGCAGTTCGGAGTAGTTTCATTACTTTTGTTATTAATAAATATTTAATTATTCTTCGAACTACAAATAAATCGAGCAGACGATAAATAATAACTTAATTTGCGAAAGAATATTAAGGAAAATAGTTGATTTTGGCTTTTAGAAGTTTAAATTATAGCTGGATGCTGTGTTTCGATTTTTTTTTCTAATGTGTATAAATCTAGTGTAGAAACGGTTGTTGATGATATTTACTGTTAGGAACCTAGTTTTTTCCCGATTAGAACTTCAGTAAGTATTTAAGTAACAGGAAAGTAGGCTATTTTAGTTCTTTATGAACTTCTTGTTTTTAATTCTTTCGAATTAAAAAAAGAAAAGTAGGCTAAAAATGTTTATTTTTTTCTGCTGCATATTAGGGTTTAACGTTTTCATTATTTCGCAAAATACGTTGCCGAACTCGCCAAATTCTTATTTAAACGCGCCAAATGAGCCATTTTTTTAAAATTTATAATGCTGGTTGATTGTTCGAAGGTCGTCGTGCTAGAGCTGTATAATAAGTGTGTTTGTAGCTATATCTCTTTTCTCGCCAAATTCTTACCAAAAAGGCGTCAAATGAGCTAAAAGGTGTTATATGTTTATGAGGGAAATTACGATATAACTATTATGCATACATTTTATAGCGTATGATTCTATTTTGGATTTTTAAGGTTAATATAAGTAACAGTACATATATTTTATACTTTATAACGAGCGGGAATAATAACATAAGTTTATTATCCGATAATGGATTAAATTGTACATATACTTGGATCAATTAAAACTTTTTTTTAGTCCGTGCGAAGTACGGGTATTTATTTGCTAGTTGAAAAAAAAACAATATTCGAACCAATTTCAAAAAGGGGAATTATAGAGCCCTGTAAGTCAGCTACATTTGTCAGGAAAAAAACCGTTTGTAAAAATATTCAATGCCACCGCAGAAATGTGGCTTAGAAAATCCTTTTTTCAGTTGAATTAACACAGGGGCACTTTAATTTGGAGACCCGCGGTCATTGGTCTCATACGCCGTTAAGACTAAAAAATGTACGAAAAAAATAACCAAAAAAACCCCAAAAAATTATCTATTCCTTATTTTTTATTCAACTGAAAAGGTTTTTTTTTTAAATCGTAAAATATTTTATTTCTATATTTGACATTTTTAATTGTAACAGTTTATTATTTACTTTCTTCAAAGAAATAAATAGTTGCTTTTAAAACATATTTTTAAGTGTCCTGTTACCATATTCTTCATTTATAAATATTCTCATGCACGGATACATTATAAAAATGCATTTTTTTTACTTGGGTTTCGAATAAAGATTTCTATGATTTTTTTCTAACATTATTTTAATCAAACTTAAGTTAATGAAAATTTTGGTAAATTAAAGCATTTTTATTTTTGATTTACAAAAAACTTTATCTAAATAATTTTTCAATTTCAATGTGTACTTATATAATTTCTGCGTTTCTATTTTAATTATAAATTTATTTATGCCTAAAATAAATCTTTATCCCTACTTCAATTTGGTTTTTAGATTATTCTAAAACATTTAATTTAAAAGGATACTTCCTTTAATCTTATTTATTTTGTAATTTAAATATGTTTCCATACCAAATGAAATTAAATTTGAAAAGCATGTTTATTATATATTGGTGTTATATGAGATGATATTTGCTGTAAGGTTTTTATCCATGTCTAATTACATGTCACGCAATATAATACTACGTGTAGAATAGAAATATTTTTTAATCAAATTTTAAGAAAAATATGATATAAAACCTCATTGTGATATGTATCATAACTATTGTCTGTAATTTATGTGCATAATAAAAATTCATTTCAGCATGCCAATACTTTAGCATTTTTTTAAGATTGTTTTTCACAAACATTTCTATTTTGCATTTATTTAATATATACAATTAACTCGACAGACAAATTTATATTTTTAAGCATAATTATTTAGCATAGAAAGGATTTTGCTTGTTTTGTGAATGAAAAATGTTTATACTGTTTATATATGAGTCGGAGGAAGATCTCTTAAGATCTTTAACCCAAAGTCTTTACATTTACGGCACCATTATCCTAATTCTCATTGATTTATCATCTAACACGTAAAAAAACTATAAAATAATCATAGTTAATAATTATGGGTTAAACAATGTTAAAATTTAATTTTGCTTGTCTACGATGTGTCTACCACACAGTTCATTCAGTATGAGAAATACACTTTGGAAATATGTAATTATGTGTTAATGACGAAATTCCTTTAATCCTTTGAATCCTTCGAAATTCCTTTTCCTTCTTAAATACTTTCCCTCCTTGCTGGCTAAAACTCTGCTTTTTCTACTGGCTAATTGCTTTTCAGAAAGTGTTAGCTTGCTCAACTGAATTCCGTGCTTTTGTAGCATTTCCGTGCGTAATGCGTTTTATTTTCCTAGATCAATATTGAACAAAAGGCCAAATGCGCAGTATTTTACATAAAGATAATAAAAGGTTATTATGTGCACTGTAAGAAAGTCGTTTTATACTAAATTATCCCTCATTTTTCACAAATAATTCTGTTTTGATCCTAGACTTTTTCCACTAATTTACGAATGGTTCGTAATTTTGTCTTGACTGTTTCTCAATAGTCATTTTTAAGGTAATACTTTAATTATTCTGTTTGCTTTTCGATGTCCAACTTCTCTTGCTCAGTTAGTAAAAACACCCGCCTCTCATCGAGAAAAAGTCTCATCGTCTAAACTGGAGAAGAAAAATTGAAAATAGTGTCAATCAACGGAAATGTATTCAACCAAGAAAACTGCCAATACTATTTCCGTTCATTGAAGGAATCATTTTCGAGAGTGTATCTGGGCTATTAGATGGATATATACCCAAGGAATATTTATATTAAGTGTCTTTAAAAAGTACCTTGAAAGTAGTATATCGTTACCTAAAAATTCATTCTGATGCTCAAACATATGTTATACTACCAGTGGTTAATTCAATGAAACTATTGCAGATCTATTCTAATGCAAAATATGTGTAAATTATAATTCCTTTTACATATTTAAAAACAATGTGTATCAAAGATTTAATAATATTTCCGTTGCTTCATTATGTATAAGTTTTTTTAATTATAATCAAATTAATTTATTTAAAGAATTTTTTACAAGTCCTTACATTACAAAAACTCGATTTAAAAAAAAAACCTCGTAGAATTCAAAAAACACCCTTCGCAGTCCTTCTCGTAGTCTCGTGTTTTTTTTGCATTCCACTTTGAATGACCTGCAAAAACAAATAACGAACAGTTTTCACTCTACTATTTTTTCTATAGCCTTTTCGTCCTTTGTATAAGCAAGAAAACAAAGGAATCTTCTTTAAACTAATTTGCAATGCGATAATATAAAGCGAAAAAATCCCGCTTCTAAAGCACGCAGTTTTTTCAGCATTTAATTCACGGGAAAAACATACCCATTTTAGCTTATAAGAAACTGTGTTTGCTTAACTAGATAAACATTCTTCTATGCAAAAAAATATATATGTACTTCGCGTGTAAAATTATGAGAAAATTCAAGAAACTATGGCTGTAACAAATAGACGCTACATTAAATTTGCACGGAAGTGCTGTTTTCTTTGTCTTAAAAAGAAATCGAAAATAGAACAACAGCAAACAATGCATTTGTTGCAAGATTCCTAATTTTGTACTCTCAAATCATAAGCAAATAAGTCATTTTTATTTCTGTGTTTGTTTTATACCTACTGCAGAAAAAACCAAGGCATAGTTTTAATTAAATGGGGGTTTTTTAATAAATAAATGTCCATTGTTTATGTGATATATTGATAATATACCAGCTTGTAATGCTTAGAAATTTGATAAATACCCACAAAACAGTTAATTTTATTTATTCTTAAGCGTGACTTTGGCAAATAGCCATAAGCCGATGTTTCAACTCAAGTATTAATTTGGATCCAATCTATTTGTTTGAAGTAAAGCAGCGGATTGGTTGAAATGGCTTTCGTCCTTCAAAGGCGCAGTTAAATAGTTACCCCATTAAAAATTAATGTTTTAAATACCATTGAGTGATACCTTGATTTAAAAATGATTTTAAAAAGAACCCAATAACAAATATTTATATTGTCGGTTTTCTTAGTATATTTAGAATTTTTATTTAAAGTTTTAATTTACGTATTGGAAAAGTATGTGATCATATTCCCCTATTATAATTACTGGCACCCGGTTGTTAGCAAAACAGAAGTGTTACATAAATTAGTTTGCATTTAAAGTAAATACACGCCATATATGATACAATGCAGAATAAATTGTTCTCACAAATCTTACATTTCTATTAATGAATGATATATTAAACATAGAGAAATAAAAAAAATCCTTGGAAGCAAACTATACTTTGGATTCATTCTAATGAATCCAAAGTATAGTTTTAGAATTTGAATTACAACAAAATACATCACTGAATCGCCAATTCAGTTTCTAAATGAAATCTAGGTATGAGAAAAACACCGTAGTACACAAAAGCTATTCTTATCTAATTTTCGTTATTGTATTTGTTTATTGGTAAAAAAATACTCTAACAGGCTTATACCGTTCGAAGAAACTAGCATGTGTATTTATGTATATTTTGATATTTGTATTCATATATCTTTTATGATACGTATGATGCGTCCTCGTCTTTACCGCGGTCTCTGGTGAATTTAAGGATTGTGCAAGAAGTAACAGAATTTCATTTCTATAAGTAATGCACTTGTCTCCAGAGTTCGAAAATCCGACTTCATCAACAAGAACAAAAAGTGTAGAAACAAAAGTATCAAATCCTCCAGGGGGGTAAGGTCGATTTTTTTCTTCTTTTTTATGTTTGCAATGGAATAAGAGTAGGCAGCGTCATTGAAACGAGAAGTAGATATGTTTTTCCAATACGAGCAAGGAAGATATGGGTAAAACAGAATATTAAAATGTATGTGGGAATGGAAAAGTACGGTTGGAGTGAGTTGGGACTACCCTGTAGGCCTTCCAGCGTTGAATTTTGAAATCTCATTGTGTAGGGATTACCTGTATATGAGAAAGCTGCTGGTCTTTAGTGGGAAAATGCGTTGTAAGTATGAAAGTATACAATACTTCGATAAAATATTTTTTAAACACCAAATTTGTTTAAGAAGAATTTATTGTGTATGAAATACTTTTGAAAAAAAAATTTATGCAGAAAATAAACAACAAAAATTTTATTATATCAGTTTAGAATAAACTTGGCGGAAAGTTCTTCAACGACAATAGAATAGTATCCTCTCATCAAACCTCGCTAAAAGAATAATACTAACATATAATATCACAATGTAAAAAATAAGAAAATTTACTGGGAAAATTTGAGCTGAGCTTCTCCATTATTACCAGTAATGTTCCTAAAATATATAAGTAGCTTTCACTAAAAATTTAGAAAAAACTTTACACAGTGCTATTAACTTTCCTAAAATTTCCAAAGTGTCCGTTTAGATGCAAAAAGTTAAAATCAGACTGTGCTAATTCTCTTTTTACTCTTTTTTAATCCGTTCTGTTGTGGTATTTACCAGATTCGACCCATCAAACTTCGTATCGATTCATTGTACCACTTCACAACAGCGCTATATACGTCAGGAACAGGGATGTTTGTTGGACAACGGTGAATTGTATTTATTTTTTACAGTGAATTGCAACGCAAATTATGACATCCTTCCAAACTGATGTACATAAAATAAAATCAACTTCCTTTTAATTTGAATAAAGAATATGCTCTTATATGCAAATTTCAATGTTAATTTAAACCCAATCCCGGACCCCTTGTAGTGGTTCGCAGCTCTTTGCACGCATAAGCATGAACCTCTCGATAGTAGTTCGTGCTAATAATGTATATATGTAAATAAATGTTCAAAATTTCTATTCAGCAATGCCTGATCATTACTGAGCAACACAAAAATCCCATTAACATTAGTAGACTTCTCGCAATTTCTGATAGTTTGAATGCCTGATATTCTGCAACTCAAGTGATAATCGAATCGGCTTCAAGGTACTAAGATTAGAAAAAGTGAATTTCAGTTTTTCTTATCTTAGTACTACTACCATATCTTTTAGGAAAATTGAAGGCATTGGCTATCACAAGTTTTCCCCCTTTTTAAAAAAAATGACTCTTAAATTCTGTTTAACCTGGAAATTTTGCATTTATATCTTTAACCAACCTATATATATCCTCCTTCCCGTACATTTATTCTAAACGTGTGTATATATACATAACCTATTCAAATCATCCAAACTTCCTTATTTCATGCCATCATTCAAATTATATTTCATAGTTTACACTTAGCTATTATGAAAGACTTCTAATCCCTCATTGAAATTGAAAATTCTTAATATTCCACTCTTAATCTCTACATGCACATTTAACATCTTTTAAAGTTTAAGAAGTATTTCTATACAGTATTAACCAGCTTTAATATTGGAGCTAACCAAACTTCAAGCTGAGAGCTTTGGAGAAATTCTGTCATCTTCTAGGGCCCAAAGACTGTTCAAGAAAGCAACTAAATGAAATTTAATTAAATATTTAGAAGATGGATATTGATTAATTTGGACAATTTTCGCAAAGGTGATTCTGAAACGACATAATGAAAATATATTAAATCACAGAATGTAATTGTATATATTTTATAATTTTAAATTGAGAAATTATTTCATTGATATCTTATATTAGGAAAACCTAATTTCACACACATTAAAACATAAAAAATACATTCAATGCACATTTTATAAAAAAAAATTATAATTTTAAAGATGCAAACCAATATGAAGAGCAAATCTCGAAACCCATTTTTAAAAAAAAAACAGTAAATATAATGCAGCTTCCTATGCATCATTTAAAAGTGATTTCGTTTCAAAAGTCACCCTATAAAACTTTACTACAAAACCCAAATTAGAACCAAACGTGTACCTAAAATGAGTTAATATTTTACCAATTTCCGGGTCATTTCTATCTATAATATAAGTTCTGTAAATCTAAAACATACACTTTTTTAGCCATTTTGAGCCACAAAGAAATACTTTCCGATTTTGAACATTGCAGATACCTTACACTCCAATTTGGGTAATTTTTTTTATACAATTTTATTTGTTTTTTAGTGTAGATCCGAAGAAGTTACTTAGGCCAAACCATAAAAATATTACATGGTGCCATCTATCTTATGAATAACAGTATATATTATATTTCCTTTTTTATTTAATTTATGATATTTTCGTTTAATCTATTATGTTTAATCGTTTTGAACCACCGTAGCGCACCTGAAGTCAATATAATTTTCAAAAAAGCTCTGATCTAGTTTTTGTGTTGAATTTTATACTAACAGAACACTAAACGGCTTTGGGTCATTTATATATACTTCAGCAATAAAATATATAGCCTTCAAAAATATTATGTGCTTAAACGACAATATAATAGTTCACAAAACGTTCTGATGTGGATATAAATATAAAGCATATAAGCATCACTTTACTCTTATAATGATTAAAAAAAAAGTCCCGTTTTCTCTATACTTTTCCATTCATCTCTTGAGTTTTCCTGACTTTCTTCCCTTCACAATAACGCCGAAAGGGGGAAGTGCACAAAGTTTCCTTTCTTTTTATATTGTATCGAAATCAAATTTAGTTCAGCTGTTATTTTTCAGCTCCGTCGAGAAGGGTTAAAAAAAGAAAATGGTTAAAAAAAAGAAGGGTTAGAAAAGTTTAAGAGATCGATGCGAAGAAAAGTTGACCTCAATTCCATTCAACCGGTAAGGTGTGATTTAACTTTTTTTGCCGGAGCCTTTCTCCAGAACTTTTTATTTTATTTCGTAATTCATTTTCTTATATATTTTATTTTATTTTAGAACCCGTGGCAAAAAAGATTCGAGAATAGTAATAAAATTTCTGCTGGGATTTTATTGGCTTAGCGATGGGGATCCTCTGAGCTTATTAACGATTTGGAAATACATAAAGGAACTGTGTTTGCAGGGTACAAAAGAATTTCGTGAGATTTCAAGAAGGAATATATTAAAGCACATGGTATCAAAGGCCAAAAAAATGTAAATATGTTTTCTCATAAAAAGTAACGCCATTCCAAATCAAAACTATTTATATTTCAAAACAATATATCTGCTAAGATCATAGTAATATATTTAATTTTATTTTTCTTAGATGCCAGATGTTAACATTGTAGTTGCGAAACAGTAAACAATGAAAAACTAATTTAAAGTAGCGAGGAGAATGGAAATGTTTCATAACGCAATATTGTACAAGATAACGAAAAATATTTTTTATTAAGCTATATTGGAATTGGGAAAGTAAATACATTGAAAAAGATTGGGTACATGGGCAATTCTACCATAATTTTTAATTTTATGTCCTCTGGGCATAACTTTAAAAAAAATAATATTTCTTTTCAATTCATTCTTATTATACTAATAGACTGGTCCTTATATAATTGCAAAACGGAATTTTAAAGCAAAGAAACTGTAAAAAAAATTTCGGACACAAAAGAATGCAGAAAATTCCTTACCTTCCCATGTCCCGAATGTTAAATTTTTAGTTTAGGGCTCAAACTAACACATTTTTTAGCTAAAAATGACATTCATTGGGATTTTAAATTGAACTAATACTATATCTTAACAAATTCCTTCCATAAAATTTTGGCTTTTCATAATTATAATGTGTATTTCTCTTCTCTCCTAACTTTGTCCTTGGGTTTTGGTACATTCACTGACTTCATTACTAAAGTGGCGAAGAGAGGCACTGGATGGAGCTACAGTGATTCTTCAACCATGAAAACTGTATTGCAGAAAACTCACATTTCAGTTAGTAGCTGCATTTTTTTTGCTATACTTCACCAATAAGCCCAAAAGTTAAAAACTCCAGTAAAATGAGCTGCGTGGCTTTATTACTTTCCTTACAATCCCCCATGGTTAAGGTTAATTTTTGCTTAATAATTGGAAATTTTTTCTATAAATATGTTTAAGTGGAGTATAAGGAGTAAAAAAATCCATTTTTATTAAACTGGAGTTAGTTTTAACACAAAAAAGACCGGAAAACATCGTGAATTTCCTCACCGTCCGTTCTTTACCTTCCGTTCCTAACCGTCACAATGATCTAGGGATGGAAAACCGAAAACTGTTTTAAGACTAACCGGTTTGTTCGTGACTTCGGTTTTATTGAAAATTAGTTATTTTCATTAGGCCAGTTTAAACCGGTTTCTTTGAAACCGGTTTTCTTTTTAAAAAAAACTGCCATCCCTAAATGTTTTGTAAAAAAAATTCAAATGAGCCTTGCTGAACTTTTTTTTGTAATTCTAGAACCCTTATAAACCTTTTTACAAATATTTAAAGTGATTTTGAAAAAATAAATTTCACAAGTTTTTTTATACCTGTAATTAAAAATTATGGTAAAACTGCCCATATAACGCTACAAGACTTTTAATTAACGCAATAAATTACATATTTATAGGTAATTATCTACCCTATAAGGTAATTTCAATAACTTTAAAATCAAAAATGTTCTATGGCAGCTACCATTTATGCATAAACAATTTTCTCAAAAACCTTATTATGACGTCCCAACAAGTACAAGGAACTCGTGTGCCAAATTTTAAGTTTGTAACTCTTCGTTTTTCTGCAATTCTTTTAAAACCAAAAACTTCTAAGTCAGCTTCCGTTTGAGCATGCGTGATTAAATTTACTCTTTTAGTTTTAGCTGTAGATTGATTTCAGACCGATAGTCAGACAGATGGACCAATGATGAAAAACCACTTCTTTATAATCAGCACCTTCCAAAACATGTAAAAAAACACAAAATCTCTATTTAGCATTTTCGACCACATCATAATACTTACATTACCTTATACTTCATATTACGTAAATGAAAATAAAAAAAACAAGTATTTACTTAAAATATTGTTGCTAAATTTTAAATATTTTTAATGGCACAAGAAATAAATTCATTTAGTAAATTTATACCATATAAATAGTAAAAACTATCACTAAGAAAAATTCATTAACCACTTTATGACTTTATACGGCAACATTTGATATCATCATTTATTTACAAGCAATATTTTTTAATATTTATGGGAACTTGGTTTTCACTATATTTTAAATTTAGAAACAAAGAGAAAAATTCAAATTGTGTCTCGCTGCATAAAAATAAAGAACATGCATCACCATATTTTTGTTGGATACATTACTTTTATCCATACCTCTTTGAGTACTATAGTAAAGTACATTAAAAACAAAAGTCTTTCAAGCGCTCACTTACACTTCCATACAATTTTTCAATGACAAACTCATAAATACCTTTACCGGAAAATCTTTTGAATTTTAAACTAAGTTCAAATTGATTTTTCCCGTGTATGACGAGTATAAGTAAATATTGGAAACTCTACGCTGCTTATTCAGCGAATTTTATAGTATAACAAGAATTCAAAACTCTAATAATTTTCTTTCTTGGGAGGCCGGGCCATATTTACATTCTCCACACGTCCAACAAAATATGCCTTCGTGGATTTTTTGATACGCGTCGCTTGATACACGTTCCGCTGCTTCTGAATGCATCTGCGGGATTCACATGCGTTAAGGTAAAGTAAGGTTGAGAGGCGCTGACTTAAAACAAAAAAAAGTAATGGTAAATAGTCATAAATGTCAACAGAAGAAGAGCCAACGGTAAAAAAAAATGGGAATTCCGAAATCGTAAAATATGATATGGGAAAAAGCTGTGATTGCATATTCCAAGATGGAATTGAATTTCCTATTTTTTTCATGAATATCTTTTGTTTGAAATATTGCAAAAATTGTGCATGGCTACGAAGAATCACTTTTCTTCTGGTTGTGTTGCAATGAATATTGAAAAGATGATTGTTAATTTTCTTTTAAATTCTTTTATATACAGGTTATTATTCAAAATTAAATGCTAAAATTTGAAACATTTGCAATTTCAATATAATTGAAAATTATATTCTGTAATTGAATAAAAAAATTGAAAAAGGTGATAGAAAAGTAAATTTCAATCTTGAGCCTTCAAATATAATTTTTAAATGATCTTTTGAAAATGAATTACTTCCCTGATACTTTGATTCTCTCTCAAAAGCTAATATTTCAATTCAACATAAATAAATTTTCTGAAATTTCAAAAGCTGTTTGAATGCATTAAATGTATTAGTATTTCACTTTAAGTGACAGTGGTAAAATTCATTTTATTGTAAATTTGTTATGATTTTTTATAACTTTTTATATAATAAGAAGAAAGTAATGAATATATAAGATGTATTTTGTGTTAAGCAAAGTGTTCGGATGTTTAGTTTCTCAAAAAGGTATAGGTTTAGTACGATATGAAAATTTAACATAAATGCCATCAAAGAACAATCTAGAAAATTCAGTACATAAAAAGGTTTACTGAATTTGCTAAAAGTTGTTTATTAGATTTCCATTTATAAATATCGTGATGCATTTTAGTTTAAGAGAAAGTAAAATAAAGAGCAAAATAAGAGCAGACATGACAGAGAAATACAAAGCAAAAATAACAAATATTTATCGAAAAATAGGGTTTCACGATTGATGGAACAATATCCGTAACGTGAATTCTACTTTGATAACAGCTCTTCAAACATTAAAAATTTATTAAAGATTGTTTAGAAGGTCCTAAAAGATGTACTCAAGATAAGCCAAAGCACTTCTAAGCAGAACTTTTCTATGTTGCATAATTTAGTCTAATAGTACCCCTGGAAACTTGAAACGATCTGATAGAAAGAATATAACTCATCATTGGAAGAGCAGTATCTCTAAAAATTGTTACGAGAGCTTGAAACAAACCAAATAAGTTTATTATTTCACCTGAATGAGCACACAATGAGAAATAATTTCGGAATTAATTCGATGTTGTTAGATATAAAGACAAGTTAAAACGCTTACATAGAAACTAAAATGAAAAGTTTTATTCCATTTTTTTTAAAAAATAGACTAAAACTCAAATTATATTTTGAAAAATACTTCGGAAATGATAGAAGACCCAGTATTTAATAGAAACCAATATAATATCAGTTATTCTACAGATGACCATGAAAGTGATTGAATGTTAGTTTGTCCTAAATTATTTTAAAAGTTAACTACTAATTATTTTTTTTAAATATGCAATCAAGGAAAGTTCGGAACTTTTGTTTTTTAGAAAATATAAATTTTGCATATTGGTATATTTAATCTTGTTTAATTTTGTTAAGACTTTCCTTTTTGTAAAAACGTTAGATTTAAGACAAAACTATAAGGAAGAACTGTAATACATATGTACATATTTTATTTATTTTAACTCATTTTTATTCTTAAATTCTTCATAAAACATAATGTAATAGTTTATGATTCTCTAAAATTCCGATAAATACTTTTAACCATCTTTTATAAATTTGCCCCACTGTGGGTTGGTAGGTCTGTTAACACTTTGAGAATAAAAAGTGTATCTATTCAGTAGTTATACAATAAAAGTGGTGCCTTTTAATTTTCAAAGTTATTATCATAAATAATAATAGTGTAAGAGACAGTCAGAAATTAGATCAAAACATTTAATTACCATGGTTAAAACTGTTTAAACAAAAATAGATTAGGAAAAGGTAAGTTTAAGTTTCAATTATGCTAGGCATTTTAGTTCGATTTGTAACATAAAAGTTAGTCTTAAAATAAATAAAAAGCTGTCAAGTAATTTGTACACAGCACTAATTTAGTACAATTTTATTTTATAGGGGGTTCGGGGCACATTTATGTGGGTTTCCTTCAAAGAAGTTTTTCGGCGCTAGGAAGAGAAAAATATTTTTTTAATGTTATGAAGAAAATTAGTGTAGTTTTCTATTTACCCGTAGAGTTGTTTTATTAAACATACTTGCATGCAATTAAAAAATACTAAAAACAGTCACTGGTATCAATGTGTCCCATTTTTAGGAAGTTTGATAAATCCTATGAGGCACTTTGGTACGCTTAGGAGAAAGGGATAAGTAAAATGGACATTGCATGTTCTTCATAGAAAAAGAATAGACTAACCCTTTTTTAAGCAAGGAAAGAAAAAATCAACTAAAAACATTTCATCTTTAAGAATGTTAAACTAATTAAAATCCAAAATAATCGTAAAAAGGCCAGATGTTCTTAACGTTCCTCTTCCAAACATTGGAATTTCTTTTTCTCTGTAAACCCCAAAGTCATCATCAACAGTATTTTGTTCAAAACTGCTTCTTTACCTAGAACAGCAAGTCATTTGGTCTCAAAACATCATATAATTAGTCAAACAACTGCCTTAGAGATGTTTCAGATTCTTCCAACGAATCTAATACTTCTAAACTCTTTTCTAAAACTTGGAATGTCTTAAGATATGTATACTCCTAAATTTCAGCTTATTTTTTTCCTATCATTATTATTTGTAAGTGGGATTCAGAGTTGAAATTTTAAAACTATAAAAAATAATAATTACTATTTTTAAAATAGTAATTATTTTTTGGCGAGGAAATGAAGTTTTTTGCATAGATGAAAACTATTATTAGAAATTCTTGGTTGTATGTGGTTGGTTTAAAGAGTATTTAATATAAATAATAATTAATGGCAGTAAAAATGAATCTAAAGGAATACATGGGTTGTTAGCAGCTATCATTGATGTGTATCAATGCTGCATGTATCTTAGCATGGGGAGTATGAATGTGCACTGAGCTTCCCACTTGCATAATTTTGAACTCTAATCAAACAATTCTAAATTTTGTTTGGCAAAAACCTGTGTCGGTGACTGAAAAATAGTAGTTTTTCTAACTATGGAGGGTATTCTTTTCTGTTGAAAATCTGGATCATTTGTATAATTCAATTGCAAAATTGTACAACTAAAATTCGCCTTCGACCTATAAAAACCTAAATTAACCATATTTTTTTCATAAATTTACTGAATAATGCCAAGATTTTCTGGAATAGCTTTTTACACTTATACGTCATAATTTAAAATTGCTTGGGAGAAATAAATAGTATCAAGGTAGGGTCAAGTGGGGTAAGTGTGATAGGGTTTCTGCATTTTTCATTGAAAAAATTAGTTCTCTGCTTCAAGTAAATTCCAAATCATAAAATTGGTAGTGAATTATTATAAGAAACATACCTATGTAGGAAAAAATTTATATGTTTGAATTCCAAATTTAAGTGAATAAAATTTGCATTTCAAAATCCATTGCTGTTTTATCACACTTACCCCACATAGGGGTAAGTGTGATTTTGATGTGGGTAAGTGTGATTTCAGTTGCAATAAGTGTTTTTAAGCCATATAAATTACCTAGCATCCATTTTTCTTAACAATTTAATATAAACATAAATTTATTAGCATTTTACATCTTATTAGAAATATACGGATAAGAAAAATCAAAAATATTGAGAATTTTCGTTTTTGGTTCATGTTGTGATATAATAAACTAAAGTCAGGATGTAAAAGAAACAAAAAAATTTAAAGTCAAAATATCTATGGTGCTATTCAATTTTTATTATTAGTTACACTGCTTTTTTTTTACAGATTGTAATCTTCAAAATCTTGCGAAAATTACAGACGTTTTCTTCGGTAATATTTGGACATGCGAGGTTCAAAACAATATCGTCCTCATCAATTATACACACGTCATCTATATTTGGCCATGAAAATGTCTTTGTTATGCTATCATATTTAAGAAATTTTACAGTAATCCCTTCTCGATTCACCTCATTTTCAGACTGAACTTGTCCCAAAAAGTGCTTTACCGTACGTTTTTTTAAAGGCAACAAGAATGTATAGCATCCAGCAGAAAGGTCAGTTTTTGGTATTTCTTATTCAAAATCCTCTGGCATATTATGAAATGAAATTCCATTTCCTTTTATTCATTTTTTTAATAATAATTTATCATTTAATAATAATATAATAGTTTTTTTATATTTATGTATGCGTTGCATAAGGTAAATGGGGTGTTTTGGATTATCACACTTACCCCATGTCACTAATCACAGTTACCCACAACAAATATTTTGAGGGGTAACTGGGATTGTACTTCCATACTTCACAACATGTGAAATAATAAACCAAAACAGTTTTGTATCTTTACCTTTATTCTTTTTAGTAACAGAGAAAGAAAAAACAACATGATTTTTATAAAAATATGACACTTATGGAATTTGGAAGAAAACCTTTCGAATTTGAAAAAAACCAGACAGTTGCACTTAAATTCAAAAGCTCAAAACTACCTTTAAACTATTATTTAAAGTCAATATTTCTTTTTAGTTTAAGTATAAGTGGTCTAATGTTATATATTGCAAACTTTCAGATTTTTAGAATGATTCCCAAAGTTACAAGAGCTGTTTATCACACTTACCCCCTATCACACTTACCCCACTTGACCCTACCCCGAGTATATCAATTTTCCCCTACTCCCTCTACTGTTTAGTCAAATATTTCCTTTTTCTGAATCATTCGGCAAGGCGAATGTAAGTTCATTGCAAATATGTATGAAAATACTGAATATGTTTCAGACAATATTAGCTAAAATTAAAACCTTAATAAGTCTTATTAACCATAGAGGGTAATCTTTTCTATTGAAAATATGGACATTTGTATAATTCAATTGCAAATGAACAACACAAATGTACTTTTGACCCACAATATCCTAAATTTTGTCGCAAGAAATAATTAAATAACGACATGATTTTCTAAATAACGCCAGGGTGTTAATGGGTTAGTTATTTTTGATGCAGTATTTTTTATTAAGTATTATTAGTTTATCTCATGCTTCCGCTGGGTAAAGAAAAAATATATACTTTTGATGTATTTTATTAATTTTCTTAATTTTTTCGAAGCTTCAATGTAGTAAAGAAAATCCTTCGATGCATTTTCACAAAGAAAACAAATTTTCATTTTTCTTTAGACATACGTTGACAAAAGTTCTTAAGGAAACAAAAGCCAAATTGATAATTTCCTTGGAAAGGAACAAATTGAAATGTATTACTAAAAGATACGACCCAATTCCGATTTGCAACGGTAGCAACCACTTCTAAAAAAAATCTAGAAAATGTTATCCCTCCACACGCGTACCGTTTCCGTTTTTTAACTGAAACCGAGACGGATCAAAAGCAATTGAGACCATAGAGTTCAGAAGAAGATGCAGATGCTTGGCGAGAGAACAAGTGAAACCGACAGAAAGTCGCCAAATAGCCCTAGTAAGCCAAAACAAACCGCTAACTCAATGTTAATTCATGCTGAAATGCAATGTTTTTTTTCCTCAAAAAATCATTAATTAAAAATCAAAAAAAGATTTTTTGAGCAGTTCTTGGCTGTAGTACGAGATCTGAATTTGTGCAAAGATTGTAGTAATTATAGTTTATATTAGAGAGTCAGAAGTAACCAAGTCAATGAAGTAAGCCTATACAAACTCAACTGTAAAATATAGCGTCAAATACTTCGCCGAAAGCGTTTGTTTGGGCTTACTAAGTGTAAGTGATCGCTGGTTTCACTTGTGAAACCGGTTTTTGTATTGGTTTTTGTCCGGCAGCATCACCGTCTTCTTCTTAACTCTATGATTGAGACTAAGTGGGGAAGGTGCAATAAAAACAGGGCTGCAAAAAGAAAAAAGGAAGAGTTAAAACTACAATTCCAAAGGATGAAAGCGTAAAGAGAATGGGAAGAAGGGGGATACACTGGGTGATGTGACCCGATGTCGAAATGTTGGGATGAAGATTAATGGGCCAGATTAAGAAACGGCTTTGGAAGACGAATAAAGGGATACAAAGAACAATGCTAGTTACTTTTATTTTTCAATTTGAAAGCAACGCTTTTTTGGGGGTGCTTTATTTGTTGTGTCCTAAGAATAAAATTTGTTAGTTATATATTATTTACGGTTTTAAATTTTCAAGAAATAGGCAAAAGGCTTTGTTTTCTGGTATTCATTTTCATTTCCGGCTGTCTATTTCTAGCCTCCTTTAGGAGCTTTGAAACAGCAGATTCCGCCTCGTAATTTAGAACCGCGATCAAGTAACGAAGTTGATACTTGAGCTGACACCCAACGGAATTTCGAGCGATACCGTACGCAAACGCCGTTGGGACTTTGGACTCAACAGATTTAACGAGCATGTCTATCCCAGTATACTCGGGTATTTTAGTTGCAGGTAAGGTAATCGTTTCCGGCTGTCTATTTCTAGCCTCCTTCAGGAGCTTTAACACAACCAATATCCAGTGGCGGATTTATGGGGGGGGATAAGGGGGCTATAGCCCCCCCCCCTCCATGAGACTCAAACTTACACTATATAAAAACGTTTTTTCCCCGAGAATTTAAAAAAAAAATTTAGCTCTTTTTTTGTAGAAAAGTTTATATTTGAAGATGAGTAAACATATTCAAAACCCAATGTCTTCAACTTTTACTTAAACCACTTCTGCACTTAAACATTAACACTTAGGATTTAGTTAGCTTCGATAAGCTTAACAAAAGTGGCTCAAGTCAAGGTTTGAGATATTGGGTTTTGAAAGTTTGCTCCTCATTTTGATTGAGTTTTTTTCGATAATACGATAATTTGAGGGCTTGAGCTAGACTTCGGTGCTTTCTGCTTCAGTGAGCTAAAGTCCTGATTATCAGTGTTTCTCCTCGCTATGGGAAACCGACTAAAATACAACTAATTTCAATTATTTCGTTTTAATTTATGACTATAATGGTGAATTAGAATCTGATAATTTGAACATCACACTATTATTGATTTAATTTTGAACAAATTTAATATCAAATTGAAAACAACAGATACTCTTCAAAGCGTTTCACGATTCCAGGGTCTACTCAGCAAATCACACACAAAATATATTTTTTAATATTAAATTTTTAAAATTATGTGTATATAATAACACTATAATGTAAAAATTTATAAATAATTGGGAATAATTAATCATAACAGATTGATCGGGGATATTCATTGAAAGTTTGTCAAAAGTACCAATTGGACAGGTCCAATTGGTGGTGTCCTATTGGATTTGTGACACAAAAACGCAACTATATTCAAAGTGATATAACGTTAGAACTTAACTCAAGCACTCAAGTTGTATCAATCCAGATGTATCTTTCTCGCGTTCTCGTCAACAAATATTGTTAATTTAGTTATTCAATAACTTATAATTTTATCTAATATCCATTTAATTTTATTGAACCTAATCATGTAGTGGTAAAGTTACTATATTTAAATTTATAAGTATTAAATTAGAGTAGGGATTACAAATTTCAAACAATTGAGAACAGTTTTAAAAATATTTTAATGATTCATTAAAAATGATGGTGTTGGGGCATAAGTTTTGCATAGGCATCCGAAATAGTAAATAAAATAGCAGCAAATACCAATGTAACATTAGACCCTAGCCAACGACCAAACACCCCAAAAAGCTTTGCTTTCTTCACGACAGCATCGCACTCACATAGCAGTAGCACTCTTTGCTCCAGGCTCTCTGCGGGGTGGTCCTACGGTCCAATTATGTCCTCCCTCACCCCTCTTTTCTGCCACTATTTTCCGACTAGGGTAAAAGAAAGATATTCGTGGGAGAAATTTCGCTATCCTTTTTGAAAGCTGACGATTGGGATCGGATAATGCTTTTACTGCCTTACAGAAAGGACAAATACAATAGGGACGTCTAGACAGATATGTAGATTGTACAGTCATAGTAGAATTTTTTAGGCAATAAAAATAGTGACCACACGTGGGCTGCAAACGGGACGGGATAATTGGACGGTGACTCTGTTGTAGATGTAGATGCTTTTCTCTTTGCTTCTGTTTGTCCGAAGATGTTTCAGTTTCAGTACTATACAAGCCCCCAACTGATGTCTCACACGATGTTAAGTTCTCAAGTAAAGCGGCTTGCGGGGTACTTATTTTTATTTTATTAATTTTTAAAAAATATTTTTACGCAGTGTTTCAAAGAGCAAGCAGATATTTTAGCCACTGTTTCCAATTTTTTTATGTAGTTCGTTTTTAAAATATTTTTAATTATACAGTACTACGGTTCATACATTTGTAATGTCTCCCAAACTAGTAAGTAGAACTACGTACGTTATTCATTGAAAATAAGGTAAAAAAAATTGTATTATATTATATATACAATGTTTATAGTATTTTCAAAAATTATTTTTCAATTAACTGTATAATTTTTATATAGTTTAATTCCGAGCATTTTTTTTTAACACTGCAGACCAGGCGAAGCTAATGAAAGAAAAATATCACCTAGTAATTTGAAAATCAAGTCACTGGGCGACAATGACAATGGGAACTTATAAAAAATCCCTTCCATGACTCCACAATTTTTTTAAAAAATTATTATCGTTCCGTTTTTAAAATTTCCATTCTATTAGCGCTCTGTACGTGTAAAAACAAATTTCTAACTCTTCGACAGATTAGACAAATAAAAAGAATCGGAATTTCTGATTGAATGGTTATGTCATTATTGTTAGTTGGTCGTTGTAATATTCCATAATTTATAAAAATACATATTAAAAAAAGCCATTCTCTGCTTAAAATACGTTTTCTAATGAAAATTTTACGCGAGATTACGACTTCATTTATTGGAATTATTGAGAGAATCATTTAATTCTTGTGTTTAAAATCAAATCTTTTACTTTGATATAATTTAAGTTTGCAATTTTTAGGAGAATAAGCAATTTCTGTTTTTAACTAAAGTAATAATTTTAAAATGTTCTAAAAATATTTTCTTTTTAAAAAATCCTTATTATGCAGCATATCACATTAAAAAAACATAAAAATAGAATGACAATGCCCTCAATATTATGTCAGTGTGTCAAAGAGCTTTTTTTGTTATTGGTCTATATAGTTGTTTAAAGAAATTTAAGAATTGTCAAATATAGTGAGATTTGACTTTTGAAAGTCAATAGTGTAATAACTCATTTTGTAAGAATTTAAATAATTGTTTTTTCTTGATAATTTGTCAAGTAACTAACAGACATTTAAAAAAATTTCCTTTAAATTTTGGCTTAACAATGCTTACTGATGCCTTAAATATGAATAGAATATTTGCTAAGATTTTTAAAACTAAACTATGACTTTTCGAATCAAATTATAGCAAAATTTAAATAAAATAATTTTTGTTTTGGTAAAGTAATAATGTTAAAAGAAAGATTTTTATGCGCCAGAACTATGTCATTTCTTCATTTGGTCTTTTTAATTGTGTGTTTTTTTGGGGTAGTAGATGCTGAGACTGATGTTTTTTTTCTATCTTCTTCTACAATTTCACTCATGTGTCGGCTCGTCACTTAACTGTGGTTCTAAATTACGACGCCCGTTGTCTATAACCCTCGTGCAGCTTTAGTGCGACGATAATTCAAACTAACCTTCTACAAAAATTTAGTTAATTCTTGAAAATAACTTTTTTTTCCTACCTTGCGAAATAATTGAAACGAGTGATTATTCCATTATCCAAATTCCATTATCCGAATTTTTTTTATAAAGGTAGTTGGAAGGGGGGGGGGGGCTTTCCAACTACCTTTATATAAAGAATTTCGTACAGTATAAAAATTCTACAAAATACATCAGTTTAATTAGTTAGTATTCAATTTCTTATTTTAAAATATGCCGTTTACTTGTGTACTTATAACACTGAACTTTAATTAAATTCAAATATTTTAAGCTTTTTATTATGTTCAGAAAATTATAAATGCTAATATTATATTTGAACTGCGCAAAGCAGTTTCTTTTCCCGATTTATTGCAATAAATTTTTTAAAAAATTCTTTCGAACTGATAGCTGTACTTGCTTTTGAAATTTTTATAAAACGTCAATCAAATCTTATACCATTCAATCAAATACATTTATTACATATTAAATAACTCTAAATAGCTTAAATTACAACACTTTATGTATATTTATTAACTTCATTATTATTTTATAAATTAGTTCATATTATTTAATAATTTTTAATTTACAGTAAATAATAAAAACTAAATTGTAAGATTGAATTAATATTCATAATTTAATTAACATTCATAATTTAATTAATTATTTCATAATTTACATATTATTGAAAATAGTATGCATTAGTAGCATTTACAGTTAATTAATGCATTTACTAATTAGTTCACATAAAAATGTACATCGCATCCCCCCCCCTTACGCGGTTGAGCCATCGAGTGAGGTGGCAATTTTAAGGTTAAATAGCTCAAGTTATAGCCCTAAGTAAACAAACCCTTGTATTATAATAGTCTAAAGCCCCGTAATAGTTATGCAACTAATAAAAACTAATATAGAATATTGACATGTACGTGTCTATCATTTTTCACATAACGTGTACTCTGTACTTGTGTTCGTTGCTATTATCCATTCTGAACGTACACGTTGCAGCACCCAACGCAACCTTATTACGTCAAAATTTGAACCACAACAAAGAATGACCAGTCCCAAATACACAGGGCTATGCTTATTTGCATCATTTTTTTCCAGTACGATCCTCTCATAGGAGTGCTTAGGCGAGGACAGAACACCGGAAGTTATCCTTAGCAGCATGACGCTTCAACCAAAGACACCACGTTGACGCTCCCGATTATTATGGACATGTTTTTAGGTCTTAAGTGACAACAGAAATGCTGAATGCAACTAACTTCTTTCTCGAGCATCCATTAAAGAACCAATGTCACGTGGAGGCATACCACCAATCGTAGCACCGATTGAAGGAAATGCAGGAAAGACAGCTAGAAGGATTGCGTCACCTGAAACAAACCAATTGTCTTGATAGTTTTTAAGAAATGTGTCTTGAGATACTTCACCTATGCATTTTGAAAAACCTGATTGGTATGGAGGGAATGAATTATTAGAAAAAGTTTGGTGGGAATACAAGTAAAAGTTTTGTAAAAAATACTTGAATATGTTTTGTAAAAGGCGAAAGGGAGATTTCTGGTGAGAATTACAATAGCATTTTTTTAATGGGCACGGATGTTTGTATTTGTTCTAAGTAGACTGAGACAGACGTGCTATTTAAATCTTTAGAGTCGAAATTCCGGACACCGTGAAGCGTACAATATCGCTCGAAAGTTGCATCAGGGGGACCCGCTCAGATATCGACCTCGTCACTTGACGAGGATTCGAAATTACGAGGCATATTGGCTTCTCATGGAGGCTAGAAAAAGACAGCCGAAAAACGTACTTTTCGGGGCCGTAGTGAGCCTAGTGGTCAGCGTCTCGGTCTCGGGATCAGAAGGTCCTGCGATCGAGTCCCGGTACCACTGAAGACCTACCGAGTATATGCGGAGTACGTGCTCGTTAAATCTGTTGGGTCCGAAAGTCCTCTAAGTTCCCATACCAAATCAATACCTCTGGGGGTGACAAGCCAATTCTGGGGATCCTCTAGTTGGCCTCTGTCTCTAAAAATTAGATGGATCCACTTATGTGTGTGTGTTGTCTGTTGTGTCTGTCTTACTTGACGAAGGTTTATAAGCGGGTCGCTGACCAAGCACACAAACCTGAATATATATATGTCAACCAACCAACCAACCAACACGTACTTTCACAGAACGAACCGCAAGTCGAACAAACGATTGGGATACATCGTTTTAAAGCAAAAAAATCAAAAATTCATTTAACACCAGTTAAATGAATAGTAGATATTTGGTTTTCATTTGTACGCATGGACATCATCTCGACTGGCGACAGCAAACATGCATGATATATTTTTTCTCAAGCCTCGATTGGGGAATCAATGTACATGGGAACAGAGAACACTTCTTGCCGTTTGTGCATCAACATTGCAAAAAATATTGGTATTTTTACAGTGTTTTTTTCACAGTGTAGAACACATATTATAAATCTTCATTTTTTGTTTATAAGTTCGCATATTTTGTTCACTAAATTTATTTTCAAATCATGATGTTAGACGTGTAAATTTTCCCCGTAGCCCTGCCGAAATTTTGCCAATTCTTGCCATTTACTCTGCGTGTCAAATAAAATATATAATTTAAACAAACCTTAAAAATTTCCAATCATAAGAAACCTTAAAAATGTCAAATAAAAAGAATCCTTAAAACTTCAATCGGAGAAAAAAAATTCAGCATTTATAGGGGCTTTTTATAACTCACTTTCGATACTGTTCGCACCAAAAAAAAGTTTTTAAATAGCTCAAGTTTTGTGTAAGAATGGAAACACTATAGTAATATTATGTTGTTTTAATACAATAATTGTGTTGATGAATCGAACACAAATTTGTGTTGTTCCAACACAACTGACAATCGCCAAAGAAGATGATTATTAAATCCAAGCGCAATTGAAAAAATCTGTAAACTATATTATTTTCCATAATATGTATAACAAAATTATAACAGTCATTCAAAATACCGTTATATACATTTTTAGTACAGCTATTTAATCGAAACTTTTAATAGCAGATGCTGAACTACATTTCCGAGTATACATGCTTGCTGTTATGTATCTATCGTCACTTAAGTTCCCACATGTCCGAAAAACGTGTTTGTTCATTTAACACCGCCTGTTCGGACTTTCTTGTTACATAATATCAGTCTACATATAATATATGTAGACCGATATTATGTAGCAAGAAAGTCCAAACAGCTGGTGTTAAATGAACAAACACGTTTTTCGGCTCTCCTAAAAAGTTGAGAAAATGAGATAGCACATGTGGGAACTTAAGTGGCGATATGATGTTATACATTTATATTATTAAGATATGGAATACTTTGGTACGGGACAAAAATCCCTTTATTAGGTTTTTCCGAGTTATTACAAATTGTGATGAAACAATGCCAAAATTGTATTGCGACCAAATAATAATGTATGCTTAACACAAAAATTGTGTTTAAGGCGCAGCACGCATGCATGTATTCTTACGAAATGTAGTTCAGCATCTGGTCTTTAATGTTTTGGATAAATAACTATACTAAAACTTAAGGCTTAAAAAATATATATATTACGGTACTGTAAAAAAATTAAAATTTTGTTATATATATTTTAGAGAACAATATAGTTTACAGGGTTTTTTTTTCACTTTCGCACGGATATAATAATCGTCTCCTCTCGCGATAGTCAATTATGTTGGAACAACACAAGTTTGTGATAGTATGTCATTAACGCAATTTTTGTATTGAAACAACACAATATTGTAATGTTGTCATTTTTACACAATACTTGGCTACCGCTTGTGCTGTTTGAACACAAGTTTTTTTTCTGAATTGACATTTATAGGTCAAATTTAAATGTAAAAACAATTACACACACAAATGAAAAAACACTTTACATTTTCTTTTAACAACCATTATTAAAGTATCTTTTTAATATTTTTTTAACTTAAAAGATTATAGAATTATAGAAATTATAAATACTATAAATTTAAAATTTTGTTGTATGTCCTTGAAATACTTTGGTTGTTGAAAGGTTGCCCCAGTAGTTCAATTTGCGAGTTCGAAACTAACAAACAGAAATACGAGGCTTAGAAAATGCAGGTATAGGAATAAGTTTAGAGGAGGCTTTGTTTAAAATTGAATTTTCTTTCAAAACTAATCTTGTCAACAAAAATAATTGAAAAAAAAATATCCAACTTTATTTTTCAAAAGAGTTCAGAAGTATTGTTTCAGGAAGTAGTGATGGTATCTGTTTGCTTATTTCGAATATTCGTTGCTTCTGTACAATGCTGTTTAAATCTTTTTGTAACCCAGTTTCCAAACTAACTTGATAAACCAAACCAGCACTCTCACTGCGTTATACAGTTTTTCCGACGTTGTTTTCTAACAAACCGGTAACCAGACTTTCATATTGCTCTGAGGGTATTTCAAAAACTCACAAAAAAAGTTTTCTATTCTGTGTACGTTTGTGTTAAGCAAAAATACCGGGAAAATATTTTCCAACCAAAACACCCACTTCTCTTTTTATCTTGTTCTTTAAAAATCTCACCCCTCCGGTGTTTCTATAAGCAACTGGGTAACACAATCCGAATTTTTCTTAGCTTTTTTAATAAAAAAATTTTGGTAGGTTTTCTTCTTATAATGGTGGAGAAAGGTCATGGAAATCCCTTCAGTTTTTCCAGTATACCTATCTTTCGAATTTAAGGAAACCCTAAGTTTAGGAACGAATTCAACTTAAAGTTTGTATTTTTGAATGTAAATTTTAAAAAGTTATAAAAAATATTTAAAGGACTTATGCTGCGAATTTTATTTTTATACGTTATGTGCTGCACATTTTAATATATTAAAATACATTTTTTAAATACTAAGTCCAATGTTCTTGATCTTTTGGCGTATCTTATATTAATGTTATTTTCCTTTAAAAATGGCTTGATGTAAATAAATAACAACAAAATTACTGTGCCCAAAAATGCCGAAACTAAACTCTAAAATAAACAATGTTAATTGTTAATTTAACGAAATAAATCTCTAAATCTAACGAAATTCATATCCTCAAAACAAATGATGAAACAAATTTCCTAAATTTGAAAAAAAGAAAACTCGGAGCATTTCCCGGTAAACAATTTCGTCAAAATATAAAAGTGTCGTCAATATTGAGTAAACCTTTCTGAGAGTGCAGAAGTGTTGAAGTTAAAACTTTTTAAATTCCAAAGTGGCTTTTTATTTATTTTCTTTCACAAATTCAATCGTATTCTTTATTGTTTGCTAAATGAATGTGCTTTGCAATTCTAAGAAAAATTGTATGAAATTGTTTGGGTCAAATCCTATTAAGATACGACAGATAGAACAGATTTTGAAACCCCGGACAGATGGAAAGAAGAACATCTCCAGCCTTTCAATACCTTCTTTTCCATTTCTTTTTATTCGTTCGACTATTAAAAAAAAGTAAAGTAGACTAAAAATGGCAACGCTAATGTTTAAAATAAAAGCTACAATTCTATTATTTTTAAATGTTCTTAAGAGTGCCCACACTATTCCAAATCAATCCTTACATGATGTTGCGAGAGCTCCTGTTAGATCAAAGGCGGAACTAAACGAAAAACGTTCGAATGCCTACAAAAGAAATGAATCGAACTGCATTAAGGAAAAAAAGACATCGAACCCATAAGTCACTGACTTGTATAGAGAACTGGGACTACAGGCCGCAAGGCAAACGTAACGTTTAGTAGCAGAGCAAAAGAATAACACGAAAAGGGGAAACAAGACAGAAAATTGCACTTTCCCGGCTATACCTATGGGGCCGGTGCTAAACTAACGCTTTCTAATGAGTTTCTTTTCTCCTGAAATGTGGCAGTTGCTCTTTTTCTTCATTTCCAACCATGGAGACGCTTTGTTAATAGAAGAGAATAGGAGAATGTGTCGTTAATTCATTCTTTCTTTAAGTCGTTTCATTTTAATGTGTGTCCGTTAAAAATAAGTGTCAAATTACATGTGTTGTATGAAATATGCTTGGATTTTGTAGGCTTTAAATATAACGTCTTTTTTGAATATTTGAATTAAACAAAAAAAATCATCTTACACATAATAAAATCCTTTCATAATGTAGTAGGATAACTTATTTTGGTTAGCACTCTTACGATTGGGTCATCACCGGTCCGAAAATAAATATGTGATAGAGATCTAAGATAATTTTAAGGTTACAACCTACTTCGTCTGATATCTGGAGTGGAGATATGCGCGTGTACCTAAGTTAACCTCTCTTAAATAAAATAATATTTGTTTCGAAGCGTTGTTACTTGTATTGGTAAGTACTAACTACATTTGTCTTCATTTCAAATACTTTCAAATCTTAGATGAGGAGCCTCTGTCAAGTTAAATGTGTAAAAAGGGTTTTGCAAAAGTAAAATGTTAATCATCTTTCTTTTTTTATTTTGCAAAATAAAGTTTAATAATTTTTATTGAACTCTACTAAAACATAGCTTGTATGCTCATGTATCAAATCATACTAATTAAAACTTAAAAAAGATTGAATAAAAGAAATTTTGCATAAAATTGCAAAATCTTGTACCTAAGTCTATGACCCTGTAGCACAACACAGCCTCTTGTATCTATAATAGGGCAATAGGCCGCCAAAACCAATTTACAAGAAAAACTATGTATAACTTTATTTCGTACTAATTTATTTAAGATCTTAAGATTTGAATAACCGAGAGTGAAAATTAGAATATAATTAGATTAATTCAATCATTTCCAAAATTATACGACACAATTGATATGACATTTTTTCATTTTATTAAATTTCAAGAATTTAAGAAAATGATTGATTTTCTTAAATTCTACGAATCATGCACATTTTTTCAATAGATGACTCTAGTGAATCTACAGAAGTGTGAATATTTTTGATAAAAAATTGTTTTTTAAAATCTCTACATTATGATGTTTCAGCAATAATCGATCTAAATTAAGTAGTAAATAGTCTTACTGACAAAGTTATCCCAAAACAAATATCTCTAAAAAGTTGTTAAAGTAAATGATAAATAACATAGTACTTAAATTACTTTTTATAACAACGTGCAAAAAAGTTCACTTTTTTTATATCATATTCATTCATAAAACGTTGCGAAAATGACACTTTACGTGCTTCTTCACAGACAGTGCCGAAAGTAGTACTTTCGGCACTAGTGCGGTAAAGTAAATAAGAGTATCTGATTGGTAGAAAAACAAAATGTTGTCATGAATATCTCCATGGAAACTAAATGATGTCATGAAACTCACTTATTTCTATTGGCTCATTACTTTTGCATTTTCTAATATCTCCGTGGAAACTACAAGTACTACAAAATTTATTAAAGGAAATTGAACAAGACAAAAGTATGAACCTAAAAATTCACGCTAAACAATACTTTTATTAAATGCATATACGATCATGCACATTTTTTCAATATGCCTAGGGAAACTAAAAATGTGTGAAATCATATTGTAAAAATTTTTTTGAAATCTTACTTATGAAAATTTTAGCAAAACGATCTAAATAAGTAGTTAAATAAGCTTACTGCAATTATTCCAAACGAATATCTCTAAAAAGCATCGCTTAAGTAAAGATTAATATACCCACTAGTACTTAAATACTATAAATAATATATTTTGTTGATTTAGAGGAACAATGCATGCAGCTCATAAGACATGAGTTTTTCAAATGTTGATTTAAATAACCTATACTAGTAACATGTGACTTTGTATCTGTTTGTCACAAATCTATCTTTGCCTGAACCAGGAAACGTAGATATATGGGAAAGAAGTCGAAATACGCAGAATGGAAAGGGAAAATTATTTTGCCACTTTTGAAGTTTCTCCGGGTTTTTTTTTTTTTTTTGCTTCAAAGTTATGATTTTTTAAGACGATTTTATGGACTTTACATTGAATCATTGTGAACTCGCTGATCTTACTAAATAGTTAATAAATATTAAGAAAAAGCACGTCAGTTTAATTGGTAAGATTACAATTTAAATATAGATTTGGTTTTTTAGTATATTAATTTGAATTTTAATGCTTGATCAGATTTACTCAACTCGATTTAATTTTGTTAGATATTTATAAATGGTAATAAATGCAGTAGGACATCTAAAATTTTAAATATATATATGATAATATTTAAATTTTAGAGAAAGGCCCTAGGTCAAAAGCTGCTAGACCTATGTACCTATTTTTAAAATCAATTTTAAAATCTTTTTAAAGCCTTCTATTGTCTCAAATTTATTATTTCAAGCCATATAAAACAGTTTTAATAAATAAATGATTTAATAATAATAATTTATTGATACTAGCCTAAAAGTTACAAAGTTTAAATCAGCTCAGTTGTATATATAGTCATAAAATTTGAAAAGGTCCGTCTGTGGGTACACGCATTGCCCCTAAAGGTCTTATATGTATGTATGTATGTATATGTATAAGCGATTTTCTCACATACGAATACAAGTGATAAAAAAAAAAAGATTGGCAAAATTCTTAACAACCTTAAAATTTAAAACATAAACTGGTATAAACGATTTATTGATAATATTACTAAAACTCTTTCATAATAATCATGATGTACTTTCGTTTAAAAATAATGATGTATTGTCTTGTGACACTTGAAGACGAACGACAACTTAAAGCTAATTTAGTAGTTTTAGTTTGACCAATCTGCAATTTATTTGACCGCTTATTTGATTTCAATATTTTCATTATCTTAAAATAAAACACAAATCTAATGAGTTTGGGTTGAATTAAAGTCACACTGAGCTCGATGAAGGCCTATGGTGAGCGAATATACTAAACTTTAATTTAATCTCGCAAATAATAATATTATCAATAATCAATAACGGTAATATACAAAATATACGGTTTGGTTTCAGGACCGATCAATGAGGTTAGCCGCATTTAAATTTATGAAGAGTATTCAACAAAATTTTAATCCAAAGAATTTTGCTCTTTCAATTTAAGTTGTCTCAATTATTTTAAAACAATACTTCGTTTACAACTTTAATAAATAGGGGAGACCGGGGCTAGTTTTCCCATGCGGTAAGTTTTCCACCAAGCCTTAATATTGAATGAGCCGTGAGGCCACAACTGCAGACTAAGATAATAATACAAAAGGGTGTGTCCGCAACAAGGATCTGTTTTTAAAACGTGTAGGGTTTAAAGTTTACGATTAGATACTGTTAATTAGAAAGGGGCACGCCACAAAATAGGGGAGACCGGGGCTAGTTTTCCCATGCGGTAAGTTTTCCACCAGGCCTTATATTGGAAATGAGCCGTTGGGGGACGCCAACTGTCTGATTGGTTTATATAGCAACACAGCTTATGTCACTCACAAGAATCTTTGTTCAGTTGTCGTTGTAATATTTTCGTTAGAGCTGTTTTATGATTTTTTCAACGTTGAGTGATTTTTTATGCTTACATTCAAACCTAAATTAAACGTACTTTCAATTAACTTGCAGTTTTATCAATGCGTACAGTAAAAGGTGGTTCCTTCCTATACTTAAATATGTATTTGTTTTCAAAATAACTTAAACCACTAATCGCCAAACACTATTAAAGTCAAAACATGGCGAGGGGGCAGGTTTTCCAAAATTTCAAGGGGCAAGAATTCCAACAATGCCTTGTATATAAACGTGCTTCAACCATTAGAATATTCCAAAAATGTATTTATTTTTAATGTATGACCAAGTAATTTAACCATTCATTAAGTTCTAAATGTAATAAGTTTTGTTTCCGATTAAAAATTGTCCACATAGTAGGACAGACCGGGGCTAGTTTTCCATGTTTTCTTCTTTTTGATTGTGTATTTTTTACTATTATTTATTTTGAAGAAAATAAGATATAATTGCTTTCCTCACATGGTTATCTACAAGCTAGCATTACTAATTTTCTAAAAAGTAAATAAACTTTTAGGCAGCAAGGGATTAAATCCAAACACGTTGAGCTGGAAAACGTGCCCTGTATATGGAGAAGAAATTAAACAATTTAGCCCAAAAGATTACAGAACCAAAAAATAAAGATAAAATTGTACTAAAAAAAGAAAGAAAATTTCATCAAAAGTTTATTTTAACGAATTTCAATAAAGGCCATTATCATCAGGATCACTTTGAACACATGAGCAGGATCACTTCAAGCAAATGTGTAACTTTGTTTTGTGTGACAGTAGTTTGATGCTCTTTTCTAGGGATTGTCATAAGTATTGCTAAAGATAAGCTTAAGAAATTAAAATTGCTTAAGAAATTAAAAACATATGTACTGAAGTTTTGGTTCTTAGAAAGCCAATTTATTCCGAAGTTTTGGGTACAACATGACATATTAATATTTTACAGTGCAATTATTCACAATCTATTGAGAATTTTAAGTTTTTGTATGCTTTTACGGTACTTAATCCATTCTTGATAGTGATTGGAGCAACGTATATCGCTTCAGAATGGTACGATTTCTGTCAGCATTTTATTTATTAATAAGTAGACAATTTGTCATCGTAAACAAAAATGTTTACATTCAGAACTTAACGAATGGTTATGTTTCTTGGATATACATTAAAAAATAATTGCATGATTGGAATATTTTAAAGGTTGGAGCACGTTTAAATACAAGGCATTGTTGGAATTCTTGTCCCTTGAAATTTTGGTAACACTGCCCCGTCGCCAGTTTTGACTTTAATAGTGCGTTGGCGATTAGAGGTTTAAATTACTTTTAAAACAAATACATATTTAAGTATAGAGAGGAACCACCTTTTAGTATACGCAATAATAAAACTGTAAGTTAAATGAAAGTAAGTTTAATTTAGGTTTGAAAGTTGACACAAAACATCACTCAACGTTGAAAAAATCATGAAAACAGCTCAAACGAAAATATTACAACATAAACTGACGTTCTATCTTTATAATACTGCACGGGTCGTTTATAGGTCGGCAGTTATTTTGTTAGGAATAGCCCTCATGTAGCTCTAGTGCGACGCCAATTCAAACTAACAGTGGATTGTTAGGGTTTTATGTTGAAAATCGTCACACTAGAGCTACACGAGGGCTATTGGCGACGGGCGTCATAATTGAAAAACACAGTCAAGTGACGAGCCGACACCTGAGAAGGCATCCAACGCAATTTTTTTACGGTCAAGGTCATCTGCAGCTTTGTGACTTTGGAGCATATTTAAAGTGCACTTCCTCTACACGGGGTATTATTCCGAAGAATAATTTTTAGCTGCACACACACACAGACCGTTTATAGGTCAGCAGTTATTTTAACAATACTCGGTCCCGAACCTGGGATCGTTCGCATACAAAGGCAAGCGGCTTACTGACTGGGCTCTTCAGCTTTTTGCTGAATTGTAAAATAAAGTTTAGAGTGATGTTAAGCATGTGATTTTCTTAACACATATATGTGTGTAAATTTTTTAAAAAAACTCACAGTACTAGGTAAAATGCTTGATGTTTTTTAACATATAAATATGTGTAAATTAAAAAAAACTCGCCATACTGGGTAAAATGCTTGATATTTTCATGTTTACATACATAAATATGTGTTTTTGACCATTTGTCAATTTACACGCCTCTCGTTTACACATACAAATGCGTAATTTGGTGCCTCATATGTGTAATTCTTGAAATATACCCATAATCATGTGTAAATTTTCAAGTTTACACATTTAGTTTTTAGAGTGTATACGGGGCACGTTTTCCAGCTCAACGTGCTTGCATTTAACCACTCGCTGCCAAAAAGTGTATTTAGTTTTTAGAAAATTAGTAATGGTAGTTTATAGACAACCATGTGAAGAAGGCAATGATATCTTATTTTCCTCAAAATAAATAAAAGTAAAAAATATACAGTCAAAAAGAAGAAAACATGGAAAAACTAGCCCTGGTCTTCCCTACTTTCCTAATATAGATTGATCCTATGTCCGATGCTTTCTTCGATAACTTTATTATGAAAAAAAATTAGTTGTTCTTGATTTATATTTTAAATAAATATTAATTAATATCCATGTTAAATAACATTTTACTTTTTCTAATAACGTTTCAAAAAACTTAACTAGACTGACTAAGTAGAATTTCGTATTGACAACCCTGGTTTTGATATTCCATAAATTTCTTATCTTAAAACAATAAAATTTAGACCTGTTAAAATTTGGTATAATTTTACAATTTTTATACACGTTTACAAAAAACAAAATATCCTATCTTATGCAGTTCTCGTCACTCTGCCCGAATTCTACACTTAATTTACTGTTTAAAGGGATACGGTACCCAAAAATTGGTCAAAATATCAATTTTTCAGTTTTTACTTCTTATTATTCACAATATTTTTCTGAACATTTACTGAAAGTTTCATAATGATATCTTCTCTAGAAAAAAGTTATTAAACATTTTCTGGAGTCATCCCTTGAAGTTTGAACCCGTATTTCGCCTGCTTTCAACCTGTTTTCTCTGTTTCGCGTTTTTCAATTCTTGTGTTTAATACATCTCTAAGGCATTTTTGCTAATTAAGTTAGAATTTATAAATTTTTAGCCGGTGTTCTTATATAAGTGGTGCACAAAATTGTGCATGGAATAAGGTGTACTATCTATAGATTTTTTTTTAAAAATGTTGAATTCAATAATTTGAAAAATTTTGTTGATTTTTTGAAATTTTCATTATATAAAAACACTATAATTTACAAGTTTATGTTATTATTGCTGAAAATAATATTTTAGGTACCGTATCCCCTTAAAAAAATAAAATTTACAAAAATTCAAAACAGAATCCATTTTGTGATAAACCTATTATAATAATCAGTAATTAAACTCTAAGAAAAACCCGTTGAATTTTACGGTTTGAAACTAGCAGTTGAGTATCCGATTGGAAACCATTAAACGTAATTAATCTGTGTTGACAACATCGCAAAATATTTCTTACTTTGAAATACTTAAATGAATAATAAAATCTTAAAAATCCTGTAATCCTAGAATCACGCAACCCTGGCGGTTGGTAAATTTCAAAACTTCGGCAAACTCCACAAAATCCCCAAATAGCGGCTATTGAAAATCCCAAAAATGTATTTTTTAAATATATTCTTTTTAAAAGGTAATGTGTATTTGCTCTTAATTTTTTTAAGTTAGTAGCACAAATTTCTCCTAAATTTCTATATCCAATTTAAAACAGTTTTAAACATACATTTATTAAAAAGTAAATAAAAGACCAAAACTTATATTGTCGAATTTCCGATATTTTGTATTTATTACCAATTTTAAGTCAAGACTAAACAATACGGTTAAGATCGAAATAACATTTATCAACTTTAATAAATTATTTACAGTAATGTGAACAATCAAAAGCGTTTGCGTTCCAGAGTTATTTTATAATTTGAATTTTAAACATTCAACTTCTATACCTTCGAAAGTTTTATTCGACAGTGGTTTTTATTCTCTCTCTCTCTCTCTCTCTCTCTCTTCTGTTTTTATTCTACTAAAACTTTTTTTTTATGCCACAAAAATATTTCTATATAATTGTGCACTCTATTGACGTTATTATCTAAATAATAAATAAGTTGTGAGATAAACTAAAAACAACTTATGTCATTCAAATTCAGAAATAACTGCAAATATAGTTGTAAAATTTTGTCTCCATTTAATAAGATACCATATTAAGGATAAATCTATTTTGAAATGCTAAAAAGCAAGGCTGCTTCGGAGTTAATAGTAAATTCAAGCTTTTCAAAAACATGAAATAGTTATTGTTCAGTTCTCTTTTAAAGAGGTCATGAATTATTTGTTTTCATTATTGTCATGCCAACACATCTTTTGATGCATCGGCAATTGTTATAAATGAAATTCAATACAAATTGTAAGAAATTCGTACCTAAAATGTTATTTCTGTTAAAAGCAAATAGTTGTACTATAATAAAAACCTTTTTTACGTCTATACTCGAATTCAATAAACCTTTACCAGAGTTATAAAAAAGCATAATAAGACAGACTTATTTTATTTTATTAATAATAAAAGTAACGAAAGCTTTTCTTTTTGAAACTTTAAACAGTGAGTAAATTGTTTAGCTCCAAATAAACACATGGCTTTCCAATCAAAAATATGTTTATTCTCTGCATACTCAAATATGGTAGTACTATTAAAATAAAAATAAAAAAATTGGTAGTGAACAGCTGTGCTAAAAATCAAAAAAAAATTCCAAAATTCTATAAAGAGTGGAACAGATTTTTCCGCAGCTGTACTATTCAAGTTTATAGACAACAAATAAAATTATTAAGTATCATTGGCATCAACTAAGAAATTTTATTCTATATGAATTTGTTCCAGCAAATTATTACAGTTTCAAAAAATAAAATAATTGTATTCATTTATTTTCTTTCATAATTCATAACTTCAAAAATTAAGCGAAATTTAAATAAAATTAAAAAACATAGAAAATTATAACGTTGTGCTCATTAATAAATCAATGTTAAAAAAATTCGAAACTTAAAAAAGGACTTTTCTTCATTTTACTTATTTGTTAACTATTAATTTTAAAAATTAATAATAATTTGGTCATTGAAAACAACAATACTTTTACAATAAAAACAAAAAAATACATATAAAAGAGAAATATCTAATTTCATAAGAATTTTGAATATGAGACGGTTCGAATATAGAAGTTAAAATTTATCGTCGACAGGAATATGAGCAGACAGACATACATAAAGTACAAAAATAAGTCTCTGTGCATGATGATTATAAATCTGATTTTCATACCTTTTAACCTTTTAAAAGAGCAAAGATTATGAAAGTTGAAGTGTTAGAAAAGGAGTTGAAACAGATCGTCGACAGACCTATGGACAGACGGACGGAAAACGTGCAGACGGACTTACAATAAGTATAAAAGATAGGACTTTGATGTCACACCTTTCAAACCACTAAAATATAATTTTTACAATAGGACGGTTAGAATGCAAGTTGAAAGATGGGTACAGACAGACAAATGGAAGGAAATCATCATAATCCAATACATACTTTCAATTATTTTTTAATTATTTACAATTTTAAAAAAAAGTTGGATAAATTTCAAAATTTTACAGCTTTAGCAAAAACTGATCTAAAAGAATAACATATTACAGTTAAAACATAATAATATCGCTATTAATCTACACAAATCCGACAATCTTCAAATAATGTCCTCTCACTATACTAAATCATACTCATAAATAACTTATAAATACACGTTTCAACTTGTACTAATTGTTCGCTAAGGAAAGAATTAAACGGAGATTAAGAAAACAACAATGCTCCTGTGTATCAGAGTTCGAAGCCATGTTCAGGACAAAAAGGTTCGCCATCTTTCCCGCTGTTAAGTAGTCATTAATCTTTAGTTCACGATGATAAAGAAATTTTAATATTTTCTTCTTTACCTGTTATCAGATTAATGAGAAGTTATTTTGTTATTTTATTATTGAAACTCTCTTACTAGTTCTGAATTAAAATTTCGTTTATGATTTTCGTTTTCATTTTTTATGATTTTTCATTAATATTTGATGAAATTCAATCAGATAATTATAGCAGTTTAATTTTGAGGAAAAGTAAAAGAGGAAATAATAATTAAAAATATCATGTTAAGACGTGGATATCCTGTCTACTTTCGAAGCTTATACAGCCCTGGACCTTCTTTCAACCATTTTAAAGAGCGACTTTAATTACAACTATCTTGTAATATTGAAAGTATTGTTTTCGGATTTATACCTTGACAATATTTTTAAGGATTCGAAAGTCTAGTTGGAAAGAATAGCCAAAGAACTTAATTAAACTTACAAGTCCTTGGTTCGATCATTATCTCCTACATTATTAAATAAACGGATTGTGCTGTTTAAATTAATAGCCATAAACCGGGGCTAGTTACGTTTCGTACAGCTATTGTTATAAATCGTGAAAGAATCAACTTAAATATAATTTTTTTTGTGCTATTCGAATTAAAAATACAACTTCTCCCATAGCAACGGAATGTAGCAATTTGGTCTTTTAATAAATGAGTTTGAATTTCGTTTAATAGAGTTTCATCTAACTTATTGAGTTTATTTTAAAGAATAATAAATACTTGTTTTGCGTTTATTAATTTGTTTACTTACATCTGGAAAACTGTGTGGTTCATTTGAAGGTTGGTATCAGACTATATTTAAAGCGTAAAATGCAGCTATGATATAAGGGCCGGTCTGTTCATTTGCGACATTTGGCGAGCTTGAGTATTTAATGTGTAGTTGCTATACCTATCGAGTTGTATGAAATATGAAGTGGAATATTTACCACATTTTTGTGCATTTTTCTTTCCATGGCAGAGTAACGCAAATTGTCAAATAGGGACCAGCCATTACACCATAGCTGTCCCTTACAAATTGACGTCCGTTGCTATTTGACACCACGTAAGCGTTGTGTATCCTCAATGTCAACTTCGCGTCACTTGACCACGCCACGAAATGACGATGTCCGTCTCAAATTTCCCATATGTGTACCTTTATCTCAGTCTTTAACTAAATTCTGTAACACATTAAAAGTATTTATTTTTGGATTCCTTTTTTGTGTGCGTGTATGTGTGTGTGACAATATACTGCACACTCTCTCTCAAAATATGATTCGAAATAATTATTACAAATTTGTGAAGATCTCTTGAAGAAATGTCCAATATATATTTAAATCAAATTTTTATTAAGTTGTCTTGCGGATTCAAAAAATAACTATTAAATGGTGAAATTACGAAGTCTAAATGATCACTTAAGTCGTAACCTATACATTTTTGGGACTGTTACTTGAACTTTTACCTCATTTTTAACCATACCAAACTTCTTTAAAATATTAAAACTTCAACTTCATGGAGTAGCGTTACTCAAATAAAGAGTTAACTCCGTAAAATTCGAGGCAGCAAGTGCTGCTTCTAGTTTTACGGAGCAATTTTACACTAAATTCGGAGCTGCACTCTTCCAAGTAAATAGCTTATATACGACATCCGTCGCATTATTCGAGAAAAGATTCTTGGTATCGTTACATTGTTTATTCAAGAGCCCCGCCATACGTCTTTGACGTGATATCATCGAGTGTGTGGTCCCAAATGAGAAATATCTTGTCTTTTCCATTGTCCCATTCGTTTCTTGTGAGTGGGATGAGAGGGAAAAAAATCTTTGCTTAAGTGCTTGTGGCCATAAAAGAATCAAGGGAAGTTTGTGCGGACAGCCATTGAGTTGAGAAGAAGATGGAGACGCTTGGCGTGACAAAAGTGAAGCCGTCAGAAAGTCGCCAAGCTACCCTAATAAGCCCAAACAAACAGCTCACTCAATGTTAGTTCATCCTGAAACGCATCATTTTATTCCTTAATAGTTATTTAAGCCCAACTAGTGCCGAATATAATACTTTATTAAGCGAGTGGTTTTTATTTCACGAGGACGTAGGTCGAGTGAAATAATGACAAGAGCTTAATAAAGTATTATTTGGCACGTGCTTGCTTACAATAGTTTTTATAATAACGTGCAAAAAAGTATTTCTACCAATGAGTGATTTTCATGACATCATTTGGTTTTCAAGGCGATATTCGAAAATGCAAAGTAGTAAAAGAAAAGTTGTAAAATAATTTTCTATTTTGAATCAAAATTCATCATTTTTGTAGTACTTATAGTTTCCATGGAGATATTAGAAAATGCAAAAGTAATGAACCAATAGAAATAAGTGAGTTCCATGACATCATTTAGTTTCCATGAAGATATTCATGACATCATTTTGTTTTTCTACCATTCAGATACTCTTATTTACTTTACCGCACTAGTGCCGAAAGTACTACTTTCGGCACTGTCTGTGACGTAAGCACGTAAAGTGTCATTTTCGCAACGATTTATGAATGAATATGATATAAAAAGTGAACTTTTTAGAACGGTGTCATAAAAAAACAATTAATTTAAAATCCAAAAACAGTTCCAGTCTGTATTGCACGAAATCCTAATTTACACAAGATGATGGTATTTCCTTTAAGAAAAATGCGTTGTTTATTAGATATTTATTTTTCATGTAAAAAAAATAGTTTTTATTAGAGAACAATAAATCACCAAGTTGATGTAGTAATCCTATACAAACTCCACTATAGAATATCGCTTAATTGTTCGCCAAGAACGTTTGTTTGGGCTTACTATAAAGCGATCGATTACTTCACTTGGCAAATCTGTTTTTTGATTGGTTTTTGCCCGGGGACATCTCCATCTTCTTCTTAACTCTATGCGGACAGCGTATTTTTATGAAGAGCTTTCCTTCCCCTTTATCGAAAGCAAAGGAAACGGTGTTTAGAAATGACTTTTCTCAACAAAAGTAAGCCATTTAGATTGAGGTTGTCATCAATAAGTTGGCATATAAGGAAGGAACTATGGTGCTATATTGGTTCTATATGTTTGTACAGTGCGATGCAAAAGTTTAGGCAATGACGTCATTTAGCTGTAAAATTTAGAATTGTGATAGTAGAATTACAAAAATCCGTAAACATATAAAAAAATATTTTGAAATGCTATAATTGAAACATAATTGTTTGATTTGCCATAACAATAATTTTTTGCATAAAACTAGAAATTTGTATGTTGCAAAAGAGACACAAATACGAGATTATGCAAATTTAAAGTAGATAATGGCCTAATTTTTCATTTTTATTGACGAGTTGTATTTTTTATAAGATAAATTCATAAAAACACGATACCCGGTGGACTAAAAAGATTTTATAACAATATATTGGTTTAATTTTACACCAAACAGACAATATAGCCAGTTTAAATCTTTTATGGTGAAATATTACTGCATATTTGCTTCAAATTTAAAAATTTAACATTTCTAAATACGAAACCAAATATCTACATGCACTAAACACTTAATAGTTTTGCCACGAATTGCAATGGATTTAAAGACTTCATTGGCGATATTTTTAAAGAAACGTGCCGTCTTTTCCCATTATAAAATACAAAACAACGATATATTCGCTTTTTTTGTACTTTAATAAATGCAGAGAGTGTCAACTGTCAACTCTTCAAAAACTCAAAAAAGTCTGTCCTTTCAGCATAATTCACTCCACACCATTATAAACGTACCACCTTGACGCTAGAGATTTTGAGGGGGAAAACCGGTGTTTACGAAAGCTTATTTTTCAATATTCGGTTAAACCGAAAGTATTTAAATAGCACTAAAGAGACCGGTTAAATTGTAACCGGTTTTTTCTCAAGTAATTGCAAACTGCAGTTTAAAGAAGGAACTTTCGTAATAGTGTGGATGTGGAGTGAATTATGTTAAAGGACAGACTTTTTTTGCGTTTTTGAGGAGGTGACACTCTCTGCATTGTATTAAAATACAAAAAAAACAACAATATGTCGCTATTTTGTGATTTTATATGGGAAAGACGGCACGTTTCTTCAGGAAAATCGGCCAGTGCATGTCTTTAAATCCATGAATTCGTGGCAAAACATTAAGGTGATGGACTGGTAGGTATTTGGTTCGTATTTGGAGATGTTAAATCGTAAATTTGAAGCAAATATGCAGTAATATTTCACCATAAAAGATTTAAACTGGCTATATTGTCTGTTTGGTGTAAAATTAAACCAATATTGTTATAAAATCTTTTTAGTTCACCGGATATCGTGTTTTTTTTATTTATCTTATAAAAAAATACAATTCATCAATAAAAATGCAAAATTAGGCCATTATCTACTTTAAATTAGCATAATCTCGTATTTGTGTCTAAACTTTTGCAACATACAAATTTCTAGTTTTATGCAAAAAAAACACATTATTGTTACGGCAAATCAAACAATTATGTTTCAATTATAGCATTTCAAAATATATTTTTAATATGTTTACGGGCTTTTGTAATTCTACTATCACAATTCTAAATTTTCCAGCTAAATGAATTCATTGTCTAAACTTTTGCATCGCACTGTATAACAAACTGATAGAAGAATTCGATTGATGATAATCTTAATTTTTAAACCGATGAATTTTGTCATGTTGAGTATAAATGTAATATTTGGGGCAATTTGCTTAAAATAAACTATTTAAGTCCAACTCTTAACAATTTCGTTGTTATTAATGGAACATAATGGAATGGAACAAGAGGGGAACAATTTCGTTGTATGGAAGCTAAAATGACTTGCTTTACAATAAAGATGAATTTGGAGCTGCCATCTATATCAAGAAACTCTTACTAAATATCACTGAAGTCCATATTAACATTTAAAATTTTTGGGACAGATATTGTGAAAATTAATCATATAACAATCTTACCTATACAAGAAACTTCTTTTTAAAATCAATTTAAGTTTCCAATAACTTCTTTAACCGCTATTTTTTTTAGTTTTATTTTCACTTGGTAAATTACTATGTTCAAACTTAGTTGGTGAAAACTAAATTTGGAATGGCTAAATCTGCTATACTGTTAATTTATCATTATTAGTAGGTTTTCATTTGCATATTGCACCAACAACATATTTTCAAAACACTGAATTATTCTCCTTTTTTGCTAATATATATTTCTTAAATTTGTATAGATTTGCATTTAAAAGAAGATATAGATTAAGTAACAGCAAATTTCGAGACAGTAATTTTTACTTGGAACTGCCGTCTTAGCAATTTTCTTAATCTCATAATACAATTGCTTGAGTTAAAAATCAAATAAAATATAAAATGGCAGTAAATATTCCTTGACCTCAAATAATTCGCAAAAATATTTTTCAAAAAAATGAAACAGAAGTGAGAAGAATATATATAAATGAAATGCTGTTTTGATAAGTAATTCGAACTAAATTAGAATTAAATAAACGAAATCATAGAGGAGAAGAGGGTATTATGGAATAGTCGGGTAATATGGAATACCGAAGTTATTGTGGCATTTTGCAAGTATAGATGGTATAGAAATATCGATGTTTTGCGAAATGTTTTAAATAGAGGTACTTATGTGTTCTGTAAAAAAAAACAATATTGACCAAATGCATATGCAGAGTGCATATGGTCACTACTGGTTAGTGCATCATATGAAGAGTGTAATTGCAAAACTCACATTCGTAAGTATAACTAAGATATAGGGTTCAATCCCTTCATCTATACGATTTCGTCCAATTGAATTTATCATTATCAAAAGTCGCCAATTAAGGGAACGGTTCCTGTTTCTTAGTTATTCATTTGAAAATGCGAGTTTTGCAACTACACTGTTTATTTGATAAGCTGTTTATTTGTCATTAGTGTTTTTCATTGTTGTGCAATATATATTTTGAAACAATTTTTTTTTCAAAATATTTATTCAGGAGCTTTGTTCAAATTTCTTTTTTTTTAATGTCACACATAGGTTAGCGCCAAGAACCGTCTCTTAGAACAGCTAGCACGAACGCTTTTCTCTAGTCATTGAAAATATTTGATTGAGTTTCTCTCTATCTCTCTATATTAAAAAAAGTAAGCTCTTTTAAAGTGTCCGGAGCCATAACATGATGAAATATTGATGTCAGAAGCCCAAATTTTTTTGGGAGGGTGTATCTCCCTTATGCCTCAACCTTTTTTTTTTTTTTTTCAAATTTCCAATTAGTTTTTTAATTAAAAAATAAAAATTAATTTCTCTCTATGTTAAAGTATAGGATTTGAAAGTGTCCGGAGCCATAACATGAGGAAATATTGATGTCAGAAGCCCACATTTTTTTGGGAAGGTGTATCTCCCTGATGCCTCAACCCTTTTTTTTTTGTTTTTCAAATTTCCAATTAGTTTTTTAATTAAAAAATAAAAATTAATTTCTCTCTATGTTAAAGTATAGGATTTGAAAGTGTCCGGAGCCATAACATGATGAAATATTGATGTCAGAAGCCCAAATTTTTTTGGGAAGGTGTATCTCCCTTATGCCTCAACCCTTTTTTTTTGTTTTTCAAATTTCCAATTAGTTTTTTAATTAAAAATTACAATAAGTCAGCCACAAAAAAAACTTATTCCTTTTCTGCAAAACGGCCACAGAAAAAGATCATAAATATGTGATTTTGTTACGTTCTTTTTAAAGAACAGTTGCTCTCTTTTCTGTTCTTTTAAAAAGGACAGTTCTTTAACTTGTTCTTTTTACATTGGTTTTGTGTTTATATGTAGAAAAGGTTTACAGATTTTTTTTAAAAATGATTTGGCCTTAAAATATATTATAGCAAGATAGAAGGTTTATAGATTAAAATTATGTAAAAAAAAGATCGTAAAAAAAGGATAGTAAAAAAATTATGACAAAACTATTTTAAACTAACATTTAACATAACAATTACTCTAATAAACATTTTCAATAAACAAACATTTTTTATACCAAAATTATTTTATAGCAAAATTATTTTATTTAATTCTGCTTAAGTGGAATCAAAAAATTTCCATTTTTTATATTAAACAGTTTTTTTTTTTTTTTAATTTTCAGAACTGATGAAAAATATCGCGTTGATCTTTCAACTTTTTTCTTCTTCAGCTGGCAGATGACTTTCTTTTTTTTATTTAATGTCTCGGTTTTTTTTTTTTTAATTTTTATTATTCGTTCGCAGCAAAACACCACAGTAAAAGAGTTTTATTTTTTTTATTTATCCTGAAAAATGTATTCTTATAGATGCGAATAAAATAAACTTTGCACACTCGAATAATGTGACATTCCTTTTTGTTTTTTTAGAAAGTTTTTGAAGATGTTTTAATTATGGAAGTATCAAGATATGGAACATGTTAATTACTTTGGGGGGGGGGGGGAGCAAATTTAGAAAGTTTCTCTTGTTAAACATTGTTTTATGATTTGTTGTATAGCCAACATATTAAGCGAAAAGTTTTTTTAGCTTCCACACTACGTTAACAACGTAACAAGTGGAAGGTATTATAATCGTTCAATCCGTCTGTCTGTCACCCACTTTCACAGAACGAACCGCAAGTCGAACAAACGAGTGGGATACATCGTTTTAAAGCAAAACAAGAAGTTCATAAAGAACTAAAATAGCCTACTTTTCTGTTACTTAAATACTTACTGAAGTTCTAATCGGGAAAAAAAACTATGTTCCAAAAGTAAATATCATCAACAGCCGTTTCTACACTAGATTTATACACATTAGAAAAAAAAATCGAAACACAGCACCCAGCTATAATTTAAACTTCTAAAAGCCAAAATCAACTATTTTCCTTAATATTCTTTCGCAAATTAATTAAATATTATTTATCATCTGCTCGTGATTTATTTGTAGTTCGAAGAATAATTAAATATTTATTAATAACAAAATGTAATGAAACTACTCCGAACTGCATTAAAAAATAAGAAATGTAAATTAAAACTAAGCATAATTGCATGCAAAAGTATGCCTTGCCGCTTTCTTGGTAGATAATTAATGAATAATCAAAGAATCGAATTGTGCTACACTTTATGACGTCTTTCCAAACTGATTCATGAAAATATTATTTTGCTTCAAATATGTTTAAATAAATAAAGTTTCTCATGCCATTGTTGATTTGGCAACAGTGATTTAAATGACTCAAAATTGAATTTCAATGTTAATTCAATGGGAAATTCGCCGAAAGATAGTAGATTTATATCCGTCCAGACGTACAGACAGACGGACAAAAAGTATGAAAGTTGGGTATCTGAGGTCATAGCTTTCTAACAAAAAAAGAATTTTTAAGATCCGAGGGATAGAACCGATTTTGGAAGAGGGATACGGACAGACAGACGGAAAGACAGACAGACATACGAACAGACAGACAGATGGACATCAACCGCATTTCAATACCTACAGTGATTTAAATGACTCAAAATTGAATTTCAATGCTAATTCAACGGGAAATTCGCCGACAGATAGTAGATTTATGTCCGTCCGGACGTACAGACAGACGGACAAAAAGTATGAAAGTTGGGTATCTGAGGTCATAGCTTTCTAACAAAAAAAGAATTTTTAAGATCCGATGATTAGAACCGATTTTGGAAGGGGGGTACAGACAGGCGGACGGACAGACATACGAACAGACAGACATACGAACAGACAGACAGATGGACAGACAGACAGTTGGACATCAACCGCATTTCAATACCTACAGTGATTTAAATGACTCAAAATTGAATTTCAATGCTAATTCAATGGGAAATTCGCCGACAGATAGTAGATTTATGTCCGTCCGGACGTATAGACAGACGGACAAAAAGTATGAAAGTTGGGTATCTGAGGTTATAGCTTTCTAACAAAAAAAGAATTTTTAAGATCCGATGATTAGAACCGATTTTGGAAGGGGGGTACGGACGGACAGACAGACGGACATCGACCGCATGTCAATACCTACTTTTTCATTTTTTTAATTCTTTCGAATTAAAAAAAGAAAAGTAGGCTAAAAATCAGGATAGGTTACATCCCAAATTTCATTAAAATATTTATTTATGTGATATGATTCAGTTTGGATTGTTGTAATATCACAATAGAGTGAGATGAGAGTAATAATGAGTGAGAGTGATAATGAGTAAACATTTACTTTGCGAAAGAAGATTAATGAAAATAGTTAATTTTGGCGTTTAAAAGTTTGAATTAGAAATAAATTATAAGCTGAAGGCCCTGTTTGGCGAATTTCTTTCTGAGGTGTATAAATAGTGCGTTTTTTGTTGAGCGCAAATATTGTGTGGAAGCGATTTAAGTGACAGATTCTGTAACAAACCTACTTTTTAGTTTTATTTTTCGTTGTGAGATGCGTTTTTGCAAGGATCTCCCTACGTGTTACGTTTCACCATTTTTTGTTTACGTAAATGATAGTGTTTTTGTCTTTATGTATCTGTCCATGGTCTACTCAACTTTAAGGTCACAGAAGCTCTTTAGACGTCATGCAATCCGACCGGTCCGAAATGTAAGCAATTTCAAAGGAAAAGTACGAAACCTATTTGCGCACGGCCAATTATATATACTTATCTGGTTGCGAACAGGTTTCGTTTCTCTCTTTCGGAACAGCCAACAACCTGAAAAAAATTAATTTGGCGAGCGATAGCGAGCAGGGGGCGTAGCCCCCTGCATGCCGCGAAGCGTCCAATGGGATTATTACTTAAAAAAAGTCATACAACTTTAAAATTTTGAGTGAGCCATTGGGTTTTTAAAAAGAACCTAAAAGTAAAAACAGGCAAGGTTAATTCTGCGAAATTAACGGGGGTTGGCGAAAAATTACTGAAAACAGCAATACAATATTAATATATTTTTTTAAGTAATATAACATAGCGGCCGCGAAGCGCTCCAATGGAATTGCGCAGCAATTCCCGTGGGTTTGCGAGCGATAGCGATCCGAGAATGCAAGCTTGCGGCCCAATGAGACTGCGCAGAAATATCCAAGGGTGCGAGCTTGCGGCTGAATATAACTATATTACCAAGGATCGACATAATTTTGTCATAGATACAGATCTGGATGGCAAAATATGCATAGGCCTGTGCAAAGTTGGGTTAGAAAAGTTACGTTCACCAGCGAGCTGGCCGTGAAGCGGCTTATGGGAAACCGGGGGTTGGTAAGCCATAGCGGGCAGGGGGCGAAGCCCCATGCCGTCCGCGAAGCGGCCAATGGAATTGCGCAGCAATTCTGGGGGTTGGCGAGCGATAGCGAGCAGGGGGCGGAGCCCCCTAGTAATTTAAATAAAGACAAGGTTAACAAAACAAATTCTATACTTGAATTCAATTTTTGGAAAGGACACATTTTTAGAATTGTTTGCTAAACTTATTCGTCTTTTAGACTTTCATAATTATTTTGTTAAAATAATTTATTGTGAATCGCATTATAATTTAAAAAGGATTCAAATGTATTATTTTATATAAAACACTTTTGAATTTTTTTATTTTATCTTGCTAGATTTAAAAAAAAAAAAACTTAGTAAGTGTAGGAACTAAACAATGAGGAATTTCGCGTCAATCATGATAGTCATTGGAAACTGGTAAAGTATTAGATTTATTTTGGACCAACCTTGCTGGGCCTCTGGCCTGTTGTTGGTCGACATTTTTTGTATTTGTAATCTGACCAACTGATTGGGACGTCCGGGCTGCATTGCATCACACTGGCCATTCTTGTAAGTTAAACTGGGCACTGTAAGCCTTGGCCATTTACCTTGATGGGTTTTTTTATAATTTGATACAGATAATAAATAAGATAATTTTTAAAAAAAAATAAGATAACAATTCACCAATTAAATCATTAAAAATCTGCTTAAATGGCAGCTACAGTTTGAGCATTCTTTTTTTTAATACAGAAAGTCTACTAAGGTGTTTTTTGCTTTCTATTACTTAATATGAAATATAAGGTAATGAAATTATTATGATGGAGTTTGAAAATCCAAAATGAAAATAATAAAAACTGTGTTTTCTACAAGCCTTGGTGGGTGCTGATTCTAAATAAAAAAGTGTTTTTCGAACATTGAGTCCATCAATCTGTCTAAAATCACTCTACAGCTCCACCAAAAAGAGCTACGGACTTCAAATGTGATACACGAGTTCACTCTACTTATCGGACGGTCAATCTGTCTAAAATCACTCTACAGCTCCACCAAAAAGAGCTACGGACTTCAAATGTGATACACGAGTTCACTCTACTTATCGGACGGTAGGTTATACCGTCCGATAAGTAGAGTGATAGATATTTAGAACCACAGTCAAGTTACGAGCCGATACATGAGTAGGTACCCAATGCAACTTTTAAGGGTGACATCGTACGCGATGTCGGGAATTTGGAGGATATTTAAAGTGCCCTTCCTCTACAAGGGATATTATTCTTCGGACATTTTTTGGCTGCACAAGCCCTTTATAAGTCAGCAGTTATTTTGGCGATGCCCGGACCTGAACCTGGGACCTACCGCATGCAAGGCGAAAGTCTTTACCGACTGGGCCAGCCACTATCGAACCCCCAGCCCTATCGAGTTGTATGAAATATGAAGTGGAATGTTTACCACGTTTGGGCAGTTTCGTGGCGCTAATCGTGAAAAGAAACATGTCATTATATCATAGCTGTTCTGGCAATTTGAACAGGGGCCTATGGGAAAGCCCTCAAACTCCTGGAAGGGCCTGTATACAATTAACCCCTCATATCAGAATGGGAGGAGATTATAATATCCTGATAGAGTGGACCAGTGGAGAGGGGATCACTTGGTATAAAATAAAATTTTACATAAAAAAACTACTAATTAGGATTATTAAGGGTACACCCGTGCAACCCGTGCGTCATGCATAATTATGGTTATTAAGGGTACACCTGTGCAACGCCGGGTTTATAAAGCTAGTATTATGATAAGTCTCGCTTTCTCATTTTTGCAGCAAAATAAATTACACCATTCTTCTTCAAACAAAGTTAGCAAACGATAAAGACTATTAATAAAATCTGCGAAAGAAGATTAATGAAAATATATAATTTTGACGTTTAAATTAGAACTAGCTAAAGGCTCCGTTTGGCAAATTTGCTTCTAAGGTGTATAAATAGTGTATTTCCTATTGAGCACAAATGTTGGGTGGAAGTGGTTTAAGTGATAGATTCCCTTACAAACCTACTAGTTTTAATTCTTATATTCATGTGTGCCATAAACTTAAAATCAAACCAAAAAATTCAGGACGGTCTTTATTTGAAACAGAATCTGCCACTTAGAACCGCTGCCTCACAAAATTCATGCATCTAAAAAACATAATTAAAAAAAACACAAAACATAGCATTTAGTTTTATGTTATGTTTAGTTCTATGTCTTTTATGTGTAAAAATTAAACTATTTTTCTTTGAAAATTCATTAATTATTTCTCGTTTGCAAAAAATCTCTTTTGGGGAGGATGTGGCAAGTTTCTCTAAGCTCTATAATATAAGGTTTTATTGCAAATTTCAATTTAAGGATTGGCTTATTTACTTTGTACGTATAGGCATTAGGAGAGCATACAAATTTTGATACATACAATCACATTATACAAATTTAATAAAAGTATTTAATGAAAAAATCTTTTTACATAATTCATAGAATACATAAAAAAACTTAATTCCTAAAAAAAAATACTTATTTTTTTATTTTGTGAAATGTTGATTTACAATTAACTACAGTGATTTTTACAATGTAGATTTTTATAAATATAGACATAAAAAGATATTCACAATGCTACAGATCTAAATTCAGAGATCTTCCAACAACAGATTGTAAATAAATTTTGTTGTTTGAAGAAAGCTCAGCCTTCATAGTAAAACCACAATCTTCATCCAACTTAACTTCAGAGTATAGTAAAATATGTTGCCTCACAACCTAAAATAAAATTTATAATGTTCAAGAGGCATAGAAAAAATTAATAGTATGGTGTAAAAATAACAGCATATTAACAGGTTTTAAAAGTTTCATGAAGTTCACCATAGGCTTTGAGGCCTATCCAAGTCTATCTCTAAGGTGCTAATTGCTAGTGATTATAAATGCTAAGAGGCTAGTTGAAAAATAATTTAACACTCAAAAGATACAAATAAGCAACAATACAAAACATCAGCATATTTATAAACTTAATTCTCAATTGGAATTCCCCAAGTTGATTTATCGTTGCTAGAGCTACACAAAGGCAATAAGAGTTGTGATTTAGTAACACAGCCAAGTGAGAGCTGACACCCGAGTAGGCACGTAACACAGCTTTTTAGGAGTGTCATCGCACACAGCATATTTAACATCCACTCTCTCTACACAGCGTATTATTTGTCTGTCTCTTTGGCTGACAGGCAGTTATTTTGGCCATTCCCGGGCCTGAACCCAAGACCTTTTGCATGCAAGGCAAGCGCCTTATCGACTGTACTCCTCAGCTCTCAATTACAAGAAATGGTAAAAGTGATGTAGAAAAATACATTGCATTAAGCTTCTTAACTTCTGCTGTAAAATTTGAATAAATCCACTACCATCAATTCATAAGGCAAGGGACTGAGAAAAAGAACCTCAAACATCTATAACACAATTGCTTCAAAGCAGATTGTAATTATCTTTTCTCCAAGTAGGACTCAAATAAGAGCTGATTAGAAAAAAAGTACATATATCCAACGATAGCCTCCTACATAATATGCTTTCCAAATTTGAGAAATAACAAGGATTTACATCAGTGGCTCCCAACCTTTTCTGGACCATCGCCTCGTATTTTAGGTTGATTAACATCCATCGCCCCCTTTTAATTTTCATGTTATGTCTAATCATAATTTGAGTTAAAGTGTAACTATAAAACAGTTTTATAGCACTTACTACCGTTTAAAAAAACAACCAAAAAGAAGCTTTATCCGGTCACATTTAAATAAAATAGAAAAAACATAAAACACATATTTTTAAAGAACAAAAGTGAACTAATTAATTAAGAAATTTTTGTTATAGGTTTCTAGAAAATTTAAGAGAGTTTAAAGTAAAAATTTGCTGGTTTGGTTATGGTTGGAGAATGGTTTTTACTGTACAAAGGTACATTATTTTAATTTCCCCCCTTTGAATACTCATCGCCCCCTGATCACCCCTCAAGTATTTTTTGCCCCCTTGATAACACAAATCGCCCACTTGGGGGCGATCGCCCCCAGGTTGGGAACCGCTGATTTACATGCTGTCAGGCAGCAGTGTGGCTGGTAGTGCCATCTATGGTAAATTGGGAAGGCGAAGGCCTATTTTCAAAAATATTGATTTATAATCCATCAAAATGAATAAAAAATCATTCATTATTCATTACAAATAATTAAAATCAATTATCTATTAAATCTATTATTAAAAAATTCATACTGGAACAAAAACTTAGATTGAAAACAAACGGACACATAGTGTGTTACTTTATGAGCATATCATGAACCATGTGTCATCACAATTTTGCAAGGATGCGCCATCTACCGACTGTGGACTTTGCTTACTTACTTTTGCTTGAGGACTTACTTTTGCTTGAGCCATTATTATATAGGCAGCTATGAATCTAACTTGTACAATTAGTTACTTAGCTTCTCAGATGTTGCCATCACATGTTTAAAAAAATTTACGCAAATGCTTAAGAAAAATACAATTTAAAACTACCAAAAGAATTTTAAAAATTCGATTATAACCTTTTGTTTTGAATCTAATATGCTAGTTATTAGTGTCTTTTGCTGATATTTTGATTCAACTTCTTCAGAAAATATATAATGATGAACATGGTGTACTGCCATCAAGTAAATCAGTGGACATCTTACCAATGTAAGAGAACCTGTGCATGAAAAAATTATAATTTCATTCAACATAAAAATAACTATCAAATATGTTTTAAAATGAAGTTTGCACATGCTGTTAGCATTGTTTAGACAAACTTTAATTTAAACATAAATTTACACAGTATAATGCATATTACGAAACGTAATGGGGTTGTTTCAGATGATTCTCCTGCTTTCATTTTTGCATTTCCAGCAATTTCATTGGTTGTTTCGTTTTCACTCTTAAAATGAGCGATTTTTTTGTCTCCTGTGTTTTACTTTAGAGTTCATAATGGGAAACTTGCTTTTATTCCTGCTATTTATTAAACTTTATTGGTTTTAATGAATTTGAAGCATGCAAAGCATTAAAAAAACATCAATGTTATCAGAAAACTTCGTTTTGGCGGAGATTTTGGGACAGCAATTTAACGTGATTCACAAAGAAAGAAAAGCTTTAGTTCAACTGAAAGAAGAGTTTGTAAAAACATTCGTTTCAATAAGGTAAGAAAATATGGTATAGTTCAAAACAAATGTAATTCCAGTACCAAGAATGAAAACAATACTGCTGGATCTGTTGCCACTCACGACGTGAAACACACCATGCCTATTCAATTTTTTTATAATTCAAAAACACTTTTTTTTTATAAATTTGAAATGAAAAAGTTGTATTTTCCTGACGATTTAAATATCAATTTTCACTGATTTAAATATTATTTGTGTTACAAAATACCAATCTTATATAATCATTTTAATAAAACTATGCATACAAAAAAACACAAAGATAAACATAAATTGAATATATTTTTAGGGAAAACTTTAACTAACATGGGAAAAAACAGCACAAGTAGATTAACTAATATAGCTGTCAGAAAATTAGTAAATAAATAGCAAAGATAAAGTTTATAATAGATAAATATGCAAGTTCAATCTTAGTTTTACCTTTAATTATTTAGAAAATTCACTCTACATTGGCAACGATCATTTCCTTGAATTGATCAAAAATAACTAATTTATTAGAGATTAATGCATAAGTAGTATTTTAAGTGTTGTTAGATTTTTAAAATTGCTTAATGTAGAACTTTTTGCAACTGCTCTCTCTGCACAAGTATACAAAAATTAACAATTTGTTACATAAAGTATAAAAAATAACAAAAAAAATAATATTGTACCAGATGCTAGGAGACTATAATACTTGGAAATTAAGCTAAACTTCTGTTCATATGGTTCCAAGTAACATTTCAAAGGAACAAAAAGCTGAAAAAATACAATAAAAGTTTAAAAAAAACAGTTCACCAAAAGTCTAAATTTCACAAACCTATATATTTTTTTTCTAGAGTATTTACCTTAGAAAGTGGAACTCTAAGAAAATGCAACACTTGTGAATGTTCCGTAAGAAATAGTTTTCTCCAATCACTTGGATAGCATTGTTGAAGGGGAAATACTATGAAGTTTCCAAACAACTCGTCTCCGTATGAAATATCTTCAAACTGGTTTAACATTTCCATATATCTATAAGTTAAAAAAATTTAAAATTTATCAACTCTCCCAATATCTAATGCAACATAAAAAGTTTTTTTTTTCAAGAAATTATTTTGTATCATTTATCATTTTTACTATTGTGAAAATAAAGTATTATAAAGTGTTTTTACACACTATAATACGTTTTAATTTTATTTAAAGTTTTAAAAAAATTAAAGTTTATTTAACATACTATTTATTTTGCTAAGATATACTAAATTTAAACCTTCAACAACAAATAACAAAAAATTTAATGTCCATCAAAACAAAAAGATAATTAATACACAATTAAATATAAGTAACAAATTATTCATTGAAGTAACATACTTTTCAAATATGTTAAAAATATATTCTTAATCAAACATTCTGGTTATTCTGAATTAATACTCACAAGTCATCAAAACTATTTAGTGTACTCCATTTAAATTCTGTTAGCCTGATCTCTTTGTGGGTTAATATTGATGATATACATTCTTCTACAAGTTTGTTTATTTCAGATTTTCGAAAAAAGTTGTCATCTGTTTAAAAAAAAGTTTTTTTATAATATCTATAATAGCATAAATAAATTTACATTAAAGACAAAAAATTAAATTCTATACACAAAATTATTTTAAATCTATGTTTATATTAATAATTTTTTTAATAGAAGGTAATTATGTTAATCTATTTTAATATAAAAATATAAGTTACATTTCTTTTATTGAGTTTCGAAAGTAAACAATTAAGCATTATTAAACTCAAATTGTAAAAAAATTACTCTCACATTAAAAACAAAATAAGATTTTAAAAAAATTATTGAAATTTTTGGTATAATAATAGTGCTATGCAATTATTTGTTTAAAAGCAACTGCTAACTAATTGTCAATAATCTGACAATGAAAACTTTTGAAACAGATGTACTAAGAAAAAGAAATCTCGGAGATGCAGTTTATTGGTTTCTTAAAAGAAATTTTCATACAGGCAAAAGTAATATCCTAATAAGATAATATAAAAAATACAAACACACAAAAATAAGATACATGAAACAATATGTAAACATGTGTTTAAACTATTGTAAGAAATGTAAAAACTTCATAAAACTTACCAAGTAAGAATAGCATACACAAATAGCAAAACTCAACCGAAACAGGAATATTTTTTACAAATGGTAAAGCAAATTTATGAGAAATCAAAATCCATTCTAAGCAGCTTAAAAGTTCCATTTCATCACCAGTTGTTAACTTATTATCACATGTTCTAGAAATAAAGTGACATACAAAGTAAATAAAAATAAGCTTAAAACTTGTAAAAAGAAAGTAAAACTAAAGATTTAAGACTTAAAAAAGTTTGAAGATATATCCTCAGGACAGAAGTAGAATTTCAGCAACAGAAATTTGCAAAATCTATAATATTAAAAAAAAATTGTGTGATTGTATGTTTGTGTGTGTCTCTTATAGACTCGACTTAAACTAGACATTTGTTTGACTCGTAACTTGGCACAAATGAGTAGTTCATACTTAGATTATGTTTTTGAACTTTCAGCTTTCAAAATGTTCTGGGTGTGTTGGGGTGTATGAATTATGGGTTGGAAAGAAAGGATGGTTCCTGGAACCCAGATGGGTAAAAGAAAGGGGTATGTTTACTTTGAAACAGGTCCAGTTTGAGTGCAATAAGAGCCGAAGGACAGGTTGAAATCGACACATTGTTAAAGATTGCAATCTCCCTGCCACTTGCCACTAATAGTATAACTTAAAATATGGAGAACTGAAAAAAATATTAAGGATAGGAAATTTAGGTTCACTACAAGTGAACTATCCTCTTCTAAGTAGTTCACTATATCCATATAAAATAACATTAGTTGAATAAGAGTTTGGAAGGGACCACTAAAAAAGGTTCATTACCCCCAAGCAAGGGTTCACTATATTCCAGATTCACTATAGCAGGGTTCGACTGTATATATCTCTCTAAGAGATAAGCAAATTGGCTGAGATGTAAGCTTGTTTTCACTGCATGGGTTTAAAATTTAAATTTCTAACTTAAAATGTAGTTTATTTAAATTTGTCAGGTTATATTTCTGTAGCAGATGATTATAAAGGATTCCTCCATACTTCAAACTTCAGCAAAATTATAAATTTAAAAAAAATTGTGTGTGTTGCTGGGAAAACTGACGGGTTTATACGTTTATAAACCTAAGAGGGTTAAACCATAATTAAACTATCCAGTTACACATAGATTATTATTTTAAATTATTTTTAAACTGTATCAAAATAATTAACATCAATAAATTTTTCTAACCGAATCATATTAAAATGTAAATTTTATATTTAAGTAATACACTAACTTTAGTATAAAAGCTGTAATAAAAACAAAATGCATCAATGTATAAACTCTGTGGCTGTTACAACTGAAAGTGTTGATATGCTAGTCTTCTCAGCAATTAACATAGTTTTTAATTTGTCACAAAAAAAGGCCAATTTTGATTCAACTTTAGAACTAACGTTAACATAAGTAGGAGAAAATTAAAAATTTTAAGAACAAATATAACTGTTAAATTGCTTATTAAGAACACAATTTTATACAATATCTATTAACTGTGCTCACTTTTTGGGGATATTAATATTATGCTTAGAACTGAGCATTTCCTATCTGGTCATTTTAAAAATTTAATTATAATTTAAGTTTGAAAATTGTTTGTTAACAAATCTTTTGGAATTAATTTAGTGTTTTGTGTTTGGCTCGCATGCTTGTAAAGCTTAGGTAAGTTGTATTTTTGTAGTGTAGACAATAGCATGAACTAAATTTAATAGATTTTGGCAAATTATAATACATTTGTTAATTTTAAGTTGACAACTTACCTTTCCTTGGAATTTTTATATTTCTTCCAAATTGGAGTATAAAACCAATCTTTTGGCAATAAAAACTCTGATTTTGAAGGTGAAACTAATGACCTACATCTTACTGAAGACAATATTTTCCTATAAATATAAAGAAATTTTTATTCATAAGTACTCTACAAAAAATGCAATAAAAATCTAAATCATTATATATTACATTAGCTTTTTAAAAACCACCAATATTTATTTTTATAGTAGTAAATAGAGATAAAAACTATAACAGAAATAATTTTTTGGAACATTTATTAATGTTGGAATTCTTAAAAATAATTTTATATGCCTTACAATCTAAAACTACAAAGGTTAAAAACCAAAAACGTCAAAAGTTTGAATATATTTTTCTGCATACAAATTCCTTCAAATAGTGACATTAAGAATTCTAGATTCAACTAAAAGCTATCAGCATTATTGCTTAAAGTTATTTGATGGATTTTGCTCAGTTTAAACTATGCACTATTTATAGATAGTTAAAAAAATTAAAGTATGGATTATACAATACAATGCAATCAGTTAAGGTTTTGAGCAACATGATACAAAATTTAAAAAAAAATAATAATAATACCTAGAATGGGAAATAGCTTCATCTTTTAATAAACATACTGAATAGCGCGAGAAAATAACTGGAAGTTTTCCAATCAATTCCTTGGTTGCCTCATCTTCTAAATGTTCTTTCTTAGTAGAACTGCAAGAAATACAACTAATATCAAAACATCAATTACGTTAACGATTGCCAAACAACACTAGTATCTTAGATATACTCTTGTCATTCTCATTTCCTAAAAATAAAATAGAAGCATTTCCTACATATTATGCCTCAATGACTGAAAAGCAAACACATTTATAATAACTAAATTATAATAAAAATAAAAAAATTAATGGGTAACAGACTGGCTAGAGAAAAATAGACATAATAAAATACTATGGCTTCACTTTAATATGATTTTAGTTAAAATGTTTCGGGAATTATTGTATAGATGCTCTTCAACTGTGCCTTTATTTGTACTGTCTGAAGGTGGTATCCCACTTTACAGATGTAATCAACCGCAAGTTTTTTTAGATAGAATTCTTAATTAATATAAAATAGTACCTCATATAAGACTCAAAATTTTTAGATACCAAAGCTAATTTAAGATTTAAAATCATTCAAATCAGAATAAAAATATACTTACAGAAAGTAATTTCGATTAAAAATTATGTTTTCAAAAAGGTCCTTAGCAATGCTTTCATCGGGTGCTCTTAAAATAGGCAATAAAGATGATGCTACATTATACCATAGCGAAGTATCCTGTAAACCCTAAAAAATATATAGGAAAACTGCCTTACAAAATTGTTCATTTTGTACATAAAACTAACTTCTCTATAACAAACTTCAAGTCAATAAAATAACATGTCCTGTGCATAAGTAATAGGGTGCAGCGGAAAAATTTGGTTTTAGAAATACAAGGTTTGTAATTACAATACACAATTGCACATTTATAGTTTCAACAACTCTTAAAATTTTCAAGATATCCTTATTTTTTTTAATTAGTAGTGATAACCACATCACTGGTAAGAGCTGAAATAGTATATACTTTAAATGAACCACAAGTTTTAACTGTGATAGGGAAGACAATTACTTGTTACTTAATTCAATAAAGGTTTACAAAAATTAAATATATTATAACATCACTTTTTGAAATTGGTTAAAGTACTTTTTTTTTAAATTTTCAATAAATAATAAACAAAATATTCAAATCAATTTCAAAAAGTGGTACTATAGAGCCCTGTAAGCCAGCATTTACAGGCCTCAGAACTAGGAATGCTCTAAAATAAGTAGACAAAAGATACTTTCAAATAAAAAATAGAGACTAAAAGTAGACTATAGTAATCAGCGTTTTGCAAACCATTTCAGCAAAAAAAAAAACTTTCATCAGAAATTGCAATTAACGACACCTTGAAAATCCATAAATTACGAATTTATAAAACGTAAAACTAAACATCAGTAATGTAGCGAATTTTCGGAAATTGGCTAATACAGTTCAGAACCAAACACCCATAATGTTCTATAATCCGGACACTTTTGAATTTTGGCGAGATTCAGATTTTTTTTTAAAAACTTAAACCTGTCTAAAATCAAAAACCACAATATAAGCCGAAGAAGAAATGGCAAAAAAAAGTTTAAAAAGGAAGAAAAAAAATCAAGCTCGAACACTTGATCAGCCGAAAATATTATGGTTGGTCTTAACCGGAATTACAAAAGTAACGAGACGCTCTTCCGATCAGCATAGGCAAAAAAATGTCAATCATTATGAAGCAATGTGACCTCATCGGCGGATTTCATGAAATATACTAGGCAGCAAAATAAGCAAATCGGGAAGCATTATTGGATTGTATTGGCCGGTAACTGATATTCGAAGACATCTTAGTGTAATTAAATCGAAATTCATCTTCAAATTTTATTTGAATTTGTATATTATTTAAACTTGTTGTTTTGTACTATGATTCAAAACTTTGAAGTCAAAAAATCACTTATCCTTAATACAAATAAACAATTTGCAACAAAACTCGAAGATCGCTTAATCGTGAAACCTTGAATATCGACAAATCAAAAAATCCCCAAATATCAGTAAAAACGACAAAATCACAAATAAGCAATATCTAAATCGTGTAACTGAAAATGTGTAAATCATGCATCTTCAAAAATCGGAAAATTGAAGACTCTTGAAAATAAACAAACCAAAAAATTAGCATATCACATAATCTTAAATTACGCCCAAATAATAAATCTAGGCTAACTGCAAAGACGGAAAATCGAGAATCGTTGAAAATCAGCAAACAAACGGAGAACCATAAAAACCTACATAACAAATAACTTTTAAAAATTCGAGCAATTCATTCAAAATTATAAATCTTAAGATAAAATGACAAATCTTGTAACTTTGAAGGAATTGGACAGTTGCAGAAAAATAGAGAACTCTTGAAACCAGCAAATCTGAAATTTACAATGGGGGATTTTTTTTTAAAATTGGCTGATCGATCGCTAAGCTTCGAAATAAACGATACAAAAAGCTTATCTTCATAAATCTATATGATTCAAAACTTGCAGAAAGTGGCGAAATTTCCCGGCGCACACCAGAATTTCAACAAATTCAAGCATAATTCCCGATTTTCCCTGCACTAAAAAATCCAAGTACAATTCCTGACTTTCCAGATTTTATCCGATGGCTGGACACGGATGTCATTACAAAAACCCGTTGAAAAATACAAAATAAAACGCTGCAATCCCGCAGATTTGAGTCGTAACATCACCGCTAGAAAATTTAAAGATATGTAATTGCATGAGAAAAAAGTTCTTATTCTTAATTTGCCAACAACGTGTTTGTGAAATCTCGGCGAAAGTTAGCCGCGCTGGTGAAAAAAAAGAGACTTTAGAGACTTTGGCCTGAAAAAAGATACTTTTAGAGACACTTCAAAAAAATAGATACTAATAGCTAGAAAAGAGACTAGTTCCGAGGCCTGCATTTATCATATAAAGAAACCATTTGTAAAAATATTCCATACAATTGGAGTAATTTGGCTTTAAAAAATTATCATTTTTGTTCCATTAGATTAACACAGAGAGAAGACTTGTATTTGGAAACACTAGTTACCTTTCCTAATCCCCTCTTAAAGGCAATGGTTAATGAATAAATAGATGATTTTTTTAAAGCACATTTTTTTCTTCAAATATAAGCTTATATCAACTAAGACAGATTCACACAGCTACAAGTTTACTATATCTATTATTCCCTACAGCAAGTGTTAACTAAGATCAGATTTTAAAATAAGTAAGTGATTATTATTTTGTAAACGTGCACTTTTTTTAATAATCTTAATCTTTTGTATTGTTAATAAAATCTGTCATGGTTATGCTATTACCTCAGTAGATGGCAACAGAAGAACTTGTGACAGGAAATATGTCTCGTATCTAGCAAACCAAGAATCAGCATTTAGGTTTTCAGAAGAAATCCTTCTTAAGTACTTCCTGATTGAGATATTATGTAATACTTTTTGGAGCATCTGGAAATAAACACATATTACACATTTCATTAATAACGTGGACTGATGTTTCATATGCAAATGAAATATTTTACCAAATCTTAATAGCAATAAAATTGGTATTAAAGATTTTCAAAAATATGCTATATTTAGCTTGGGTGGTATAGCTAATGTAAAAGCTTGGTGTCTATACATAAATTCAACTATTAAAAAACAAGAAGGTTCAATGGATGAACAGTTTTGTATAAAAGCGATTATTTAATTTCATCAAAAGGTTTATCCAAGGCAATTTTCCAATAAGTAGCATTAGTATTGGTTATTCCATAATAATATTTTATTAAAATGGATAAAAGTTATTTTTAAATAAAAACTATGAAAGAAGCTGTTTGAAAACAGCACAAGCTATACCAAATCAACGAAACACATTCATAATAAATGTAAACTTCCTTCAAAATATCAAAACAATTCTTTAAATTAGCTACTAGCAATACATTAAGCAAACCTAGTTCTTCTTGAAAAAAATATAAATGAAAAAAAAAACTTTGCAAGAGCTAATGTTAATAAAATTTTGTATCACAAACTTACTATATTATCACTAAGAGGGATTAAATCTTTTTGCAAAGCAGATAACTTTATAACTGCAAGAAGGAATGGAATAGGAGATTTTTTCTTAATAGTTGGTATGATATCATCTTTCCAAAGAATACTACCTAAGGATACGATTGTCTTACTGTCTCGGTAGTTGCCAGATTTGCCTGAATGCAAAAGCAAAGAAGATGACCTACAGAATAAATTACAAAAAGTTCAAATATAAAATATCTCAAACATAAAAAGAATGAACTATATATTGAAAACTTATATTAGACAAGAATATCCTTGGCTTAGCGCCAAGATGTTTAATGTGTTTTAATAAAAATCGAAAAAAGTGCAATTACTTTGAACTGCAAAAACCTGACATATTCTAACCTTTGTATTTCTTTACTACATCTAACTTGAAAAGCATGCAATCATAGTTGAAAATTACAGAGATAAATTGTTCGAGCAAAAAACCTCTATTTACTCATTAATAGGAGATGCTATCAAACCCTACAATGTCACAAACCCTACCAAACCACATAATGTCTCGTAATTTAAGGAGTTTTCAAAATAAAAAAAAATCTTCCGCCTTAAACTTGTTCCTTAATTAGGGATAAAAGAGCACAATGGGATACTTCTTTGTATTTTCAATTTATTTTTTAATCCCTTTCTAGCCTATCTGTAAAATACTCAATATATGTGTAGTACAAAACGGACTGTAGTGATTTCAAACAAAACTGCAACGGAGGGTAGAAAAAATGTTGTACTAGTATGTGGTCAGCATTTTTACCTAGGTATGTTCGAATCTATTATCTCCAAAGCTACTGCTAAGCATATCATTAAATATTTTCTATCGGCAATGTACTTAACATTTTCAGGAGCTAAACCAATGATATATATTGAAGAATATATAAGAATTTTGTTTTATAAATTTGCATTAAAGCAGATCTCTTTATTTTCCTATTTCTAAAAATAATTATAATTAATCAAATAAAATTTATATAAATAGTAATAAACTACATTATTAAGTAAAAAATTTAATTAAAACGCATATCATTAATATAAAATAAAAACAATTCTAACAAGAACTAACAGAAAAACACACAGTAGTTTACTTTTTATATAACTTTAATAAACAGAATTACAGAATTTTTATGTAAGTTAAAAATAAGCTTGTGCATAAGAAAATATTCAAAGACATTGTGAATTGCATTTTCTATCACTTAATGCTTAAACAGAAAATTTTATTAATTCAACTTACCCAATGCTTAATAGCAAGTCTTTAAAACCTTCAGATTCAATGCAGGAGAACAGATAATTTTGAAAAAGATCTGTTGTTTCAGGACAGTGTTTTAAAGCTTCAGAAATGCACTAATAACAGTATAACATTGTCATTAGTTATTTTCATGTTTCAGTAAATTTAGTGGTGTTCTCTTAAGGCTATTATTATTTTGTATGGAAAAAATATGGATAAAGAAACGGTTAGTCAAAAGGTATTCATAGCTGACAAGATTTATTACAAGATAAACTTTGTACAAAAATGTTTAGAATTATTGCTTTATTGTAATAAATCTAGGATTTGTATGGACAAGTAAAAAGTAAAAGAGAATTGTTCTAATCGAAAATAGCTATTCAAATTTTAAATATGATACCTGTCAGGCAAGAAAATGCAAGCTAATCAAAAAGACTGAAATCTAAATTTAAAAAATATTGCACTATTGGCGTCACATTGTGCAAGCCAATTTAAAAATTAAATTATATCCTATAAAGTGCACACATAAGAAAATGCATCAATCTCAGAATCAGCCAAAATGAGATTTAAAAAAAGCCAGATTTCTACTGAAGGACAGAACACTTTTATGCCTGATCTGGCAAAGAAACAATGTTTGCCACAATATTGGTAAAACATACATACAAAATGTGTATATTTAATTAAGTATTAATATACAAGTCAAATTATATCACATAGGTATTTTTTTTAAGAATAATATGTTCTATTAACCAAAAAAATATGTGAGAAACTGAACTTAGTAAAATTAATATATTTGCATTGTGTTTTCTAATCCATTTAAACAATAAATTGCATCAATTTTTAAACTAACATAACCTGGAAAATACTTACTGGAATGTAGATTTCTTTGTAGTATGTAGAAACAAAATTCATACATCCAGAAACAAGCATCATACCATGCTAGGGAAATATCAAATTTCAGAATAATAATAAAAAGTTTTTAATTGTTAAAATAAATATTTTATTTTAATTACATTACAACTGTTAGTTGAAAACTTATTTTTAAGAAGTATATATGTATTTAGAAACTGTTAATAACTGCAATGCACTCAAATATAAAGCAGTTAAACATTAATTTCATCATAATCTATCATCCTTTATAAAATGCCAAAAAGATATTCAAGTATAGGAAAAACAGTAAGAAATAATTAAATACTTTTAAATTAAATGTGTTATGCATAAAACAAAAGTAAAAACGTTTGTAAATTTACTTATATTTGTTATATGCCATATTTTTTTTAAATATCCTTTGATATCCTATGCTCAGCAATAACCATTGAAACAACTACAAATTAAAAGTGTCTTAACACAAGTTAATTGACAATAAAACTAAAAAATACATTAAAATAGAAGAAACTTACATCAGACACATGACCTTGGGAAAATTGAAACAACCATTTCTTAAGACACTCCAATGCTTTGTCAAAAACAATGCCTTGCAAGTTTGAAGAGCTATTTAGAAGGTGAAAAATTAAATAATTTATAAATATGCAGATGTTCAGCGGCTCTTGTCAATCAGTTTAGCCTGTATACAAATAACTACTTGCCATAAACTAATGAAACTTGTGATATTTTTTTTAATGTATGAATATTTCACATGGGCTATTCTCAGTCAACTTGAAAACTTAAGTCTTTGTATATTTTTTGTGCCTATGCATTACATGTCCTTAGGTTTTTTTGATGTATGTTAAACAAAAACATTTGTACGTAGATGTGTCCGCAAACACACGCACACATAGTAGGGTGTTCCTTATTAACATAGCAGGAGAAAAAATTAATTTCTAAAAGGCGCTTCCCCCTCAATTTGTTCATTCATATGAAAAAATAATTCCTGCAAAATTTTACCCGAATCAATAATAATATGTGCCGCACGGGGCTTGAAGTTTTGAAAAACACCAAATTTTGGGGTGTAATTTAACATATCCATTATAAATCAATATCTATGCCAAATATGAAAAATATATAATCAATGCAAATGTTATAGAATATAAAATGTCCTACAACTTTATAATTTACACTTTGGATGTATGAGCAATAGATTTTGAATTACAGAGAATAGAACAAGCACTATTATACGAAATTATAAATTATGGGCCCACAATGCCAAACTTTGTCCATTGTAAAGGTGCAAAATACAAGTGATTATTTAGGTAACTATTCACTGTGTTGTCTAAAATATAACAACACAGAGCAAATGCAAGAATTAAAGGATGAAAGCGATTAAAATATACCATAATTTTAGGACTTCACTATCAGGGCCGTCGCATGGGTAGGGGGGGGCCAGCACTTTTGTAGAGGAGTGAATTTTTTTATGGCAAAATCTAGTCGCCATGAGTCATACGGGCACCCTTGTGCTGCTCAACCCCCTCCCCATGATTAATAGTTACAGCCCCACGAGTTAATGTAAACAAAAATTCTATTTCTTGCTTTATGGGAATGGCAGAAAAGATGTTAAATCTTATGTAACAGCTCAATTGACTTTGTTGTGTTTTAAGAAAACTGATGCTTTAGTTTGAAATAGACAGTTCCAGAACTTCAAATGAGTTTAGGATATTTGTTAATTGATGCATATGAAGTTTGTTGTACTGAATTATGCCTCGAAAACAAATATTTCTTATTGGTTCAATGGAGAACAAACAGGCGCAATCTCTTGGAGATGTATTTCATGTATTGTTTTTAAATATGAAGTGAACTTGAATTTACGTGAAAGTGCTTCTCTTGTATTAGATGAAATTCTCCTATTTTGGAGGAACATATGTATTCCTACACACGAAAGATACCACCTGCATAAGAAAGATTATAAAACACATTATAAAACCTAAACATGCTTTGATATTTAAGTTTTGTTTCTTTCATGAATTCATAAAATAGGGACCACAATGACAAAACATTGACAGTGCAAAAATGTGTGAAGAAGTGTCATTTTCAGAAACAGAAAGAAGAGTAGAATATAATATGGTTAAAACCGGTCACCTACTAAAAAACACTACTTTGTTTAAACCAACAATTAAAGTTAACAAAAGCCATATATTAACTTGCAAAATAAAGTAAGCTTTCTAAATATTTTTTTTAATAATATCAATAAATCCAAATTTCGGATAATTATTTAGAACAAATAATAATGCATTTGAAATTGGGTGTAATTCACACATAGTTATGTAAATTTGACAGTTTATACTTTTCCAACGAAAAGTAATACATAAGTATACTAATAAATTTTTCATGAACAAATGATATCTTTGTATATTAGTTAAACGCCTAACATTATAAAATTCAAATAAACTATCTTAAAAGACTTATTTTAAAGAAAACCATTTTTAAAATTATTTACTTCGGATCATTTTGATATGTTGATGCTATTGTGAGTGCTTCAAGTACTTTGAAAAGGTGTGTAGCATATTCAAAATCCTTAAAGTGCTTAGATCTTTCAGAACTTAAATCGAGTTTCCACTTGATAAATTCCATTTGTCTTAAGAATACAGGAAATATTGGCCTAGAAAGAAAAAGTAATCACTAAGCTTAAAATCTAAGAAAATTTTTAATATACAAGTAAGAGTATTTGTGGTACTAACTTACATAAATTACATAGTATGATAGCAGTAACTACAAGTTGCAAATCGGGAAAGAAGACTGAAACCCGTCTTTTTAATTACCAACAACATTCAGCTCCAAGAAGCTTGTAACATAGAGATCCGTTAAGAAATACACGATTTGCGGTTCACTGCACTATAATACTAATTAGGCTCTTGACAGACTAGAGGGGGAGTACTGAGGATATTTTAACTACAACTTCTGATGTGACTTGCATAAATTCCGCTGTAACTTTCGAATTTAGATTTTACAAAGTTTTTCACATGAGTGTTGTCTGTTTCTGTTTTTATAAATGCCTAACGTGAATCCCTTCTTTAACCTATACTAATCATGAGTTTGTTCACCAGGATCATATTTGAAAGCCTCTGGGACAACCCTTGTTAGTTTGTTTCTATAAATTCGTAAAGAAATTATTTTTGTAAACCTTCCCACAGTAGTATGTAATATACAGAATACTTTAAGAAGCTTAGCTATCTAATAATGAGTAAAATAAGAAAAAACTTCTTAAATTAAGTATGTATTCTAATCAGAATTTGTTAAATAGTACATAAAACATACTTATTAGATATATTAATATTATACTTATTAGATATACTTATTAGATATATCTGATTATAAAAAATGCACATAGACTAAAGAAAATATATACAAAACGAAAAACTATGAATTATCATTACTTTTTAACAAAATAAAAAGTTCCGATGTTATGAAAACTTACAAAAATGTAGAATATTTTATACTACAACATAGCAGCACATGTGTTGTTTTAAGAGATTCAATCATAAGATGGTGCAAGTTATCTGCATCTGATTGCCATTCACTGAAAATATAAAAGGTAAGTAATTTTAATAAATATCACTAGTTATTGTGAATAAAAGCTTTAAAACAAGTCTTTCACCAAATGCAAAAAAAATCTGCTATAATAACACATTTTTTTAAATTTATTAAATTAAAGTTTAGTTTTTAAGCTATGGAATCAATATACATACCTTGGATCGAGTACTAGGTAACAAAGGATATGCTGAACAATATTAAAACTGTCAGTCTGAAAATAAAAGTTTAAACTATAATTTATGCTAGATACTATTTTAAATTAAGTCTTCAAGTACAATTAGAGCAAATTTAGCCCTTAAGGCTATAAGTTAGCCAAAGTATGAACATTAGAACTAACTTACTACTTAAATAATTTTATTGAAAATAGGAAAAGGAATGTATTGCTAATAACTTTTTTAAAAAAAAGCTAGATTAAACCAGTGTATTTAGAAAAGAGAGAAAGAGCAAAACTTGAGACAAAGTTGCCCTATTAGAGGATATGCGAAAATTTAAAATGCAAGATAAAAATACACATAACTTAAAAAGAACATAATTAAAATTGTCCAACACATTTGACCTCATATATTAAAGAAGGTTTTTTTTTTAATTAAAACATACCAGCACCAAGTCCGTCTGGGAAGAATAAATAATCCGTATCAATTTCATAGCTGACGACAGTGGATATTTGTAGCCAACAGAATCAGTTAATTTACTACTATCTGTAATTAAAAACAAAATAAATAAATATTTATAGTATATTTTTTAACCCAATAAAATAAAACATTTTGTTACTAGGCAACAAAATAAAAATCTTTTATTAAAAGGACATATTTTAAAACATGGATATACTTTTTTTACAAAGTAAAAATATCAATTTCAAACTTGTTGTGTTGCTTTAATATTGTGTCTTATTCTAATTTAATTTTACCAGCAGTTTCTGTGAAATATCATAACCCAAACATTGGTTATAAATAAACAAGTATGTTTGTAACAGAAATTATCATTCAGAACTGCTTCCATACAAAATTCATGCATCTAAAAAAGCGCCAAACACAGCATTTAGTACTATATTAAACTTTTAAATGGTAAAATTAAACAATTTTTCATCAAAAATTCAGTAATTACTACTTCTTGTTTGCTTAATTTATTCATATTTTGAAAAAAATGTAAATATCGCTCACACTCAAAAAGTAAAACATTTCATATCAACTTTAAAACTATCTAATCATCTACAAAACATAACTAAACGAATGCATTTTTCAATATTTTAAAAAACAAAACACAATGAAAAAACTCGCCAAAAGGAATAATTAGTATTAAAACATCCTTATTCGTTAATAAATGCTTAAATGTAAGTGAAAAATTTGAATTAATGACTTTTAAAATAAAAAAAATAGGACACCTTTGCCTCATTCTAAACACATAATGCAAACTATTAACGAATCTCATCTTTACATAGATTATGATGTTCTTCCAAACTGATTTATAGCACAAAAAAAATTCCTTGAAATTTTTATTTAATATAAATAAAGTTTCTTGTGTGATTACTGTGAGTGGCAATAGGAATTTAACCATTAAAAAGGGCTTTCTTATGCTTATTAAATGAGCATGAATTTTTTCAGATTTTTTTTAAATAAGTGAAGTACTTCAAATTTGAATTTTTTTTATGAGAGTTTCAATAACTTCTAGTTTAGATGTGCTGAATTTTTTTTATGTATCACACTTTTCTGTAGCATTTGTAGTTTGAGCTATTAAAGTGAGAGATGGACAGAGTCTTTATAAACGTTACCACTTTTTATATTTGAAACATAGTGTGAAAGATAAAAATGATAATTTTTACAAATGAGTAAGTCACAAAAGAAATCACTTTTACCAATAAATTGAAATTTCAGAGGAAGGAATTTCTCAATGATAAAATCCAAGAAACCGGGCAATTTAACAACCTAAAAGTAAAATAAACTTTTAAAAGAACTATTATTTATATGATACTAGCAAATTTATACCCGTTCTTCGCACGGATTAAAAAAATATCAAATCGTTCCAAATATGTGTACCATATACCCTGTTATAGGATCATAAACTTATTATTGTTTCCGCTCGTTATAAATTATAAAATCCCGTTTCATTGCCTTAAAATTCCAAATTGAAAAATACGCTATAAAATGCACTCATAAATGTCATCACAATTCCCTCATAAATACATAAAACCTTTTAGCTCATTTGGCACGTTTTGGAAAATAATTTGGCGAGAAAATAGATATAGCTACCCACACCCATTATACAGCTCTAACACAATGACCTTCGAACAATCGACCAGCTTATAAATTATTTATAAAAGAAATTGCCTATTTGGCGAATTTTAGTTAATAATTTGGCGAGTTTGGCAACGTATTTGGCGAAAAAATAAAGACATAAAACACTAATAGCTCTAGTGTGATGGCCTTTATTAACCATCATAGTTCAGTAATAGCTTAACTGTACATTTATTGCTTAAATATGCATACATGCAGTCAACAGAAAAATCAATGAAAAATCTAGTTGGCCTCTGTCTCTAAAAATTAGATGGATCCACTTATGTGTGTGTGTTGTCTGTTGTGTCTGTCTTCTTGACGAAGGTTTATAAGTGGTTCTTTGACCAAGCACACAAACCCGAATATATATGTCAACCAACCAACATCAATGAAAAATTCATCAAATAAACCCACAATAAAATCCGGGAATGAAGACTGGCGGAATTACGTCACTTGAAACATGTCAATTATTTTTCAAATAATGAATTTAGTTTCTGAAAGTAATGGCAAAAGAATAAAATAAACATTTTGAATTTTAAATGTTTTCGTTAAAAGTTTTATTTAATTTTTTCAGCCGATGGCATCAGGAAAGAGAAAAAATGATCAGATTTGAGCGAAAGTGGTGTATTTTTTTCAGAAAATTCGAATTTTCTCTAAAAAATTGAACAAATATGAAAAATCTAAGCCTCAGGTGCACACGTTGGTATTAAAGGGAATCTATCTTGAAAATTTTGAATTTCTGAGGACAGTAAAAGTAGGTCTTTTACAATCCGAAAACAAACACACATACACACATGTGGTGTATTTTTTTCAGAAAATTCGAATTTTCTCTAAAAAATTGAACAAATATGAAAAATCTAAGCCTCAGGTGCACACGACACACAGACTCTTTCTTTTATTATTATAGATATACATAAAACAATGACAATGTTTTATAATCATTTAGAAGAAAGCATCATAACCTAAATGGTTTCCAAGAGATAAAATAGGGACACATAAAATGCTTCTACCATAACTAGATTATAAATTAAATAAGTTCATACTTTAATCAAACATATTAAAATATTGATGCACATTAACCCTTTGAGGGACAAGCAAATTGGAAGAAGTGTAAAGTTCTCTGCATAAGTTTTAATTTAAAATTTGTAGGTGAAAATTTAATTTCTTAAATTTTTTAAAAATTACATTTCTGTAGTAGATGGTTATAAATGGCTCCTCCATGCTTTAAATTTTAAAATTTAATAAAATTATTTAATTTGTAAATTAAAAAAAATAATGTGTTTTGCTGGAAAACCTGGCAGTCAGGTGACGGGTTTATACGTCTGTATCCCTCAGAGGGTTAAAGCAATGGCAAACCAACTAAATAAAAAATAAATGACAAAAATCACATACTTGTTCAGCAGAATCAATAGAGTGTTGAGCAATGTGAGCACAAATTTCTATTATAAGTTTACAAACAAGTGGAGATGGTTGCAACACTTTCAAAACATAGGAAAAACGAGGCAGAATATCCATTTGAAGAAATGCCTACAAAATATTATACACTAATACAGAATAAAAAAAAGTATATATATTTGACAATCAAAATAATTAGCTCTTATATAAACAAGTAGGAATTTAAATGAGATTTAAAAAAAAACATAAAATCATAAAGACAATAGTGCTGAAAGCAGCTTGATTGTACAATATAATTTGAATAGAAATACAAAAAAGAAATACAAAAATGAAGAACTCGACTGACCTTCTCGTCAAGGGGTCTAGGCAGCCTAATCGTATATAGCCTTTCTAATTTTGATAGTAATATTTACTTTAAAATTTTCTACAATATATTCTTTTCTCAGGTTAATAGAATTTAAAAAAATTGTAACAACAAGGCTGATTTAGATTATGCCTTTAATATTCTTAAACACAATTTATCAATGAATAATTTTCCAAAATACTATTGCAATTTCAAATTCTAAAATTTGTTTTTACTCATTTTGTGCGGAGCTACAATTTCTGTGGCGATGTTTTTGTTTGATATGTCTATCGAGTACGGTCATCCTCATTCTTACTGCTGGATGATCGGGCTTGGTAAGAATTTTTTTGTTCCTCTATGATTGGTTTCGAAGGCGTCGGGGTCTGGAACTGCCATTTCTGCGTACATCGGGCATTCCATTTCAGAAACGTCTCCGGAGGTCTTGGCTGGCTAGACCCCCTGACGAGAAGGTCAGTCGAGATCTCCATTCTTTATTTTTGTATTTCTTTTTTGTATTTCTAATTAGCTCTTATTTATAGCTTTCATTTTTAAAAACTTGTCATGTCATAAAAGTAATTATACCAGGTAGCCTATTATACTAAGCACAAAAAACTTAAATGAAATCTCTCTTCACAGTTAAAAACTGAGTCTAAAGGAGGAACTTTCTTACCATTTGTATTGAAAATTAATATTAATTAGTTAATATTTTATTTTAGATATAATAACAAAATAATACAATAAAAATGCTATAAAAGTTTACTTACTTTGACAACATCCAGCTTAATTAAATCAGCATCGGTCAATTCTTCAGGAACAACGTTTGAATCAATTAAATTTTCAGGCTTTAATAGAGGTAGTATATGACCATGTAACCAACAAAATGTCCGGTGTAAGCACATCTACAAATTTTACAAAATATTTTATTTTTATACTGACAATTAATATTTCAGGAACTTAATATTAGAGTCAAAATAAATTCACAAATACAAAATGAAAAAAAAGCAAAGATCCAAGGTTTAGACTATAAATGATATCTAGAATAACTCCAAAGTATATAGGATCTGAAACCAATATTTTTTTTAAGTATACCAACAGATTAAACAATACTTTAAAGAAAAATGCAAAAACTGCTAAAAAAATGACCCACATTAAGCAATGACTATGTACATTATAAAAAAATGGCTTGTTTGGAACCATTTTTAATATTGAAAATTACGTAATACAGTTCATGATGAAAATATTCATTCCAAAAGGAGATGTTGGGACATTATTGTTATTATTTTGCTTATATAAGCCAATGTTAAAGTTATAATTTGTCAACATTATATAAATATATTTTGTCAAAATTTGTAATGCAACATATCCATATATATTATAAAAAAAAAAATAATGTTTGGGGAAGTTTATGAATTTTGGCTTTTTAGGTAAAATCTTGCAAAAATAGTTTTTCTTTTATTATTTTAATATATCATAAAATAAATTTGAAGAGATTTATAAAAGAACTAACATACATTTGACTGTTCCAAAAACGTTTTGAAATTTTTCATGTATAAAAGCTAATAATGCAAAAAAAAATTATAAATAAAAGCTATGCTGAAAATAATTCGAAATATTTTTAAGATTAACCGGCAGCTCAAGAGCGTTGAAAATTCATAAAATATTGGCAGTGCGGTTTTGAGATTTTCGCTAAAACACTTAGCTACATTCACAGCTCGTTCAATTGAAACCACGTAGGTTAACTATAAACTAGCTGTATAGATATTTTAAGTCTTTACAAACGAATGATCAATAAAAAAAAGAGGCTAGAATCAAGTAGTCGGGAGCATTTTAACTTATTAGTAATATTTTATAATATAGCAATTTTAACACTATTAGTCATAATGAGATTGTTAATTCGATCATAAATTTCAAAACATTTGAAAGTTGAAAAGATTAAATTGCTTGATTAGTATTACAATGTACCTCTTTGTCAGTCCAGGATTTTTCACACTTGAATTCTATTCCACTCCAAACAATCCACATTTAAAAAAAAATCAACTCTAATGAGCTGTCTGTTAATATGATTCATTTTTTTTTCAAATTGGCAGGAATCCTTTTGACCTATTGTCACAATATGGCAAGGTAGGTGTAATGAGATTACAAAATTATTTTTTAACATAGAACTTTGGAATGATCTAACCAACAGAGTGCAAAATATCTTTTACAGTAAATAATTGGATAAAGTTTTTTAAAAAAACTGGTGAAATATGTTTATGTGATAGTTTGACTTCTTTAAATCTAATGATTTAATTACTATTGTTATAATCATCTTACTTTCTGTTAAACTATTGAATAACGATATGTTGTTACCTCATCAATTTTTGAAATGAGAAGACTATGCATAGCTGTGATAGTAGCAGCTAATGAGGTGAGTGAAGTGTCATCCAGAGCCCATCGCAAAAGGGGAACAAGACCTGCCTCCAACATGGTAGGTAATAAAGGCTCATCAAAACATCCATCAAACATGCCATTCCAATACTAAAAGAAAAGATTTATATGCATAAATTGTTTGATATTACTGTAAAAAATAAATTATCAGACAAGCAAAAAATCAAAAAGTTTATCTAACAAATAAATAAAATAATTAATTTGAGTTAATTTTTGCCATAAAATAATTTTTTCAAATACAATGCATAGTTTATAGAAAACTGAAGTTAAAAGTAAAATTACTTTTAATGAAAATATTTCCATAAGTAAATATAATTTCCATTTTGCATGGTACTACTATAAGGTTCAATGATTGTTGTGCACATCACAACAAACAATCATGCATCACATCAAACAATAAAAATAAATTTAAGAAGATTTATCTGTACTCTATGCGAGTAAAAGTGTAAAAGTTTTTTAAAAGTTAATTTGTACTATTTGAAAAATTTAGAAATTTATTTTTTTTTTAATCTATAAACATTCAGATAAAAAATAATTTTTAAATGATTTCAACAGTGAATTGAAAGAAATCTGAACCATTTAAATCTCAAATACTATCTTCTGTGTCATAAAAAAAGGCATTTTTCATTTAATTTACAACATTCAAAACCTAATATTTTTTAATAAAAAATATTAGCTGAACCAAAACACTAAATAAATAACATTTAAAGCAATACTTCATTGAATTCTTAAAAATAATCTAAAAATATTATTTACGTTATCCAAAATATGAGCGATTGTATGAAGAGCAGTAATTCTTTGTGATTGAAGGGTACTTCTGGCCAAAAGAAAAAGTTCTTCTAGCGAATATCCAGCAACCTACAAAAATCCGAGAAAATAATAAAATAAAACAGGGACATCAAGAAGCAAAATTACAATTAATGATTGTTGATCGACAACAAATATTGATAAAAATGTTATTCTCTTTTTGTAAAGCAAAATTAATGATACTATAAATGTGAATCAAATTTCAGAATCCCCTTTCCTCCTAATAGTTATTGTTCTTTTTATAATAGTATAGTTTCAGAGAGGAAGTTCAAATTGCGCATTTTCTTATCAACAATTTTGAAAGAATTTTTTACAACCTCAAATGAATGGATAATATTTTTAAATTGTTCTTCTAACGCTAAATTCTATAAAATGTTATCTTCAATATTCCTAATAAAAGCCATACTAGCTAAAAGGAAACATGGATAAAATCAAGTGTTTAACATTTTAAACAGAAATTAATTCAAATACAGTATATCCTGATTATAGAATCATTCAAGGGACCACAATGTTAAGACGTTATAAACAAGTAACGTTACAACCAAGGTTGAATATTAAGAATAGTAAATCATCTAAAATATGTAGTATGTACTCATATTATTAATCAAAGCTATAAAATGACATATTTTGAATAATTTTAAACTCTATGTGCTATTAATAGTAGATTAACTTTGCCTTCTCCATTAAATAATTTTTTTAGGCGGAAAATAAATTTCAAATTTGGCGATTTTTCGTATAAGTTGGCGAATAAAAAATTTAAATAGCAAAAGTGTATTTCTTTTTCAATAAGAAGTCATTTTGGATATCATATAAACGTATATTTTTAGCGCTATAACCAACGAGTTAATTAAAAATTATCATTATAAGCAAGAAATTATAACATTAAGGTACATGGCCAATCGAAGGGACCGAACAGTTATGGCTTTAAAAATGAGTTGTTGTTGTAACCGAATTTGCAGTTGAATAAAAAAAAGTTTTTTTTAAGACAAATTCAAAAATACAAATTTCAAATTAGAAAGAGGAAATAAAAGTACTAAGCTGTATATTGCAAACCTCTGGTTCTTCACCATGATGATGCAATCCCTTAAAAGTAGGCGTCTCAACATCATGAGCAAGTAGGAGTCCTTCAAAATCAAACCTGGCTGTAAAACCAGTCTAATAATAAGAGAAAATAAATTGATTTTGAAATTGAAAAAACAATAAAGATTTCAATGTTTTAAATGTTTGAGCAAATCTTTATTTTATACTCAGAATGTATATTTAACTTTAACTAAAAGTGTTTTTCTTAATTATTTATTTTTATATTTAATAAATGGAAATCAAACTTGAACTTTATTTTATAGGAAAATAAAAGTAACACTTTATACCTTTAAGTCAACGGGATTCTTCTTGGGCAAGTCTGAAATCCATTCTAGTTTTTCTTTTTCTATATTTTTCATATTTACCCAATTGCCTTTATCAACTTCTTCTAGTAACTCTTTGGTATCACTAGGAATCTCTAATAAGATTTTGAAAGATAGTTTATGTTTTAAATAGACAAATATATTTTAACAAATAAATATATTTTAAAAAACTCGAAAAACAAACTATTTCATTCATAATTTAATTACAAATAAACAGCAATTAAAATTGAGCTACAAAAGGAATAATTATTTAAACTTGTCAGATATGTCACATTTATTACAAAGGTAAAATAAAAGTACCAATAAATAACTTACCAATATTTTTCCCTTTCAAATCAGTTAAAAGCTTGTTTCTTCTATCTACTTCAAACTCGTTTGCCTTTTCTAGAATCAAGGCATCACAATCAGTTCTACCTTCTTTTCTTAAAATCTCACCAGGACAATCACTATCCTCAGCATGTACAGATTCAGAGACAGGCTCTTTACCTAAAAAAATTTTAAATACAGAAAAATTGCTATGAATATTAGTTACTTTTATGATTGGATAACAGTACCGCTTGATGGAATATCTCAAAAGTGAATGTAATCAACTATTACTAAAAATCTCTAAACTGCGCACCCACATACTTAACACTGTTTAAAGAAGGAGCATTTGCGATAAAAGTATAGAAATATAATTATTAGTAAGTTTACAATTAACTATTAAACTATTATCTACACTATAAAATTAAGATTTATATGCTTTTATTGACTAAAATATGGAATTAAATACTATCAGAGACCCCAACTTACTTTTTGAGCTTTTTTTGAAATTTCTTCTACTTTTGATGAACTGAATAAGAGTAGGATCTACCATAAATAAAAAAGAAAAACTTATTAATTATTGACACATAAAAAAGCATTGTACTTTTTTAATCATTATCAATTTGTTGGCACAAACACTGATTTGTAATCTACCTGAATCATTATTTTAAAACTGCAAACAAATTCTTACCTAGTTGACTTTTTAATTCTAATTGATGCTTTAGAATTTCTTCTTTGGACATCGATGCCAATTTTGATAAGTTTTCTTCATGGATTTTTTTCAGTTCTCTTTCTTGTTCTCTATTGTTGAGTCCACTACCGTCAATTAATGAACTCTTACAAACGGCATCTAACGGACAAATGTTGCAGTTATGCATCAGTAAAAGAAGTATAATTAGGTTTAACTAAAATTTTCAATATTACACAAATTTGTCCCCAGTCTGAGCCATAACCTTGAAATCTGATTTAGAAAGTGCAGAAATTTGTAAACGGCTAACCCTATCTGACATATCAAATAAACTAAATCTATTTTAAACAAGTTTTATGTAAATAACAATATTTTATCTTTCAATAGTCAGTTTATTAAGTAAAGACTGTCTCTCTTTAAAGCTTAGCACTTGGCTTCTATGCATCTGCATGCATTAAGCATGCTATTTGTTGCTATTTTTTTATTTAAAGTTATTGTAAATAAGGGTAAGATTTTTTTCCTTGTTATTCTACATCTTTGTGATTTGCTTGACATGAAAATACTTGAAATAGCCTCACTTAACCTTTTTATATTTTTTATATCATAATATATGTCTACCCAGAGAAGAATTCTTTTTGTACTAAAGGCACCAAATTTAATCGACTTGATTCTAATAATATTTCTAAATTCGATTTTATTCTATCAATCGTTGTTTAACTTTGCTGTTTACAAATGGAAAGAAATAGAATTATTGAGGAATATTTATGTACATTTGTGGAGTTTGTACTTCATAAAAAGAAGGGCCGGGATCCAGTTGGACATCCAACTTCAAAAAATAATGCTGACATCAGTATGGGAGAAATATAATCGATTGGCATAAAGTAAAAGTTTACTTAATTTAGAAGTCACTGCTATTAAGTGTACACCAGTCTAATGCCGGGTTTATTAAGCTAGTATACTACATTGTAAACTAATGAACTAAATATACCTGGCAATATTTCTGTTGGAATCACTTCATCCTCTATCTTTTCCATTAGCTGAGCAAATAGGCTTTTTTTCTTGTTTTTTAATGAAAACTAAAAATACTTTTAAACTTTAGAACACTTTAATACGAAAAAAGATTAAAGAACACATTTTATTAACATGTATATCAGATTTAGTATCAACTATATTTTGAATTTTTTCTAAATATTTAAGACCAAGATTTTTATGAAGCAAATAAACAATCGTTAAAAATGTTTTTAAACATACCTGACTTGGATGTAATTTTTTGCTCTTCATATTAAGTATTTCAACTGTTTCTGATGAAAGTGGCTCAAAACAAAAGTTTTTCAAATCAGAACTTGTTTTCTCCTGAGAATTTAAAATAAAAAAGTTTTAATTAATTAAAAGCATAAATATCATAAAGGTGACACTATCTAAAAGTTATTTGTAATTTTAATATTTTCAAATAAATTATTCTTTTTTTTAAAGTTAAGTTGACCACAACTAAACATATTTTTAAAAAACACATGTATTAAACAAGTTTTACATTGTTAAGCTTTTAGCAAAAGAAATGATAACTGTGAGACATTAATTAGAAATACATACCTTGACTTCAAAACAAAAACTTTGTATTTCATTGTCTGAAAAAAAATTAGTAAAATAAACAATGTAGGATAATCACGAAAAAATAAAAACCAAGCATGGTACAATCTATTTTCTAGTTGGGCCTTAACTTTTGGATAGTAAAATTGTGCTTATAATTCAGTGTTGCTTCATGCTAATTTAAGAAAAATTTATCTGTAAGTAAACTAAATCAGTAAACAATTTTTCAAAATAAATAAAATATTTGTATTTAAAAAATTTATATAGGTATTTTTATTTCTAATAATAAAATTTATGATAAAAACTAAAAGAAAATAAAAAATAATTAAATTAAAATGAATTATGTCACTTTGATATTTAAAAAAACTTAAATGTTACACTTTTTCAAATACTTAATCTTTAATCAGCTTTTCTTCTGAATTTAAACTCAACATTTTATAGAAACTTTATAACTTACATGTATCCATAACATTTTTAGATTTTCCAATGAAAGTGGACCTAGTGAATACACACTCCATTTTTATTATTAATATTCAGCATAAAATGCAATGAAATTACACTTTTTGAGTTGTAACTTAGTTGTGGCAGCTAAAATTCTTTTAAGAAATATTACCCAATTCTTTTTTTGTTTTATCCTCTTCTACAGTATTTGTATTAGATTCTTCCAATGAAATAGCTTCTGTATCTTTAATTTTTACATTTGAATTTGTTTTACATTTATTCTTGAAAAATAATTCTTGTTGGTGCAGTAAATCCTCATCAGTTTCTTGGGTAGTGGGTCTTTGAATATCCTAAACAAATATTTTAATAAAATAACTAATGAATCAAAATAAAGCTGCTTAAAATAAATACATTTGAACTTTTAAACGAGTTTTACATAGATACTTGGAGACGCATGAACATATATGAATGTATTATACATGCACACTTAATATAAGCAAGATAATAATTTTGAAAATTATTATTAATATATTTTCATAAATTATAACCTAATAAACATCCCAAGTTCTGTATTACTGTACAGTGCACTTTTTTAAATTTTAATAAGGATATGTTAGCTTAAAACTTATACCCAAAGTAAGGCAGACAACATATAAAAATATATAATACAAAAAACATAAGTCATTTTATTACTTTTTTATGCTTTTTAATTTTTATTGACATTCTAGATTTTAAAAAAAAACTTTCAAAGCAACAACGCATTGGTACCCAACTGGAAAAACTATCGTAAATCTCTCCTCAACTATCTACACTTAATTTTATCTATTATTGTTACACTGAAATTATTTACCTCCATTACATAAAGGTAGGTTAATTTCTCGTATAAGGTTAATTCATAGAAGCTAAGCTATTCTTATCTGTGATTCTGCAATTACCACGATTCTGCCGAGTGCCGACTAGAGCGGGGTAAAAGAATGTAAACAGTTTGGCATATAAGTGATCGTTGATTCAACGCCAAATGAAAATCTCGCCAACAACAAGATAGCCCTAGGCTATGTCCTCACTACGACGCTAAACGCCACAAAGGCAACAAAACTTGGCAACCGCCAAGCGATGCAATAGCGGACGGGTTTTTCGCCAAATCGTAGGTTTTTTCAAACGCATGCGTTGGATCTCTTTGATCTGGACATTTAAACCGATGCTGGTGTGCTAGAAACGTGGAATAGGATGAAAATATTCCATCGCTTGCTTTAGCGATTATTCAACATTGATATAAAAAATTAAATTTGGTTAGTAATATTAAAACTCAGTGTAACAAATTTAAGTGTTGGTTTTAATGTGTAGAAGGTGGTCGAATGAAGATCTGAGCATATTCATGACCTACCGGACCCGTATACGAACCCGGGTCTGCAGAATACGAGCAAGAAGCGCTGACCACTACGCCAGAGTGATTGCGCATAATATTTTTATATTAAGAGTTAAATAACAAATTAAAATATTCCTTAATATATAAAAAAAAAGAAAAGCCTTATAATAAAAAGAATGTGTTATAGCTAGATTTTGTAAATAAAAAAATCATTTTGAGGCAAGCACAGAATCAATAAAGGTCATATAAAAAAGTTCTACATTTTTTTTAAATAAAAGACATAATTACTCAAAATATTATATAAATGATATTTTAATAAATAAATAAAATAAATAATCTTTACTAGTAAATACGTTTAATAATTTATACCAATAATAGTTTTTATTATTATTATTGTGTTTAAATTGATTTCTAAAAATGTACTTAAGTACCCCTACTCCATTGTCATAAAAATATTAATCCTAATAAAATGAAACCTAATCTCTATACATTAAAAAAAATATCACAATAAATGTTTCAAAATTTCAAAATCTAAATTTGTCCACCTAATTTTAAATATTATTTTAAAACTCTCACAAAATAACATTTAAGCACGCATAAGTTTAAAAAAAGGATTAATAAAAACACAAGCAAAAATACTTTGCACAAATCCCAAACTAAATGCAGAAATTTACAGTCTTGAAAATTTAATTTTAATTTATTTGATTGAAAAGTAGTTTATGTACTTCTACTTCAATTACCTGTTTTATTATTTTTTCTCTTTATTTTTTTTATTAAAAATAGCAACCCTACAACTACAACAAGTTAACATGGCTTTAAATAGCAAAAGTTGCCAAGTTGTTGGATCTCTTTGGCTATGTCCTGACTACGCCACAAATGCCATAAAGGCAACAAAACTTGGCAACTTGGCAGAGTCAGCCCAATGCTATTGCATTGCTTGGCGCCCTTGGCGGTTGCCAAATTTTATTGCATTTGTTGCCTTTGTGGCGTTTGTTGTCGTAGTGAGGACATGGCCTTTCCTTGCAACTTTTTTCAGGGTTACTTGGCGAGAGTGGAATTTGAATTGCTTTTTTGGCTTCCGATTTGGTTATTTGAAAAGTTCCAAATGATAAATTCGGTTTTTCTCTCTCAAGTTACCATAGCGCAAGACACACCGAATTAGAGTATTCTCGTAGACATTTGAGGCATGCGTTAATAAGCTAAAACACCGTGTGTCACAGTTGAGGTGCAGTAACCATGCGCAATGTTTTCGTTGCGCATGCATGTACAAATTGCGGTTGTTATTGTCCGGTTTTTGTTGCTTTTGTTGCCATTGTGGCGTTTGTGGCTGTCGAAAGCCGTTTGGCAACAAACTTGGCAACCGCCAAGCGATGCAATAGCGGCCGGTTTTTTCGCCAAATCGTAGGTTTTTTTCAAACGCATGCGTCTGGATCTCTTTGATCTGGGCATTTAAACCGATGCTGGTGTTGTGCTATAGAAACGTAGAATGGGATGAAAATATTTCATCGCTTGCGCTTGCTTTAGAGCGAGACCTTGATTTCAACATTGATTTGAAAAAATTCTTTCTTTCTTTTCCTATCCCCAAAGTCCAGCGGAGCTAGACAAGGTCCATAAGTCCAAAAACCTCAAGGAAGTCCAGGACCATCAGCATTCAGCGGACTTCCCAGTAGATCTTGATGGCTGAGCAACAGGCACTCCAAGATGTGAGATGGTGAAGCCTGCTCAAAAGAGCACTTGGAGCGTGTCAAATATTCTTGAACCACCCGAGAAGGTCATACTTCTGAGGTGCCCACTGAGGAAACGGGAGATGGCGGTTTGTCTCTGTCAGTTACATTTTAGTGCCAAAGAATACCGCCAGGACGATGGCCCCGATACCCAATGATGTAGTGGAGGAGTAGACCAAGTTATTTTTCCACTCAACTTAGCCTGCGAGAAAATCTCCGTGTAGGTAAGAGGCTCTGGAACCAATACCTCACTAGCTCCCGCTTTGGCCAATCATATGCTTTCATTCCCCTCAAGATCGACATGAGAGGGGATCCACTTGCAGCGGTTGGCGACACGTCACTGCCGCCGCCTCGACACTCGCCGGACGCTAGCGCACCATCACAACAGAAGTAGGAAGACACCTCGACTTGTTCCACTCCTCCTACTTCGCAGTGGGAACGACACCACGGCACTGCACTCAGACGCTCACCGACCTTCGAGGACTGATCACGCTCCGCTCCCTTCCCGCGCGCTGCGCGAGGAGCGACTAGACTCTGGACCATAACTTAATTAATATCATGTCTACGGCAAAACTATCAAATGTAATCAGCGGAACTTGCATGTTCCATTACCTGTAAATATTAACCTTAAAGATTCCATTAAATGATTGAGAGATGTATTTGGATTTCACTTCTTCAACGTGGAGGTACGTGCACCAACACAGCTAACACCCGTACCACCGCACTGGTGACCCGGACGTGATTTGAACACGCAACCTTCTGATTTAGGCGCACTGCGAACAAACTGGTTTTTTTTCAACACTTAGGCATAAGGCCTTTTCAAAAAACAAACAAACACCAAACGCTCGATTTGGCCCGTATGACTGAGGGGTGGACAGAGATTTTCCCACTGTTCTGCTAGGTCCGTGTTACGCGTCTTGTTGTGGCAGGAGTCGTGATTGACTATGGTGCGCCGTCGGGAAACACAGGAGTCCCGGAGTGAAAGACCATGGCGGCAAGGAGCAGTGTTTGAGGGTGCATGCGTGTTGGGTGCGGTGCGGCATGCGTTGGATGTGGTGTGGCATGCGTTTGAATGCGGTGTGGCATGCGAGTTGAATGCGGTGACTGTCCGTGGTCGCCAGTGCAGAGGAAGACGCCCACCGAGCGACGAGCCCTTGTCAAGGCCCGTCAACATTTGAGCCACACCCCGAGCGACGCCGACGTTCACTGAATGTCAAGCACCAGTCATCCAACCCGACCCGAAGGAGAAACCACCCGAGCATCCATTGCTGGCCACTACTACAACAGCTGAGCAGCCACCCTAACATCCATGGCTGGCCACGACTCCGAGCGATCCACACTCCCTTGGCGTTATGTCACATTCGTGTAACGTTACACTGCGGGGGGAGTGTGCAGCGGTTGGCGACACGTCACTGCCGCCGCCTCGACACTCGCCGGACGCTAGCGCACCATCACAACAGAAGTAGGAAGACACCTCGACTTGTTCCACTCCTCCTACTTCGCAGTGGGAACGACACACGGCACTGCACTCAGACGCTCACCGACCTTCGAGGACTGATCACGCTCCGCTCCCTTCCCGCGCGCTGCGCGAGGAGCGACTAGACTCTGGACCATAACTTAATTAATATCATGTCTACTGCAAAACTATCAAATGTAATCAGCGGAACTTGCATGTTCCATTACCTGTAAATATTAACCTTAAAGATTCCATTAAATGATTGAGAGATGTATTTGGATTTCACTTCTTCAACGTGGAGGTGCGTGCACCAACACAGCTAACACCCGTACCACCGCACACTGTATGTGAATCTGATGATTCAAAGAAAGTTGTTTGAGCCTTTTGAGGATGGATACTCCCACCCTGTCTTTTACTCTGGACCAATTGGCCAGATACTGTATGGAACTCTTGCTGTCAGTTAGTATCCAGACCTCTTCTCCTGAAGCAAAGGTCGCAATATGGTTCAGGCTTTCATCTATAGCTACAAGCTCACAACGGAAAACAGAGCAGCCATCATAGGATTCCTCCTCTGAATCTCCATGGGATCAATATTTTTAGAAATGATATAGATACCACTTCCAGTTCCGCCTCTCTCGATTTTACTGCCATCAGTGTACTTTAATAGCATCCGCCGGGATATTGTTGATAATTTCAAGCGCCAGTTGCTTCAGAAAAATAGGAAGGTCAGTTTGCTTGTTCACTTGGACAGGGAGATCTGTGTGAAAATAAACATTAGGGAGGCCATCGGAAGGGTCTATGCTCTGAACCAGATTTTGCTGTTCCACATAACCTTCCAGAAGCCGAGCAGAAGCCACCATGCTGAATGGACTGTTTCTCTTAAGCCTCTGAGCATTGCGCCAATCCATCAAATAAGCAGAGGTTCGATTTTTGTCTCCAAGACTGCGTAGCTTGCCATAATATTTCACCAAAGAATTAAATTTGGTTAGTAATATTAAAACTCAGTGTAACAAATTTAATTGTTGGTTTTAATAACATAGATTTTTTAACTTTTATTACATTTGAATTGGAAATACTTTTTGAGGTTTTTTTATTCATTTTTTATATTTTTCATACTAATTAAAGTTTGCCCAAACCTAATAGCCATTGTGCTTTACACGAGCGATATTGATTGTCCATGCCAAGATGGCTAGTTCGACTATGGACCTTCAGTAGACTTTCCAATCAATCAAGCTTAGTACTCATTGTGTAGAAGGTGGTCGAATGAAGAGCTGAGTATATTCATGATCTACCGGACCCGTATACGAACCCGGGTCTACGGAATAAGAGCAAGAAGCGCTGACCACTACGCCAGAGTGATTGCGCATAATATTTTTATATTAAGAGTTAAATAACAAATTAAAATTTTCCTATATATATATAAAAAGAAAAGCCTTATAATAAAAATAACGTGTTACAGCTAGATTTTTTAAATAAAAAAATCATTTCGAGGCAAGCACAGAATCAATAAAGGTCATATAAAAAAGTGCTACATTTTTTTAAAATAAAAGACAATAATTACTCAAAATATTATATAAATGATATTTTAATAAATAAATGAAAATAAATAATCTTTACTAGTAAATAAGTTTATAATTTATACCAATAATAGTTTATTATTATATTATTGTGCATTAAATTGATTTCTAAAAATGTACTTAAAGTACTCTCGTAGACATTTGAGGCATGCGTTAATATGCTAAAACACCGTGCTTCACAGTTGAGGTGCAGTAACCGTGCGCAATGTTTTCGTTGCGCATGCATGTACAAATTGCGGTTGTTAGGTTTTTGTTGCATTTGAGGCGTAGTCAGGACATAGCCTTAGGTGATGAAAATTTTTCCTATTTTCTGCATAGCCGACATGCGGCCTCTCGAAGTCTTAATCTTAACTGTTCCTGTAACTTTTTGTACCGCATGGTCGCTTGTCGATTTGTTTATGTTTACTCAAAAAATATAAAGTGTTCTTTTTTTGCATATTAATATGAATAATGTCGCATATTAACTGCATTTCAATATTTTGAAATTATTAACAACTATATTTGAGTTTGTTATTGATTACTATTTTTTTTGTTGCGATGTCGAAATTTTCATTTAAAGTAAGGATTTTATTCAATGCTTTGATTCAATGTTTTTCATGATTTTTTTTAAAACTTTCTCCTATTACTAATATCCCTAACGTTGTTTCCGTAATCGTTTATAAGTTTATCCCTCTTATACTTATCTAATTTATAAAGAAAATCGTTTATAACTTCCTAAAAGAGTGTTCCTATGTTAAAAATGTTTGTGAACGCATGATTATAAAAAAAGTATGTATCCAAACCTAGTGTGTAATTAAACTTTCTTGAAACTCAGCAATATTACTTGACTTGGCCGTGGCTTTCTCGTGAAATAAACATAATACCTCTCTTTTCAAATAGTTTTACTTTACGCACTTGTTGCATAAACAACTATTAAATGAAAAATCATAATATATTTCATGTCTTTTTGTTATTTTTAGTTTTCCAATTTGTTTGGTACAGTATACCATAAAGGTAACTTATTATTCACTCCTGATGGAAATGTATTGATTAGTCCAGTTGGAAATCGGATAAACCTCTATGACATAAGAAAGTAGGTTGATTGTGCTTAAAAATACTTTGTTTCATGAATGTATATTTCTTTAAACTTTTTTGTTATTTGCATAGTGTAAAAGAGCCAACAAAACCATGGTATACATATTTGTTATATTTAAAATTCAGGTACTGTTTCGAGCATAACTGTAGTTTCAGTAATAAACATAATCACATGAGTGTTAAAAAAGTAGTTCTGACTCCTACAAATTTCTTCCTACCTTTTTTTAAAGATTCAATAGTTAATTTTTGAAAATTTAATTGTGTTGCAAAATTTTTAGAATGTTCAATTTGTAAATTTTTTAAGTATTGGAGACTGGGGAGCCATGGCCATATGGGAGACTTGGCCAACCTTTAAATTTTAGTATTTAAAAATATTTTAGCATTTTCTCAATAGTTGGTACTCAAAGCTACTGTTGTCAGCAGATAGCCACCTTAGTTTTGTTGAGCTACTTTTTTTCATTGAGGAGAAAATAAAAAAGGTTTCTCACCCCAAAAAGTAAACATTTTAGATATAATTTGTAAGATTTTTCAGGAAAAACCAATTCAATTAAGTTTAAGTATATAGTGAGGCATGTTTTTTAAGTAAGTACCGTTATGCCACACAGCGTCCGCAGCGCTGCGATCGGCGTTCTGCGCATGCGCACTGGGTAACTACATCTCTTGCCTACGCACTGACGCTATTACAGTCTGATTTGTCATTGTTTCCGTTGTCTACTGAGTATTTAAGATGCCTCCGATAATCGTGAGTCCCGCCGACTGTGAAGTACGCTCTGTTATAAGATTTCTTAGTGCTGAAGGCCTAAAATCGATCGATATTCATCGTGAGATCTGTGCAGTTTACGGACAAAACATTATGAGGGATGGAATGGTAAGAAAATGGGTGAGATCCTTTAAAGATGGCCGCACAAATGTGCATGATGAACAACGGAGTGGGCGTCCTTCGGTCATTAATGAAATTTTGGTGCAGCAAGTGGACAATAAGGCAAGAGAAAACAGACGCTTTACAATTTTCTCTTTGTCTGATGACTTTCCTAATGTTTCTCGTAGTGTTTTGTATGGCATTGTGACCGAGCAATTGAATTATCGAAAATTGTGCCCACGTTGGGTACCGAAAATGTTGACGGATGTGCACAAAACCAAACGTCTAGGCAGTGCAATGACTTTCCTTGAACGGTACCACAACGTCGGTGATGATTTCTTAAGCCAAGTTGTTACGGGCGATGAAACATGGGTGGCCTATGTTACCCCTGAATCAAAGCAACAGTCCATGGAACGAGTAGCTTTTAAAGTGCGCTTTGACTTTTACAGTTTGTGCCGTTAAAATAAAAAAAATTCAAACTGAGGCTTATATCGTGTGCATTTTAATGTGTGTACAAACTGAATAAAATATATTTAACATAAAAACAAAAAAATTAATTGTTATGGACAATATTAGAATTTTTATTTCATACAATACTAGAAAAATTTATTTCTCTAAATATTACGGTAAACATGATTTTTAACTGAGTTCCAGAGTGTTGTATTATAATATAATTTCTTTTTACATTTAATGCTTACAAAATTAATTTGAAATATTTATTATTTTACCCTCTAATATTAGGCAATTTTGCGTGGGCCAAGTCTCCCTTACCATGGGCCAAGCCTCCCTTAATAAGGGAGACTTGGCCAAGTTTCTAAGTTTTAAAAAACAATATATTTAAAAAAAAATGCATTATTTATATTATCACTATTATATACTTATTGCCAATAAAACTTCCTTTAATATGTGCTATTACATGAAACTTTTAGTGTAAAAATAAAATTTATAAAAATAAAATTCTGAAACTATGGCCAAGGCTCCCCAGTCTCCAATACTCCAAAATGCTCTTTTAATTGCGCATGATTTTGATATATCTTACAATTATGTTATTTGTTTTGTAGACATAAATCAGAAACATTGCCTATCGAAAGCAGATATAATTTTACCACACTTGCCTTGTCACCAAATGGAATGTTACTTGTTGCTGTTAATGAGCGTAAGTATTAAATACGTTAACTTAGAGTATATTATTGAAATATGTAACCTCCTATAGCAAAACATCATGCATATTTGGCATACAATTAATTTGTTGTGTAGGATTTTCTTTCTTTAAAATAGCATGTATAAATTGCAAAAAAAAAAAAATAATTGGAAATTTCCCAAAAGAAAATGTAATATATTTTTAGGCATAACTTTTGTTTCTGCATAGTATAAAGAAATTGCAATCATCTACATTTTATGAAATAATATTTATATATTTTTTAAAGCTGGAGAAGCTCTTCTCTGCAGTATTCCACACAGGACAGTCATTCATCGGTTTCATTTCAAGCGTCCTGTTGCTGATGTTAAATTTAGCCCTAATGGAAAGTAAGTGCCGCTAAATCCAGTAGAAACATGGTTAATGGCAGGGCTCGAAAGAACTCAGAAATGTTACCCGTCCCCGAGGCTGGCTTGTCCAACAATGTACCTGTCCTCCTTTGAAACTAACCCTTCAAACTCTAATTATATAAATAGATTCTAAATAAGTAAAAATATCATTTTTTATTTATTCGAAACATTTATATAAATTACACAATAAATTGGTAGTTGCTATGATTACATTATACAGTAAAAAAACACACTAGATTACTAATAGTAACCTAGTATTTCTTTTATGAAATTATTTAAATGACAAAGGTCAAGTTATCTGAAATGTCAATTTATCCAAGGGTATTACGTTTTTTAAATGAATCAAATATGATGTTTGTCAGCTCCACAATCAAGCCAATGATTTACAGAGATTTCTGCTCAGAAATCTGTAAGGCTTTTCCCTTTAGGTAGATATTCATTATTGCATTTAACGCTTTTTGTTTAAGACCAGTGCGTAATGTGTTTTGTACATAATTGTTAATTTCTTCGTTAGAAGTCTAAATGCACATTGCACATGCACCATACAACTTTTGTTTAACAATTACGAGAGCATGCACATTTGGTCTGATGAAGGAATTTACAGGATTTCTAGATTACAGGGTTATTTTAGAAGTGAGGCGCTAGGCCGTCCACCAGGACGTTGGATTTTCGACCACTGAGGAAGGGAGGACGGGCGTTTTTTGATCCCTGGTCAATGGTATACCATAAGACCTTAGTCTGTTTTCTTCTTCTAACGTACAGAAATGCACCTGTTTCGGTAAAAGAAAAATCTAATTAAAATTATTGTAAAATGTGAGTGTCTCTAAATTATAGACCTATGCCTAGTGTTTGCTGTATGTTCAGAAACAGTAAAGTTTAGTTAAGACCTGTGGCAAAGACTGTTTAGAGAACTGATGCTTTAGTTATAATGAAAGTGAAATTCATCTCTAAGTTGTTAAAACAATCAACGGTTTGTTAAATGTAGTTTATTCAGAAATTATATGTTGCTGTTGTTTGTTTCCGCCATTACATTTAAAAGTATCATCAGGTATTTCTTGGTAAGATCAGTAGTTTTGCTTTATTTGCCCATGTACCAATAAATTTGAACAACCATCCATCTAAATTAGAGATTCAGTAAATGCCAGGTAAAAGGTGAATACATCATCCATTTTACATAGCATGTTAAAAACCTCTTATCTTGATTTATTTTTAACCTTTTAGGAAGTTAATCAAGCTTCTTTCAGTTTATTAACATGGTTATTTCTTGTAGATATTTTTGTTACATTGTAGGAAATGATTTAGTTGCATATCAAAAGACAGTGTTAAAAAATATTGTGTGAATTGAATTGTTGGAATCTCAATGACTTAATCCTCCAAATTTTGTAGTAAATTCACTGTTTACATTAAAAAACCAGCTTTGATTTAGCTTGTTGGTAAACTTGTGGTATTCCTTTGTATAATATATAAGTTAGCTTCACTAACTACTTACTTTAAATATACCTAGTTTTTTTAAAAAAAATATTCTTGCTTTTTACTCTTCAGGTATCTTGCTGTTACTAAAGAAAATGACTTGTTTGTTTACCAAGTCCCTTCTTGTAATACTAAACAATTTAATGCTTTCGTGTTGGAGAAAGTCTTTCATTTCTCATATGACAGAACATTATGCATTGATTGGACCTCAGACTCAAAGTAGGATTTCTAAGTATTTTTATGAAATTAAATTTTATGCATTTGTTACATTTTATTAATTTATTTTAATTAGCTGTTCTGAATGTAAACATGTATGCTAATTGTTTTTTATGTATGATTGCTTGTATGCAACTGCAAATCTTATACAAATGCTTAATGCTGTAAGAATTATCAATTGTGAAATTATAAAGTAAATCTAAAACGGATTTTTTTTTATAAAGCTATTTTTGGATAAAAGCAAAGTAAGAAAAATATTGCAGTTGACCTCTTTCATAAGTAAAATGCATCATCAATTGGCATAAAATATTTTAATTATGTAGTATACTTTGTAAAGGAAAGGTTAAGGAATTATTAATTTACTTCCTTCTATTTATATTTTACTTTTTAAACTATTATTTCCCTTTAGTTGTTATTCCACTTCCTTTTGTTACTTTTAAGCTAAAATGTTTTGAATATTTTATTTTCAGGGTTATAGCAGTTGGAGGTGCTGATATGACAACTAAAATATATGCTCTTAGTCCAAATGAAAGCTTTTCTCACTATACTTTGGGAAGCCACACTGAATCTGTTGTTGGATGCTTTTTTGAAGAAAACTCGTTAAATGTATCCTTTCAACGTTTATTTTATATTTTCTCAGATTCATTTACATTTTTGTTATATGTTTTCAAGCATTCTATATTCTAGTTCTTATTGTGGTGTATAAAGGAAATTTTTATTCAAACTTTAATTATAATAGTATAGTTAGTATTCAAATTTGTTTAATCTTAATAGCATTATAATTACTCTGATCCATTGTAAGACTTTATAGCCAAATTAAATTGTATTGTTTACATGATCTGTTTTACTAGAACTAGCTGTAATGATTGTAAAGAAATATAAATATGTATTTGCTGGCATAAAAGTTAATCCAGTTAAACCCCTCTATAATGAACCTGGGATATAGTGAAATTAATTAATATTTAAAAAAAATTATTAAGTAATTAATTTTTAATTCAATTATTTATTCAATTAATTCAAGATATGCAAAAACATCATTATTCCTGTAAAAGCTTTATCAACGTATAAAACTTCGTAAACGTATAAAACTTTATTTTAGAATAATTGGCTATAGTGAACCATGGGGTATAGTGAACCAAGTGTTGGTTCCGTAGAGGGTTCACTATTCGGTGGTTGAAGTTTGCAAACAACTACCAACTCTCTCCTGATTGGATAACTCCATTCAGCTTCCGGTGTAGCACTTCCGATGTTATTTTTGGCGGTTTGTTGTTTTGTTATTGGCGTTTGACTGATGTTTAGTTTTACGTTTTATAATTTCGGAATTTATGGATTATCAAGGTCGTTAATTGCAATTTTTGATGAAAGATCTTTGGGGTTTTATAGTTTTTTTCGTGTTTAAATGGTTCGCAAAACGCCATTTTTCAAAGTTTCGAAGTTCGTGATTTGATGACTTTTACGGTATTCGCAATTTACCGATTTCAGAAAGATAGCAATTCAACGGTTTATGAGAATTTGGAATTTTCCAGACTTTCGGAAATTCGAGATTTACCAATCTTTGAGATATTTTGTGAATCATTAATTTTCAAAAATTTTCGATTTACCGATTTTGAAAGGTTCTTGATTCGCTGATTTTTGAAGGTTTTTCATAAATCAAAATGTTCAATTCTATCTTTTTCAGGTTAAGATTTAAGGAAATAACTCATTAAGCTATCAGATGTAAAATATCAAATTTAAGTTAGTATTATTAAAATTTATAATTAATGAAATATTTTTAAAATAACCTTTTATTTTTTAACATTTTAAAAAGTATCTCATATAAAAGAGAATCCAATGTTATGTGGTTGGTGTTGTTTCACTAAAATTGAAGATTGTTACTTTAAATATTAACTAACTTAACCCTACGAATAACCCACCCCGCTTTGACTTTAAAAAAATGCCATTACTACTCTGCAATTTATAGGAGACTCTAACTGGGCTAAATAATGGTTAGTGCTAAAACAAAAACAATTCATAACTCAAATATTTTCTTTTTTGCCAATTATTTATGTTAGCAGTGTTAGCTAGTAGTTAAGCATATTTGAAAAAAACTTAGTGATATAATTGGTTATATGCGAGCATCCTTGAAAAATTTGGAAAGGAGCCTTGAAATCCTTGAAATGTGCTTGAATTTTTATCAGCAATTTTGCTGGACACCCTGATAGTTCAATAATCAAATCTGACTAAACTAAATTAGAAATAATTGTTCAAACATTATTCACATTATTTCACGCATCATTTTAACTTTTAATCACTAAACTGTGTAGTTACAAAAAACTGATGTAATACACATATGAATATGGGCCTGTAGTTGGCAAGGATGTTAGTTACTTCCAATATAACTAAACTGTGTTACCAGCTTCAGAAGTCATTATTACAAAACACGTATTTTCAGCCTTTCGGTATCTGCCGCTTTTTTCGGTTTCAACCTTTGTTTCTACTTTATATGGAGGGTTGAAGTTTTCAAGGATGTTGTATGCATGTTTATTCAACAAAAGTAAAGCAACAATTTTCTAAAAAATAATAAGTGCACAAAAACACAACAAAGATTTGTTTAAGAAATTAATTACTTCTAATCTTATAACTTCGAATCTTTGGGAAATCTAAATACCCTAACTTTAGATAAATCATTCGTTCCATATCGCATGGAACATTGTGGAACAGAACAACAACTTCCTCTCTTTTTTGAATTGTATAAATTACTCATTTTAAATAGTGAAAAGCTATAATTTCTTAAAACGAAACCGATGATACACACGCTGTATAATAACAACAACAGTACGACCGGAAGTACACAGGAGTTACAGACCGGACTTCTGATTAACAGCGCCGTCTACTCAACACTTCTCACTTCAACCAGCGAATAGCGGGGTTCGACTGTAAATATAAGCAATTAGCTTTCCCTTAGTAATACAGGACTGATTCCAATTTTAAGTGGGCAGTTTAGATAAAAGGCATCAGTTTTGACACTCAAATGCTGCAATAGCTACATTCTGCCAATATTTTCAATTATTTCATAGAAGTGTAGATTGGTTAAATAGACATTTTCACGACATGAATGGCAACAATTCTGCAGGAATGAAAATAAGTTCTTGATTGGTGCTGTTTTCATGTGATATCCAGTTAACATAGTAGTTGGTGGAGCGTACCATGTCATACCACCAATGAATGTAAATTGTTTAAATGTGACTGAGTTTTTTTCTGTCAGAAGTTTTCTAGCAAATTATTTTCTTTATTTAGTTATTTGCTATTTATATCATTTTCTATTTATGTTATTTGTTAATTTAAAAAAAAAGATTTACTATTTTACTATTATTTAAATTTTATTTTTCATGTTTAACAATATAAACTTGACATTTCAAAGATGTACACTGTTAGCAGAAATGGGCAAGTCTGTGTTTGGGAGTGTAGTATGGCATTGAATGGTCTAATTTATAAAAAAGATCCAAAGGATAATGAAAAGAATGAGGATGAAGAAGATGACATTGTACCTGAAGAAAAAGGTAATTTAAGGCATAATATATGTATGTTTCTACTAAATGGAATTGTCATATTATCTTTATAATAAAGTATTTTCATAGTTTCATAAAATTTTTTTGGTTGATTTATTGTTTTTAGGTTATAAAAAAAATTTGTAATTTTGTGTGTCTTGAAATTTTCAGAAAAGTTAGCAGTTGAAAAGAAAACCAATGAGAGATTTCATTACAAAAGAATTGCCAGGTTAGACTTTTTAATTTTATGCTTATCTATATATTCAAGTCTTAAGAAAGGTTTTTACTGTGTCAACAATTTCATTGTATTAATTCTTCAATTCAATGTTAAAATCCTACTCTAGTTTTACCGGGTGACCCAGCGGGTAGTGTTTGAAACAAGATAAAGAGGTTCGAAGTGCCCGCCATCTTTAACAAGGACAGCAGTTAGGCGGTTCTCGAATGCAACCATACTCCTTACCCATACCTTCCTCCATACTCCTTTTGTTTGACCAATTCTTTTTGTGGGAAGCTTTTCTTAGCTTTTGTGAGAAGTTCCACAAAAAGAATTGGCCAAACAAAAGGAGTATGGCAGGAGGAAGGTATGGGTTCGAGAACCGCCTAACTGCTTTCCTTGTTAAATATGGCGGGCACTTCAAACCTCTTTATCATTAATTGCCCAATATGTCCATTCAATAGTCATTAAATTCTTCTTGTGTCTCTTATTTGTTTTTATTTTTTCATTTGTTTCAAACACTACCCGCTGGGCCATCTGGTATTAACTCAATGTTAATATTATTTTTTTCAATTGACTGATATAATATAAATGCATATTGTTACAACAAATTTATTTTTATAAATTTGTATAATTTAATTATTATTTCTTTTTTAGGCACTATACAAAGGAAGCTGCTCAGAAAGAAGGCTATGTAGTCCTTACTGCTGCCACTTATCATCGTAAATCGCATATTTTGGTGTCGGGATTTTCAAACGGATGTTTCCTGTTGTATGAAATGCCAGCCTTGACACTTATTCATTCATTAACGTATGTATTTATTCAGGTGGTCTTGTGAAATTGTTCCTCAGTTAATTTAATAAATAGCTTTGCTTTGGTTTAATTTTTATACATTTAATGGATATTATATTTTATATATATAGTTTTGATGTTTTTGAATTTCTATCAAATTTGAGCCAAAATTACGAGATTTATCAACATATTTTTGCTATAAATAATTGTAATAATTTGAATAAGCAAGAGAAATTTAACTTTTTTTTGGAGTTTTTGATTTTAAATATAAATTTTTAAAAGTTACTAACTTTAAAACTGTGTATATTAAAACTCAATCTATAGTAAAACCTAAAATTAAACATTTCATTTTAAAGTGTCTCAGCTGATTCAACTGTAAAAGGTAATGAGCCCTCAACTTCGATTGCTGTAACTAAGTTTAATTTCTAAAGTAAATAACAATAAATGGGCTTAATTTTTAATATCTTATTGTCACTAAACTGTGTAATACAAAGTATACAGAAATTTACAGCCATGGTCAGGTAAACTTCAATACCTACACTAATGATTGAACAATTATTGTAAGCACTCAATAACTCTAGCCTACAAGAAAGTATACTGATAGACTGATTATTTCAGAGCAAAAAAAGGTCCAATTCACTGCTGTACTTTCTTCAGTTTCTCTGATAATGGCAGTTTTATCCTACAACGTTTTATTTATTTACAGTCTTTCGAATCAGAACATTGCAAGTATCGCCTTTAATACCACTGGGGACTGGATTGCCCTTGGAAGTGAAGGCATCGGACAGTTGGTGGTATGGGAATGGCAGAGCGAATCTTTCGTCATGAAGCAACAAGGACATTTTAACAACTTGAACTGTCTGGGGTACTCTCCTGATGGAATGTATATTGCTTCCGGTGGTGAGGATGGAAAAGTATGTGTTTATGAGTGTTTGGATGATTCTGCATGTATATTTTGTATTTTAGCCCTCTGAGAAATAATCAAATTGGCTGAAGTGTAAATTTTTTTTTCACTGCATGAGATTTAAATTAAAATTTTAACTGAAAATTTAATTAAAAAAAAATATATTTCTATAGTAGATGGTTATAAATGGCTCATCCTTTCTTTAAGTTTTAAAAAAAAATAAATAAAATTATTGAATTTATAAATTTTTAAAAATTCATGTGTTGCTGGAAAACATGACAGTCAGGTGACGGATTTATACATCTGTATCCCTCAGAGGGTTAGATCAATGTAAGTCAAATCCTGTTCGAAATATTGAAGACATTTTTGTTCTAGTGATTAGTTTCCTTGTAGTTCTTATTAGTTTTAAGTTCAATTAATCAACAAAAATTAAATGTGTATATAAGAATGGAAAATTTTGTTAAGCTTTTTTGTCAACAGCTTAACATATTTTTTTTCTCTAAAAAATCCTAGTTAAAGCCTTGTAGTTTTAGTTTCTACATTTTATTTTTAATGTATTAATTAGTGTAATATGTTAACTTTTTCTGCCCATCTGACAACCAACTTTAACATGAAAGCCAACAACCCAACAAATATAGTCTCCATTTCAGATCAAATCCACAAACATAATACTAAAATTATATTTTAAACATTGTCATCTTATTTAAAAATTTAATGAATTGAGCAATTACATTTTTTTCAATGTATGTGTGAAAATTAAATTTTTATAGCAAAATAATTATTCAGGGATGTGATTCTTCCGCAAATTTCCGCTTTTTTGGATTTTCAGAATTTTTCTTCGTAAATTTTCCTCTTTCCCGAAATTTTTTCCCCTTTTCTCCTCTTTTTTTTTCATTTCAAAAAGTTTCAGCGTACCGAAGCAATAACTTCTCCATGTGGACGAAGTCACACGTACCAGGGGTGAAACTTTTCAGGGGGTACCACATAATTCCGTTTTTTTTTAATATTCTTCACCCGGAACTCCGGGTTTTATTTTACACTAAAATTTTTTTTTAAATGTTTTAAAAAAATAAGTTTCCATCTTTTAAATCACTTTGGCATCAGCGCTACACTTTTCACGGAGATCGGACAAGATCTCGAGACTTTGTGACGTCATACAGGGTGGCGGCAGAACCATGATATGGAAAAGTCAGGGATTCCTGATTTTTTTTTGAAAAATCAGTGAAAATTTTCAAAGGTGCCATTTCGCGCCAAGCATGAGCTTAATCGTCAATATCTCACTATTACTACTCTAATCGGAAGCCAACAATCACCATAGCAACCGGTGAAGGAAGAGGAAAAAAAAGTTTAGTCAAGTTTAATCCTGCCGCGGCTTTCGCTTGAGTATTTGAGTTACTACTTTTTAATCCTCTTTCGTTTTCACTGCCTTGCCGACACCGCAATAAATGAAGCACGTGGTGATTTATGGAATATCCTTAACTTCTATTGATTATAGATAACAAAGGCATTTTTTCTCAACATTTTTTAATAACCCTTATAATTAAAAACAAAATTCCAATTGATTGCTTTAAGTACGACGCCCGTCGCCAATAGCCCTCGTGTAGCTCAAGTGTGACGATGATTCAACTCCACCTTTCTCGGTCCATATCAATGAAAACTAAACTTAAATTTCAATGAAAAACAAGCTTAAATAATGAATTTATGTAATAAAGATGAAAAATTTAATTAAAGTTTGAAGATTAATTAAGATTCGATTACACTTTGATCTCTTCAAATATAGGTTAACCCAACTCCCAGTGCAATCCAACTATTCTGATTCACTTATTTTGCTGCCTAGCAATTTTCTCGAAATCAACCGATGACGTCACGCGCCTCATAATGATAAGTTGGACCAACCAGAATATTTGTTCGATTAGTTCTAATCAAGGGTCCGGTTCGTGAGTCGCTACCTTGTGATGGCAAGAAAAGCTTGAATGAAAAAAAAAAAATCTGAAGCTTTTATTAGACATTTTTTTCTACTATGCTGTGGTTTCGGATTTTATACAAGGGTTAGTTTCAACAAAAAGAATTGAGGTTCGGCTATAACGCTTTATCTATTCCGATTTTACGATTTCAGCAATTTCTGGAATTTTTCTGGAAAAGTACTTGAATTTTTGTTCTTCTCAATAATTTTATGAACCATGTGAAACTTAAAAAAAAAACTATGCCGTAAAATTTTGCGATATCTTAATTTCTCACTTTACCCCTGCCCTAGTTATCTTCAATTTTTTTTATTTTGTCACTCTCCCCCATAACACTCCTTTTTGGTTTTAGGATTTTTCAGTGGTGGGTAGTTTCACCCCTGCCTATACATTACCATTTTATTTATTTTTTTCATTGTCAACTTCCCATTTTTCTTTTACAAATATATTTAAGTGAATATTAAAGCCAATTGGGCTGTGATTTTGATGCTTTTTTCTGTATTGCACTTTCAATTCATACGTTGATAATTTTTTTTTCTTCGCACATATTTTTTGACACTTTTTTTTCATTTCCTCTTTTTTGACTTTTGGTCAATCACATCCCTGATTATTACTTTTCTAATGGAATATTTATTTTTGCTTTCGAAGGAAATTTAGCTTAATATTTTAAGTCTTGAGCTAATTTATAGAAGGATATAATAATTTAAACAGCCAGATTGGTGTGTGAAAATCTTAATGATAGTTTATTTTTTCTCCCATCAAATATTACTTAACATCTGGTAGAATATCTTTCTAGTCAAATAAGTACTTTTATTGTTATATATGAAAAGGCCGACTTCTTTATAAAAAAAGTCAGCATAAAATGGTTTAACACTTATATATTTTCAAAGTCATCTCTAATTTAAAAAAAAAGTTGTACTATAATTTATTTAATATTTGTTTAGCTGAAGTTATGGGACACTTCGTCAGGTTTCTGCTTTGTTACTTTCACCGAGCATTCCAGTGCAGTTACAGGCGTTGCATTTTCACAAAACAGCAAAACAGTCTTATCAGCTTCTTCTGATGGAACAGTCAGAGCATTTGATTTAAATAGGTAAAAATAAATATATATTTGATGCAGTGACATTTTTATAATTTCACAGCTATCATATATATTATATGTCCGATTCTGCTTTATCTTTATTAATGTCTTTCATAACCACTACCTGGTAAATACATGTTCTGTTGATATAGACTTAATCAGACTAATGTATTATAGTATGTGTGGATTTTTGACTAAAACGGATAACTTAATTAAATTGTAGATTAATGCATTTTTTATGGACTTATTTGTGAGGCACAAGTGTCTAGTGTTTCAGAAATAAATTTTTAAAGAAAATATTTATAGAGTTCATATTTCATTTAAGGATTTTAAAAATTACTATGTATTTGAGCTATTTTTCCAAATCATTTCTTTGGACTATTGTACCTTAGCTTTGTGAGGCTGCTGTTTGTTTCTAATATTTTTGTATGTTTTTAGGTATCGAAACTTTAAAACTTACACCACTCCTAAACCTACACAGTTTTCATGCCTTGCTGTTGATAAAAGTGGTGAAATAGTTTGTGCTGGGTCAGAAGATAGTTTTGAGGTTTATGTATGGTACATGAGGACGGCTGATCTCTTAACTGTAAGTATTTATATGTTCAATTAGAAAGCTTCATTGCATTCATTCAAAAATTATCTTCTGTATAATAAAATATGTGGGCCTTTTGTGTGAAAAATATGTGAAAAAATTTTAGTATTTTTTTTTAGAATAATTAATCATCAGCCTAGTTTGCTATCCATTTTTTTTACATGGTTAAGTTAGTTGGATAATGGTATTCTGATCTTAATAAATTGTACCTGAGAGTGATTAAAAAAAATCCAACTTTTTAAAGTTACTTATACAAAATATACACATAAAACTTGATAAACTTATGTTTTGACAACTTAAGGTTTTTGTGTCTCACAGATATTAGCTGGCCACCAAGCACCAGTTAGCGGAATCAGCTTTAGCCCTGTAGATCTGTATGTGGCCACTGCATCTTGGGACAAAACTGTACGTCTATGGAACTTATCCGGTAGCAAGAGCAGCCAGGAAACAATCCCATTAACGTCAGATGGTGAGAACAGTCGTTCGGAAACAATACTTTGCATAAATTTAAAATAAATTAAAATATAAATAGTATCAGTTGTTATTTAAAGAATATCTTTAACTTTGTGCATGATACGTGAGAAGATTCATGAAGAAAACAACATTAATTCTTGGTGTAAATAGTTTATTCTATTTATGTCAAAATTAATGTTTCCTTCGTGAATCTTCTCAAGTATCGGTAGAGTCTAAGATCTGTCAGTGCTATATACTCAGTATTTCCTTGGGACTAGTATCAGTTGGGACAAAACTGTGCATCTATGGAATTTATCTGGTACCAAGATCATCTAAGAAACAATATCATACGACGATACGGAGAACATCTGAGAACATTACTTTGTCAAATTTTTTTCATCAGTCAAAGGGACTTTTTGACATTTTGTGTTTATTCGAATCATGATGTAAAAATAGAAAATTTGTTTGTTATTAGAATCATTCTCACCCCTTTCTAATTGTTGTTCCATCAGTACACTTTCTCGCTATCACAAAATCGGTTTTCAACATTCGGATTAAAATTTTCTTAATGTCAGGAATTTTTCCCGACCCAAACTTGGGCATTTTTCTTTTGTTGGTCGAAAAAACCTGGAACGTACATAAATTATTGTTTTCGGAAATGTAATATTATGTTCTTAAAAATCTATTGTGAAACAAAAATTATAATTTGTAACATTAATTCTTATTATTCTTAAATCTGGATGTTTTCAATTTTTTTTCAGTAGTACTGCTCATCATACTGTGGTTGATTATGTTTCTTCAGATTTATTGCTGTGTCTGTAACCCCCAATCTTCTCAAAGCTGATTTTTTAAATTCTATTATTTGCTAAACTATTGATAGAAACCAACTTTCATGACTTTGTCCGTTTCTGAGCGTCCGACGGACAAAATTCTATACTTGGCATTTTCATGAATAGCATGAAATTAATTTTGCACTATTAAATATGTTGCCAAATCAAAATGATGAGTAATATGTTATTGCAAAAGATTGACACAAAAATTTACATAAATCAATTAAATACGTACAAGATATTTGTATCTACCTTGAAATTCAATTTCTACAAGAAGCGCAGCATATTGCATGCAATAGGCTTTTACTTTAAATCTTGTTTTTATGCATTCGGAGTATAATTTTATTTTTATTAATAAAATATTTCCGAACTACAGATTAAAAAAGATTGATAAATATAATTTGCATTAATCTTCTTACAATAATTTCAGTAAGTTAGTTGATTTGGCTTTAGACTAGATGAGCATGAGTGTCTGTTTGATGCCAATTTTTTCTTCTAACTCGTACTCAACTAGTGAAGGAAAGCATTGAAGGAGAATGATCTTAACTAGGATCCCTATAGAATCAGTAAGTATTTACAGAAAGAGCTAATACTTTTAATCAATATGTTCATTTTGATATGCATTAGCAAAGTAACTTATTTAAAATTGTGTTTCAATAGAATTTTAGTAATTTTTAAATTTGAGACTTTAAAATCAGTGCAAAAATATTACTATCAAAATGGATTGTTCACACAAATGATTTTCTATTAGGATTCTGAAACCAGTAGGTAAAAGTGACTATTTGGTTTAATACTTGAATTTTCAAAACTTATTGTAATTTTTTCTGACAAATGCCATGTGAAACTCACTATTTTGGGAACAAAAACCTGGATTAATAGTGTTAAATTCGTTTTGCTAACATAGTTAATTATTTTATCTAATTAAAAATCTATTTTAAACAAAATTAATGAAATATTTTTCAATGACATGTTATTCTAATTGGTTTAGTATTTTAGACTTTTTCAACTCGGCTACATCAGATGAGATTGGTAATTTTGGCAGCGGTGCGTTCAAAATTTTCATTTACAACCTTTAACAAAGAACTTTTAAGAGTTTAATAACTTGAACTCTTAGTTTATTGATTGGTATAAAATTTAATTTTTACATGCAATACTGTTAGTAATCCAAGTTAAGTAAATTTGATATTTGTATTTTTAGAAAATTACAGACAATAAATTTAGAACATGATAAAAAGTATGAAGTTAATTGATATGCAAGAGTAACACACCATTAACTTTTTAAAAAAAAATTCAGTACAGGAGATTTTTGTTAACTACCTGTGAAATGTCACAGTTTTAAAGGGGTTCTACTTCTGCTAGTACTTGTTTTTTTAAAAATTTTATTGATTTATTTATAAAATATGTCCAAAAAACTGAGCAGCGATTTGAAAAAAATATTTTAGTAAATCATGCAAGTTGCATTTAGAACATCTTATTTACAATAAATTTTCATGTAGGTTTGTCAGTGGCTTATCGACCAGATGGAGCTGAAATCGCAGTGTCTAGTTTGGATGGCCAAATTTTGTTCTTCAACTCATACTCATCAGAGCAAACTGGAAGCATTGAAGGCAGAAATGATCTATACGTAGGACGGCGCGAGACAGACATGATTACAGCAAAAAAACTTATTAAATCCCAGTAAGTTCATTTGTGATTATATTAATTGAGTTCATTAGTAACATTGGTTTGCAAATAGGGAATTTTAGTAATTTTAAATTTAGAGCCACTTTAAAATTCCATGTGTCCAAAAATATTACTATCAAAAAGGACCCTTCACAAAATTGTTTTACAAATAAGTTTCTTGTAAACCTAGTATAGGATAAAAAGTGACTTTTTTTTAGATATTTGATTTATTTACAAACTTATTGTACAATGTAATTTTTTTTTACAAAACTATTTGAAAACTCACTATTATTAGAATCTCATAAAGAACTTGGACATACTTGGGTGTTAAAATTCGTTACAAACTATAGTTAATTATTTTATCTAGATTTAAAAAACACTATTTTTTAACCATAAAATTAATGAAATATTTTCACGATCGGACAAGTATTCTAATTGTGTTTTTTTTTTGTATTTTAGAGCTTTTACAACTCTGTGCTACACTGCAGATGGAGAATGTATTTTGGCAGCCGGGCGTTCAAAATTTGTCTGCATTTACAACATTAAAGAAAAGATACTTTTGAAGAAGTTTGAGATAACTTGCAATTTGTCATTTGATGCTGTTCGGGTAAATTAACAAACAGTAATATTTATATTAATACTGTTAGCGAGACCTTCTCCAAGTTAAAGTAATATTCATAAAGTAATTTTATATTTTTATGAAAAAATACAACAATATAATTTTTTTTAAAAATACATATTTATGTTGATTTAAAGTAAGGGACCATATTAAAAATAAGAAATAACATTAGTTTTAACTATAATTGCTACATTAATTATTTTTTAAACTTATTAATCCTGCATGTAGGTGTAGATGCGTGAAGACCTTAGATTAAAACATGTAATTTTTAGGTTTATTACCTTTAGAATGGTATGTTTTGCTCTAATAAAACTTCTTGCATTATGTAGACAACTAAATGTAGATGTACAGCTGTGGACAAAAAAAAGTAAACACTCGGATTTATTTCGGCCGTTAGTCATCATAAGGAATCGGATCTTTTTGACTTTGTGAATAAATAACATTCTGAGTTAATTGCATGACACAAAATTCGCATAAGGGTCCGTCTTCATATTAAAAATGTTACGAACTTTTAAATTTCTAATAGCAACACCCAATTTTAATAACTTAGAAATGTTAAACACCCTCGAAAACCCCTAAATCTAAGTTTTTGTTACATTTGGACGAATATTTGACGAGTTATTTAATCGAATCACTTGATGTTTTTTGGGGGACCATCTCTGAAATAACAAGCATAGTCTATAGGTTCGTCCGAGGGGAAATGCGATGTATTGAAATATAAGGTAGAATATGTTGAGGAGCCCTGCAAGGGATCAAAAGTTAATGGTGATGAAGTCTAATGTTTTCCCCCTTTTGGCAAGTTTATTTTAACTGTATAGTTAACATTTAAATTTTATTTATTAAAGTTTAAATTTTTTTGTGTATGTCAAGGATTTATATACTGGGCGCCATTGAGTAACGAGACAACAATATTAATTTTTTTATGAGAACCACGATATGTTTTAAGTTTAGGTATATGTTTTGTTGGTAAACTTGTTTATAAAGATACAATTTTTTAATTTATTATTGAATATTAATCATTCGTTGGCATGCTGAAAGTTGTAGTTAAGTTTTAGTTTACATATTTGAGAGAGACGGACGTGTGATTTAGTTTTTTTAAAGAATGTTTTCTGATCCATAATTTATTAAAAATTCAAACTTAATTTAATTCTAATCAAGAATAAAAATATTAATTTGAATTTTTGAATTAAGAATGACTGAATAAACGATAAATTATCTTTAAAAAAGTAAATAAATTATTATTGGTGCGTATTTTTCAATTATTTTAATAGTTATTAACAGATTTTATTTTATGAATTGGATTCAAAGATTTTTACATCTAACTGCATAGTATTTTATAATATTTTCATGCCGATGGAATATTTTTAAACACTTTCAGCGCGTTCAAAATAGACGAGCAGACGATAATAGTTTGAAATGCAAAAAATTGTTTGTTACTGTAAAATAAAAATTTTCATATTGTAATTAAAAAAAAATAAATCATGGAAATGCAACACAAGTCTATAGTTATGTTTTTAAAAATATTCTGAGCACTTACCATAGTTGATTATTATTTTTAAAAAAAGCATTGCATCCGTATAATTATATTCAAGAGTTCGCCTCTTACAGTTGGGTTAATTACAAAGACTCTTACCATAATCCTCCATTAAAAAAATGTTCGGTGAAGAAGTTTAAAACTATATAAGTGATTTAAAAAAGAAAAAAAATAGTGTGTGCGCATACAGGCGCTATTTAGAAAATATTAAATTTATTGTGAGTTCATTTTTAAGCAATCCTATGTGAAGTTAAATAACTAATATACTTTCTTATTAAAAAATAAATAAAAAATTATAAACATTTGTTTAAATACACAAAATAAATTGACTTTAACACAAGACACTGAAAAAATATTATTTTAAAAAATGGCTCTCAGTTCTGTGGAACATGCCGAGTCTGCAAAGACTTGACCGCCAATATTGCAGCCCCATTAGAAAAAAATTAAGTGGAGATGCATGCATTGAAATTTAATAAAAACATTTTAAAAGATTTTCCTGAAGCAAAAATCTAATGTCAATACAAAATGAAAAATTTTAATATTTAATTTCGTAAAACTTAGATTCAATTTCCTGAAAGTTGTCCAGTAGATTTTTCTTAAAAAAATACCGCGCATCGCTTCCATGTTTAAATAAAAGATGAATAAAGCAGAGCTAGATGAACAAATATTTTTATTGAACATCGATTTTAAAACAATATTTACGAGTAAAGAGTAAAAAGAATAAATAAAAGCGAATATTAATAATAATAGATGAAATATATTAGAAGGCCTACTACTTTAAAAAGTAATCAATTTAAACGTAGCTATTCTAGAGATGACTATGAAAGTGATAGACATTAAGCTTATAATTCAATAGTTTAGATTTTGCTTAAAATATAATAAATACTTTGTATGTTCACTCGGAGCTTTTCCGGCAGTTGTATATATATATATATCAATATTTAAAAGCCCTCGTGTAGCTCTAGTGGGACGTTATTTAAGCCAAAACCAAATGAACTATCAATTAATCAACTTAAAGGCGCCTGTTGTGTGATACATCAGAATTTTCAAGGTCGTTGGTTTAATGTTTTCTTCCTTTTGCAAGGCTGTATTTGTTTATCAAGTTTACATATTGTAATCTTATATACAGTCCCCTAAAGGGTAATTAAAAAGTATTTTGTGATTTACTCAGCAAATTATGGATAAAAATTTTTAAAAATTGGGATTTTGCTTAAACTTCATGTTTTAAATTCATTTCTGTAAAAATATTAAGGGGTTTCTATTCAGATTTTTTTAAAAAAATAATATATTAATTATTTAAAAATATAAAATTTGTTTTAAATACCCCAATAGGGTATGCATTTTGTTTGGGTTATTATAATTATTATTCAGTAAAAAATTCGTTTCATTATCTTAATTATTTATAGAGTGGGATAGTTTCTTATGTGCAACTCATTTAACATTACGACCCTAAACTTTTGCATGTCTCTAACTCCACTAATAATGCTCAAAAACTAACAAAACTTGGTATTTCGTGTTAAAATATGTCATAAATTTGAAATATGGACTCAAAAAGGGGTGTTTCTATTTAAAATTTTAAAGTTGGTAACATTTTTAATATGAAGACGGCCCCTTATGCAAGTTTTGTGTCATGAATTTAACTCAGAATGTTATTTGTTCACAAAGTCAAAAAGGTCCGATTCCATAGGATGACTAACGTCCGAAATAATCCTAGTGTTTACTTTTTTTTGTCCACAGCTGTACATATTAGATTTGTGGTTTAGATTCAAAATCTGCTGAATGTCAACACTCAGCACAACAATTATACTAACATTAAATTATTTTTACTTGTATCTTTTCATAAATTGTGTTCTGTTATTTTACATTATTTTTTAATCCAATAATGTTAACAATCATATAAGGATCAGCCAAAATAATTTCTTACATTCTCATAACATAACAGAAAGGTGGGCCCAAGAAGGGAGTGTAGGCTGTGAAGCCCATTACTCTATACGCATAGGATGGCAAGAACTTGTTAGTGGTTCATTTACTCGACTTAATAAGCGGGGAAAGGTGATGATGATATGGGATGGTATCATGTCAGTATTGCATGCCACCCCCCCTATATATGATATCACGGTATAGGAGACAGGCTACTATCTGTTTCACTCCTCTGTGGTTCCACTAGGCAGGTCACCATCTTTCTGCCACAGTGGATGTCGTAGGTTAGGGGTCACATCTTAATCGGAGAGGGAATCCTGCAAGGTAAAATAAAACAATATTCAAATGCAAATTGTAAAGTGAGCATACATAACACTAGGTTAGAAAATAGCCCCTATAAAGTCTAAGCCTTACAGATTGCCATAGACACAATGTATCGATCCTGCATATTAAGATACGGGGTCTTACATACTCAAATAAATTTTGTGATTATAAAACTGCTTTTTGAATAAATATTTTATTTTTAGGACTTCATTAATCGGAGGCATATGACAAGTTTTGGTAACAAAGCATTGATTGAAGAACGAATGGAGGAAGAAAACATTTCTATTCCAGTTCCTGGAAGCAAGAAAATTGACAGGAGCTCTCGTTCATTTAAACCTGAAATAGTTGTCACTTCCATTCAGTTTTCCCCCACTGGTATTTTTACTTTTTCTTCAACTTTGTTAATTATAATTTCTTTAATGTTGATCTAAAATATATTATGTTACGTTCAAACAAAGTCTTTAAACTAACTGATATTATCAGTGTTTCATTTTATGAAATTTGTTCTGTAAAGTTTTTATCTAAAAGTATTTTTATTATTTAAAACGTTACTTTTATATGAAATCATATCTTTTAAAAATAACTATAGATGTGTCTTGTTCGCCGGTAATAGAGGACTGAATTCAAATATTTTATTATTTTTTAATTTTTTTTTAAATTTCTAAAATAGGTGTTAATACTGGTAGCTTGTTAACTTTTGGGAGACTAATTTAAATTCCGAGGTGTTCTCACTCTAACAACTTTGTAATGTGGCTAAGAGTTTTCAGTTGGCACTCTAAATATATTGATTGAGGGAGGTGAATTGTAACTAGTGTCATTAAAAAAAAATATGATCAAAACTTTTACCTAAGTTTTTTTTAAAATTGCACTTGTCAGTATTTTATTGTGGTCTTAATTACACCTAGGGATCCTACAGTGTTTCTAAAAGCTTTATAAACCAATAACATTTTAAAGCAGTATTAAGTACTCATATAAACTTCTTAAATGTATTCTCGATTCTAGAACAGTCTCTATGTTATGTTACCCTAGAAAGAAAATGTTTCTTCATTTTGTTGCTGAGTCATTAAATATTGCTGTCTGACGTTGAATCCATTTTTTTTAAACATTACTATAAATTAATCAATCTCAATTTAATTTTAAAATAATTTTATTTGAATATAAAGTAAACTAAAAATAAAATAAGTTGTATTTATATTGTTTAATGCCAAAATAGCACTAAGAAAAGGTCGGTAAAACACCCATGATTATAGTTTATGTATTAATAGGGTTTGGGTGCTAGATTTATATACAGTAAGTAAAAAAAAATATAGTAATTACAAACAGCTATAACTATTTAATGGAGAAGAATTTATTCATAAGATTAACACAGAATGTAGACAGACCTTTAAAATGTTTTATGTAATATGTTGTTTTCATCGGTTTAACCTCGGTTTGTCTGACGGAGTAAGACCCATTGGCAAAGTGCCTTTGAAAAATATAGTACTAGGAGGGGAGAAGAGTAAAGAGCTTCCCTTGAAAGTCCCAAGCAGTCAAAGTTGAGACCAAGAGAGTCCCACTAATTTTGAAATTTCGTGCATGAAGCATAAGCCTTCCTATCTTCACAAAAGAAAATACTTTTGATGTGGCTGCTTTTCAATCGTGAAATTGCCGTTTTAGAGGCGCTGTCACATATAAGAGCTATCTGAACTGAAGATCCTGGGTGTTTGCTATTATACCAGTGATGGTTGCGCAGGATCTTCCACTGAAAAGGTGAGGGTTGAGGAGGTAAGGTGTAGTGAAGTAGAAGCCTTATACGCATGCAGGAGTTGAAACTTCGCAACAACAAGAAACTTGTTCATTGCGGGCGTCTCACTAGCAAATTCCGTGCAGAAAGGGACCACCTTCTGCATGGCATGAAAGAAACATGCATACTATACACAATACACATGCAACTATGGCATATGTAAACAAAATTTTGAAGTTCTGTCTACATTCTATGTTAATCTTATACATTACATTACACATTATTACAATCTTTTACATAAAGTAGTTGTACCTGTTTGTAATTGCTATATATTTTTTTACTTAAAAAGATTATATTTTCTTTAGGTCGTTCTTTTGCTGCAACCTCTACCGAAGGCCTGCTTGTATATTCTTTAGACAACAATGTAATGTTTGACCCCTTTGATTTGGATATTGACATTACACCAGAGAATATAAGAAAGACTTTAAAGGAGGAAAACTTTTCACAAGCAATAATGATGTCATTGAGACTAAATGAGAATTTATTGATTCAAGAAGTTTTAGAATCAATAGCAGTAGACAACAGTAAGTCTAATTTATAAAAAATAAAACTATCTCAGGGTTGCCACGCACCGGGAAAACAGGGAAAACCTGGAATTGTCAGGGAAAATGAAAACGGCCTCTAAAAGTCAGGGAAAATCCAAAATCTTCCGATTTTCTGGAAAAGTCAGGGAATTTTTCTTTTCCACGGATTTTTAAACTTTTTTTTCAACGTGTATTCAAGTTTTTGCGGACTTTATTCCGATTTTCGCGCCAAATTCGCCAGAAACCGCCAAAGTGGTTCCTACAATTACCTGCTCTACGAAGAAACTCGCTTCCCCTCTTATCTCCCTGCCTATTCGCTCACAAGACCATCGCTCCTGTCCCAATACGAAACACCCGTTCTTAGAGTGATTGTTATTTGTTCCAAATGTTTTTTACTTTAACGTTTGAAAAGTTATTGATGAAATTGATTAAGAAGTTTTATGGATATTATTTAAAAGCTACAAGGGAGAAGAAAGATGTGAAATCAAGTATCATACAGAAAATTACTCGGCGCTAAATAAAATCGAAGGATTACGACAGTACGTTTTGCTATAAATAAATTACTAGGCTGACCACCTGGCTGATTTTTAAGAGTTCTCGATTTTTCTGTGGATGTCCAATTCCTTCGAAGTTACGCGATTAATCTTTTAGGATTTAGAATTTCGTCATAATTTAAAAGTTATTTTTCATATAGGTTTTTAAGGTTCGCGATTCTTTTGCTCTCGATTTTCAGTTGTTTTGAAGTTAGTCTAGATTTATTATTTGGGCGGAATTTAAAGTTATGTGATTAATTTTTCCGGTTCGTTTATTTTCAAGAGACTTCAATTTTCCGATTTTTGAAGATGCACGATTTACACACTTTCAGTTTCTCGATTTAAATATTTCGTATTTTCTATTTCGTCGTTTTTACTGATATTTGAGGATTTTATTAGTATAATTTTTTTTTGATTTGCAGGTATTGAAGGTTTTACGACTAAGCAGTTTTCGAGTTTTGTTCTAAATTGTCTATTTGTAAGGATCACTGATTTGTCAACGTCAAAGTTTTTATTTTGCAGTACAAAATTAGTCTAAATAATAAATTTTAATAATAAATATAAACAAATTCAATTATAATTTGAAGATGAATTTTGATTTGATAACACTAAGATGTTTCGAAAATCAGTTACCGGTCAGTATAATCCAATAATGCTTCCTGATTTACTTATTTTGCTGCCTAGTAATTTTCACGAAATTTACCGATTAAAGTCGCATTGCCTCATAATGATTGACAGTTTTTTTTTTGTTGTTGCCTCTGCTGATCAGATTTTCTGATCGGAAGAGTGCCTCGTTACTTTTGTAGCTCCGGTTCAAGCCAATCGGACCACCAGAATATTTTCCTTTGATCAAGTGGTCATGATTATCGTGAAGTTGGTATCACAAGAATAGCTTGATTTTTTGTTTGCATTTGAAACGTTTTTCGATGTTTTTTCCTACATCGGCCTATACTAGGGTTTTTGATTTTAGACAGGTTTAAGTTAAAAAAAAATCGGACTATCGCCGAAATTTAAAAGTGCTTTTTTTAAAACTTATTTATAGTTTTACATTTTTTATTTTCGGAATTTATGGATTTTCAAGGAGTCGTTAATTGCAATTTGTGATGATAGATCTTCTGGGTTTTAGAGATTTTTCGTGCTTAAATGGCTCACGAAATGCCGATTTTTGAAGTTTATGATTGATGACTTTTAGGGTATTCGCAATTTACCGATTTCAGAAGGATCGCAATTCAACTGTTTCTGAGAATTTGCAGTTTTCTAGACTTCCTAAAATTCGGGATTTACCAATCTTTGAGATTTTATGAATCACTAATTTTCAAATATTATCGATTTACCGATTTTGAAAGGTTCTTGAGATTCGCCGATTTTTGAAGGTTTTTCATCATTCGAATTGTTCAAGTCTTTTCAGGTTAAAACTTAAGGAATAACTCATTAAGCTAACAGATATGTAAAGTAGTAAATTAAAGTTAGTATTATTAAAAATTATAATCAATTAAATAGTTATATAAACTTGTATACATGTAAAAATGTTTTTTTTATTTCATAAATTGTTAAAATAACAATAATGAAATTCACATTATTTCTTGATTAAAAACACTTAAATGCTACACCTCAACTTGGAGCTTGAGGGCTTTGTCTAACTTTAAGCACGTTTATCTCAAAATTACTTTTTTAAATTGGCGGGCAAGATAACTCAAAAGTTCTCAATCGATCCTTATAAAATTTGGTATACGTCTTCTCTATAGTATTATCTTCTAGTTGAACCTCAAAAATGCCAATTTTTTTTTTAAAATTAGTTTTTTTACCCAAAAACTTTGAAAAAGAGTAAAAAAATGATGAACTTTTTTATTTGAGGCTTGCTGGTTTACAATTTTTTAACTTTTTTGATATTTTATTGGTTTAACTAGAAGATGTAAGTTTTATGAACATTTTCAAATTAAAAAAAGTTTGATTTCAGATCAAATTTGGAGTAGCTAGAATGCCCGCCGATGGATAATTTTATCCTGGAGGGTCTCAGAAGATTAGTTACTACGACAGCCATTTTGAAAAAACTAAAACAAAAAAATCTAATTTTTGTATTTTAATGTATAATGTATAAATATACTGAATTTGAAAACGATTCATATATTTCTTCCCTTTCAATAAAGTCTCTAAAAAACGATCAAAATTCAGGTGGTTACATGTATTGCCCCCCTTAACTTTAGGTTTTTAGCATCGTTTTTCATGCAACTTAATTTTTTAAGGCATACATTATTTAGGACTATGGTCTTTATTCGTCTTATATTCTGTTTATTAAATAAACTTAATCGGAAAGCTAATTTTCTCTTGGTAAATCATCTTGCCAGTCATTGTTAATAGGTTAATGCAGTTTCCTTATTGTCAAATGTATCATATGTATATTTATTATATATATTTTTTACAGTTCAGACATTGGTATCATACCTTCCAAAATTGTACATAGAAAAGCTACTGAGGTATGTTGTAGATCAACTGGATGATACCCCTCACCTAGAATTTTATGTTATTTGGATCCAGTACATTTTGACATCACATGGAATAGACATTAAAAATCGGTCAAAGTCAAATATAAGTACTTTGCGAACTATGCAAAAGAGCCTTTCACATCGTTTGGAACAATTAGATAAAATGTAAGTTTTTCTGCTTTTATATAATAATTTTATATATTTATTGCTTATTTTTGCCTTAAGGCTATATTTCTTCATGTTAATATTTAAAAATAAATTTTGAATGTAAATTTACAACAAATAGAATATATTTCTTATAACTGTGATAATTATTTTAGATATTCATAACCTTAATTAAGATACAAGTTTTTTAATTATTTTTAATTACTAAGTTATTTCCCATACATTTTCCGTTGTCCACTGCTACAAAAAGATAAATTCTAATTTATTTTTAGAGCTATATTAAGTACACTGCTCAAAACAATTAGGGGAGCACTTTGCATACTTTTGTTAACCCTTTCAGTTCCAACTTTTTCTTGATTCATTATGTATCTAAAATGAATTGGTAAAAAAACGGTGGGAAAATCATAATTTTTTAACTAAAATTTAAAAGAAAAAATTGGAATCATAACTTTTGAATAAATTATAACAATAATTTTTTCAAACATCTAAAAATGCAAGCATGAAGAATTAGGGCCAATTTATTTAATAAAATTGTTTCAGAGTGAATTTTATTATACCATGTTTTTCATATTTTCATTTAATTAAAACAAACTTAATTTAATTCTTTCAAAGACATGATTCTTCCATTTAAAGATAAATAAGTGCAAGCGTAACTTAGTGAGAAAAAAATCACAAGCTGAAGATTCCAAATGGAATCATTGGGGGTGAAAGGGTTTAAACCGAGCGGTCCCCTAATTGTTTTGAGCAGTGCAGTTACTTTTTTGGGATTATTTTATTTGCCCATACCATATGAACTTATATGTTTGTAATATGTTTATATAATGTATAATTTACATTGATTTAAAACTTCATCTATTAGTAAAATGATTTTGTACCTGAATCAAAGTTTATGTATCTTTTTTTCAAATAGGTAGTTCTACTAAGGCATATAAGTGTGTATTGTGTTTAATAAGGGCCATTTGTTGCATATTTCAGATGTGGAAATTTAAGTACATGCTGGAATATACTTTGGCTTTGAATAACATCAAGAAAAGAAAACATGAATCAACAGAAGAAGAGACAGAGTTGCTCTTAGTTCCACAAGCCACTGAAGAAGACTCTAGTATTTCTTCTGAGGATGATTCTTGATGTTTCATGTGATAATTAATGTAAATAAATTTTTATTTCATGTAATAATTTTATTCATTATCGAAGATATACATATTTGTTATTTACACAACATAGATAATGTTTAGTTTGCAATTGCATCATACAGCCAATCAAGGAGATCAAGGTATATTTTTAAGGATTATAATCATATAAGGGTCATATAAGTTCCTAGAAGAAGGAAATATAGGGCTTAGCAGTTTATCATAAAACACACCTATAGTCATTGGTGAAAATGCATCATTACAAGAAAAAAAACAATGTGTTATTTTGTTTTTTTTTCCCTTGTAATTTTTCCATTACACCTTTGACCTTCTGTATGAAGTTTTGAAAAAGTATTTTTTTTCATACAGAGTAATTTCAAGAACTTGTAATACTAAATAATTAGACGAGATGGTTTAACTAAAGTAAGGGTTTTAAATGGCTTTTTTCTCCTTTAAGAAACTAATTTTAAAGTAATTATTTGTGTATTTTTATTTAATTTAATGAAATGCCACATCTTAGTCTAACACCTTGTTTCACAATTTTATGATTTATAGCAATTATATTTTAACTTTGAATTAGTTTTTTAGTTATTACGTATATATTTAATAATTGTAATCATAATTTCTTTATATAAAAAATTAACATAACATAACAATTTGCGCCCAAAAGGGAAGAGATATTTTTATCTATGTAGACATTTACTAAACATAGAATTGAGAAACATAGATTGCAATTCCACTGGGCAGGATAACATCGCTCTGCCACAGTGGACATTGTAGTTTTTAGGGTCTTATTCCGAAGAGGTGTCCTGCAAGGTAAAATAAAACAATATTCAAATGAAAATTGTAAAAAGAGCATATTTAACACAAGGTAAGAAAATGACCCCTGTAAAAGTTAAGCCCCACAGAGGGCCATAGACAAAATGTATCATTCTTGCAAATTAAGAGACGAGATGTCTAGTGTAGTTTAAATAATACCCAATAAGACCAGAAAGACCTTTATATGAGAGAACTTGATCAAAGCTTATAATGGGTAACCCAAGAAACTCGGACCCAGGGGAAGAGAAAATCGGGCATTTCCCTAGAAAATGTAAAGGAGTTTCATCCTTCTCGCTCCCACAAACAGGACATATGGTAGAGTCTACGTAACCGCAGGTGTTAAGATACTTTGCCAAGTTGGTGTGACCGGTAACAACTTGTATAATCTGTCGTAGAATAAATCTATTCAGGTGAAAAGGAGTTTGCCTCCCAGATCCATCAATTCAAGAACCATTTTGGTATGTTTGCAATCAGCGCGGCTGTGCCAAGCGAGATCATGCTTTTTCATTACACAGATCCTAACATCATTCTTTATAGACTGATACGACAAGGGGTAGAAAGGGTCAGGACCACTAACAGCAAGCTGTGAAGCTTCCTTTGCAGTGGTATCGGCTAGTTTGTTTCCGTGAATATCACTGTGGCCAGGGACCCAACTAATAGTCACAGAATTGGGGGTTAGCGCAAGTCGATTAAGTGCGTGTGTGCACTCTAAGACGCAACGTTGGAATTTGTCTGAGTTAGCCAGAGCCAGAATGGCAGACTGGCTATCTGAGAAGATAATTTTTTTTCATTTGCTAAGCTCCGTGCCAAAAGCTCGTTTGCAACCATATGAATTGCAATAACCTCAGCTTGAAAGACGGTTGAGGTTGAACCTAAGTATAAGTGGTACTTAGAAAAATCGTTGCCATGGTTTTTGGTGCGAATGATTGCCCCGGGACCAGTGCAGTTGGATTTTGACCCATCCGTATAACATTCATAAGAACCTACATGGATATTCTCAATTATAGTCCCAATATTATCTCTATCAGGAATTGTAGTAGTAAAGCGCTTTTCTGGAATAGAAGTTTTAGTTATTGCATCTTTAGGCATTGCAATTGTGGGAATTTCAGAACCGAGTTCCATACAAATATCCACATGACTTTTCAATTTGCCCTTAAGGCCAAACCCCGAACGATCGGACCATGTCCCATGCTTTTCTAGCCTGTACATGGTTTTGGTAGCTTCTCCGCTCAGAAAAATATCTAAAGGAGAGATTGACAGTAGGATCTCCAGTGCAGCAGTAGGAGTGCTGGAGATGGCTCCACTAACATAGACGAGAGCAAGTCTCTACCTTTTGTAACACTGAGATACAAGTGCTCTTATTAATGGCGTTAATCCATGCTAAACAACCATATTTAATTATGCCTGGCAATGGCAGTATAAATCCATAAAGCAGCCTTAGAATTAAGACCCCTGTTTTTCCCAATAACTCTTTTGCAGGTTAATAAAGCATTAGTAGCTGAACGGACCTTTTCCTGGACGTGAATTTTCCAGGAAAGTTTACTATCCAGGTAACAGCCAAGATATTTGACGCAGTCTTTACGTTTGATGGTGATATCTCCAAGATACAATTCATCTAACAACCATTTTCTGTTCCAAGTGAAAACAATCACCTCGGATTTCTCTGGAGAGAAACAAAGTTCGTTTTCTTTACCCCAGAATGAAACTTTGTTGAGTGTTTGCTGTGCAAGGTCGTGCATTGTTTTAAGGTCAAAGCTTCAGATAAAAAATTAAATAGGTCATGAAACGAATTACTTTTATAAAAACAGGACTTATAACATGTTAGAAATAATTTACATACTTTTCCACGAAATAACCTTTCTAATCTATAATACATTTTAATAATATAACATGTAGTATAATTCTAAAAAAAATGAATTTTAAAGTATTAAATTGTTAAATTCATTTGAAAATAATTAAAATGATGAAAACTCTTAAATTTTAAGAAATACAATTTAAGAACTACTTTGAAACAAACACTTGAATTTAAGTACTATTTTCGTTACTGTAATACTGAGTGAATTGAAAGTAATTGAGTTAACATAAAAAAAGCTTTTTTTTCTCATTGAAATTTTTTAAAAACTTAAGTTGCAAAGCTCTTGTGATTTCAAAGATTTCCAATTAATACGGTTTGTAATTTAAACACTTTAAAATCATAACTGCATAACAGTTTTATAAAAGCGAATTTTAAAATGGAGCGATGCAGTTACTATTAATAAATAATTGCAGATCTTTTATTTTCTGGTAATTTAAGTGTTCTTTTTTAAACTATTACAAAAAAGTTTTTATGTAAAGTTTCTTTAAAAACAAACAAAAGAATTTGAAATTCCAAGACGTAAAACATTTTAAATATCTAGCTTCTAGAACGTATCTCTTAAAATTTTATCCGATCGTCATGCCGATTGCTCCAACCCATGGTTATCGAAATTTTGCGTCTAGAGTAGCGCTAACGTCAATTTTGACCAATAGCTCACCACTTTTCCGCGCATGTGCGGTGTATACGTAAAGGCGTACAGACAGAGAGACAAAAGTATAAAAAATAGGTACAGTAGCGCTCATAAGTATTTTGACAAAACAGTTTTCGCCACTAAAGGGCACAGTCTTGTGAAAGATCCGTCACATTTCAGTCTTGTGAGCAAAGCGCAGCAGTTGACATCTAATCCCCGCTGAAGAAAGCTGTCAAGGTAAGCACAGGTAGAAAAACCCTATTTTTTACAAAACACTGGGTTCAAAAGTATTTTGACAAGTATGTGTTTTTGCTACCCAGTAAATTAACAGCCATTTTGTTGTGTTTTCAGTGTGGTTTACGTTTGTGTTGACATCCCAGAATGTAAATAAAAACATGCCCAAGGTGAGAGAATACTCTACTGATCTCAAAGAGGCTGCAATTGCGGCATTACAAGATGGTCGGTCACAAGCAAGTGTAGCCAGAGACTTTAATCTCTCAAGACAAATTGTGAGTGTATGGAAGCGTCAATTTGAATCCCGAGGCACAGTTAATAGTAAACAAAGGTCAGGCAGGCCTAAAAAACAACAGAAATGGTTGATAGGCTTATTCGACGGAGATCGGTTGCAAATCCACGCCTCACTGCTGTCGATATAACGCGCGATTTAAAAGCATCACATGGTGTAGATAAGGATTGGGCGAGAGTTCTATTTAGCGCTGAAATAAATTTAATATATTTTCGTCAGATGGTATACGGTATGTTAGACACCCTGTGAACACTCGGTACGATGTTCGTCACCAAGTCCCCACCGTCAGGGCCGGATTAAGCAGTGTTGGGGCCTGTAGGCAGTTGATTTTGACGGGGCCCCCTTGCCTCTTCCCCCCCCCCCCTCCCGCTCTCTTTACGCCATGGAGAAATGCTACATTTTTTTTCAATGTTTCACATAATTAAAGTCAATAAAGCCAATAAGTCACATAATTAAAATCAATATAATCCAAATTTTTAAATTGTGTAACTGTTGTTAATTAGTTTTACATAACTTTTCATATACTATCATGTTCGTAAAATAGGAGTTAGATAATTTATCAATACCAATAAATCTAAATTCTGACAGATATACGCAATTGATCAAAAATTTAAACAATTACTCACGAAACACTGTGTCCATAAAAATATAAAAATAGTGCATATTAAAGCGAAATTTATATTTTAACGAAAGCTGAACTACACTGCTCAAAACAATTAGGGGGGCACTTTGCGTACTTTTGTTAACCCTTTCAATTCCAACTTTTTATTTTCTATTCTAAAAATGTAAAATTTGTAAAATAGATTCATTATGCATTCAGAATGAGATGGTAAAAAAACAGGAGGGAAAATCTTTATTTTTTTTACTAAAATTTAACGGGAAAAAATTGGAATCATAACTTTTGAATAAATTATAACAATTTTTTCAAAACTTTATTTGTTAAAAAAAGTTAAATTCAATTTTTTAACATCTACAAATGCAATCGTGAAGAATTTAGAGTCAATTTATTTCAGAATTTTTTTTTTAGTTTTGTTTGCTTTGAATTATCGTCACACTTGAGCTACACGAGGGCTATTGGCGACGGGCGTCGTAATTTAGAACCACTAAAATTTATTTAGAGTGAATTATATTTTACGATGTTTTTCATTATTAATTTAATTAAAAAAATTATTTAATTCTTCAAAAGACATGGTTCTTCCATCTAACGATAAATAAGTGGGAGCTCAACTTAGTGAGAAAAAAAATCGTAAGTTGATTTTTCCAAATGGAATCATTGCGGGTGAAAGGGGTTAAACCACGCGTTCCCCTAATCGTTTTGAGCAGTGTATATTATTAAGTTTTGACATTAAATTTTTATTAATATCTTACCTTTAAACAGGCCTTTAGCCACTTATGAATGACAAATAAACTCGATCCAAACAGAGAAAAAATAATCAACGTTTCCACACAGAGTCAAAGTCAAATACTAAACTGCCAAACACCAAAGATATTCGGAGGCTATTAGTATTGAATTGAACGTATAGCCTTTAGTGACACACCAGCAATAAATTTAGTGTCTTATCTATTTTTTGTCCATTGGCCAGTCCAGAAAATCGCTCGAAGATCTGTTAAGTACTGAGAAAACATACTAGTGTCTCTGAAAAAAATGTTTTGAAAGTGTGGGAGGTCGTAAACAAAATTGTCTCTAGTTTCAAACAAGAACCCTGCTCCGGTATCCTCGACACAGCCTGACTTCTCTGGTCATAAAACCCAAAAGGTTTCCTCGCCTGCTTTGATAAAAATCACAGATAATTTTTGCAGAAAGTGGACAATAGGTATTCGGATTTTGTTCTTGGAAAGTGGAGTTGACGATCCCCAACCAACCTTACTCACGGAAAGTATTTTTTTCGACAGCCTATACTCCTCCCCTCCACACACACCACATTATAAATATTATCTTGTGTTTTGCGGTGTTAAATTACTTTCAGCTGAAAGTGAGTTTTATTGGAGAAATAAAATTTGTTATAAAAACTATATTATATTACTGTTTACCTATATACCTTACAAAAAATGATTTTTATAAAATAAATGTTGCTTGCAATGGGCCGTACATTTTTTTAAAAAAAATATATGATTTTTTCACATTTTGGGGAAAAAAAGTAGTTTACTCCTTCGTATACAGTCATGCAGGAGAAAAGATTGGTCCCATGCTGTCATAACTTTCAAATGAAAAAAAAATTGATATCGTAAATTAGAGAGAACGGAATTTGAAAGAGGAATACAGACAAATGGTCTGAAAACTCTGCAATGTAATGCCAAATTTATTTTCTTTTTAATTATTTAGAATAAAAAAAGGAAAGTTGGCAAAATAATAATTTTTGTTTGTTTTGGAGCAAAAATTGTAAATGCGTTGGTATTCAGTTAAAAACATGTAATTTAAAATTCTCAAAAACCATCTTATAATTTTTTTTAAAAAAATCCTAATGAGCTTTTTTATTTGACAAACCAAAACGTTAGTAAATCCTAACCAAAACACCTACTTCCTACTAGAACTTTGAAACAAAAATTCGATCCTCGATTCAAAATTACTTCTAGTGGACCCAAATTTACCACACAAAAAACCAAAAACATCACATTCATCTTAATGGGACCAGTTTAGAGCGAATAAGTAGCCAAGGTGCTATTTATCTATAGCTTTTGTGTTTGTTACAACCCTGTAGGAGAGGGGTGTGAAAGCTGCAAAAATAGCCCCTTATAACGTATTTCGCAGAAGATAGTGGTAATTGTATCCGACCATTTTTATTGCCTCAGATAACGTTAACTTCTCTTGGGGCATTGGGCATTACCACGTGTTGTAAGGTGGGTGTGAGTCTGAGGCCCCTTTTTTGGTTTGTGTTGAAGGTATGTGTTTGTTTTTCAACTCGAGAGATGAAATTCCCAACTTCCAAAAAAAAAAATCTTTTCGGGAGCAAAAACGTAAATTCTGAGGGGGCCCCTTGTGACTTGGAAGTTGCGGGGCCCCTAAAATGTACGGGGCCTGTAGGCGACTGCCTACCTTGCCTAATTGGTAATCCGGCCCTGCCCACCGTTAAAGCAAGGTGGAGGCAATGTTATGGTCTGAGGTTGCTTTTCACGGGCCGGTGTTGGTCCTTTGGTCCACATTGCAGGCATCATGGACCGCTCCAAATATGCTCAGATTCTAGAAGAAAACATGTTAAACCATGCTGAAGAAGTTTTTGAGGGTGAATGGCTTTTTCAGCATGACAACGACCCAAAACAGGCCTCCAAACATGTTAAAGGCTTTCTTGCTCAAAATAATGTTCACATATATGTTGGATTGGCCAAGTCAAAGTCCTGACTTAAATCTAATTGAACACATGTAGATGTAGAATCAGTTGGACAAGAGGATAAGGCGACGTGAAATCACCAGCAAAGCAGCCTTACTTCAAGCACTGCGTGAGGAATGGGCCCAAATTCCTCTCAGTGCCATTGAAAAACTGATTGACTCTATGTCAGCTCGATGCCAAGCTGTTCTTATAGGTCTAAGGGCTATGCAACCAAGTATTAGCTACTCAGGTTACAAGGAGTAACAATTTGTTTTTGTTTTGTCAAAGGTTTACAAAAGAAAATGGGTTTTACCCTCGTTTATAGAAGTGTCAAATTACTTTTGAGCGCAGTAAGTTCCAATAAAATTCATTTTGTATGTTTGATACAAAAATATCTTCGTGTATTTTTTTCTAGCGACCTATTTAACGTTCCTTCACACATTATCTTACAGCTAAGAGTATGAAAAACTTTGTGACATTAACAAATCGTTTTAAAATAAGAAAATTGAGTTTGTCAAAATACTTATGAGCGCTACTGTATGTCATGTGTGATGTACCTTTTAATAAAAAAATAATTTTATAAAGATCCGACGGATAGAACCGAATTTGGAACTGGATGTCCGGACAGACAAACGGACATCTCCACCATGTCAATACTTACCATTTTTTTATTCGTTCGAATAAATAAGGAAATTAGGCTATATGTATTTTTTAAAACATGAATGATATGTGCTCAGTGAGTGCAATTAAGAACTTAGGTAACGTACAAAGCTAATACATCGCTTTAATTTAAAAGCAGCGTATTTAAAGAGAACCAATTTCAAAATTTCTGAAACCGTATAGATTAATCTTCCGATTAATTACTAATTGAATTTTAGAACATGTGTCTTTATCGCATTGTTTGGTGGGTGATGTTTTAATCACTTTATTTTACACTTTGCAAGTACTTAAGGTAGACCCGCACTTTGAAATTGAGGAAAACAACAATTTTTTTTATTGCATAAAACAAAAGTGGACATAGTGCAGAAAACGTATACCAGATTTCAAAATTCTACGAGTTTAAGAAGCGATATAATTTTGCAGTTAAAAACCCCTTATCTTCGAAATTTCTATAGTTAACTCTGTGTTAAAATGCTTGTATCTCAAAATCTTCTTTTTTCATTTCGTCATAAATTAAAAAGTCTAAGGCTTTTTTATTAATTTACATAGAGTTTAAATTATTTTTGTAATACATTTAGCATATTCAACTGAACCAAAAAAATGGTGAGGATTTTGGAATAAGTAGTCATTTTTTTTTTTTATAAAAAGCCTTTTTAAATTGAAAATTAAATTTGTGTTTTTTGCAAAATTTTCTCAACATAATATGTATATATTTTTTAAAATAAAATTAGTAGATATTTTTTTAAAAACTCTGCATTTTTTGTTATCACCATTACACAGTCGTAAAATAAAAAAAATAAAGTAACTTAAAAGGAAAAAAAGGAGTAGGCTTTAAAATAAACTTAAAAATACTTAATTTAAAAAAAAACTTAAAAATATTTAATTTAAAAAAAACTTAAAAATACTTAATTTAAAAAAAAAAAAATTAAAAAATTATCTGTTATAATAATTTTTTTAACATTATAATGATTATACTAACATACTCTAAATGTAACATGAGTTTTACATATTTAGCACCAAAATTTAAAAAAAAACTTGTTTATCCTATGGGTCTAAAAAAAATGAAAAAGATTCGAGTATCGCACTTCGAAACGTTTTTTATAGAATATTTACATTCGTAACAAAATTACACTCCCTGACGAAAATCATAGATAAGAACATTTTTACAGAGTTTAAACGATATAGTAAAAATTATACTGACTGAAAAAATAATAAAGTTTCTATGAATGTGTTTAAACTAATTCAATAACATTTCTCAAATAAAATACTAATTCGAAAAATCTTACTGTTCCATAGACAATTTCAACTAAAGTATTATATATTTATTTTTTATTTTCTTTTTTCTTTTAAAATTCAAATAAAACAAAGTTAGATAAGAGGAATAAAATTTTAGTGATTTTAAAATGCGACGCCTTTTCTAATATCAATAAAATAAGCATGATTGGAAGACCTGAAGTGGACTTTATTTAAATGAGATTCATGAGGGAAAATAGGATCAGGAATCTTAATTTAAGAGAGATTAGGGTGACTTGAAAGGGAAACGTTTTATTTAAAAAAAAAAACTTTTCTAAGTAGCAGCGTAAAAAAAATTGTGAAATTTAATATTTTTTTTTAGTTAAGGAAGTTTTTGGATCCGATGGAAAAGGGAAAAGTTATTTTTCTATTAAAAAACCATCTTCTTTAAACTATTATTTAGTAATTAAATTACTGATTTATCTTGTTATGTATTTCATTTTGAATTGAGTTTCTTAAATAAGAAGATATTTATGACATTCATCGTGAAAGGAAGCAATATCCTTTTTTTTTCTAAAGGTCTTTAGGGCATGGAAACTGAATTCGACACAAAGTAAATTTAAGACATTTTAGTTTTTTTTATAGTGTATACCAACTATTAATTATTGTTAATTGTACTAGAAACATTAAAAACAAGATTGTAAGTGTAAATTAAACCGCAGAAAAAAAGCACATATTTTTTTTGTATAAAAATATTTTTAAAAATGTACGATCCTAAACTTGAGTTTTCCAGAAACATGAATTTCCAATATTTCTATTTTTCTCATTATTTTAGGTACTTCTGTGGTTTTTATTCCTAAAAGCTATACATTTTTTTGTTTTTAAGTTTAACGGTATCAGTACGTTTATTGTGTATGGAAATGTGGTAAATCACCCCCCCCCCCCACACACACTTTGAATAGTGGAACTTTTTATCGTTCATGTGAATCCTGCAAGGTAAAATAAAACAATATTCAAATGCAAATTGTAAAGTGAGCATACATATCACTAGGTTAGAAAATAGCCCCTATAAAGTCTAAGCCTTACAGATTGCCATAGACACAATGTATCGATCCTGCATATTAAGAGAGGGGGTCTTACATACTCAAATAAATTTTGTGATTATAAAACTGCTTTTTGAATAAATATTTTATTTTTAGGACTTCATTAATCGGAGGCATATGACAAGTTTTGGTAACAAAGCATTGATTGAAGAACGAATGGAGGAAGAAAACATTTCTATTCCAGTTCCTGGAAGCAAGAAAATTGACAGGAGCTCTCGTTCATTTAAACCTGAAATAGTTGTCACTTCCATTCAGTTTTCCCCCACTGGTATTTTTACTTTTACTTCAACTTTGTTAATTATAATTTCTTTAATGTTGATCTAAAATATATTATGTTACGTTCAAACAAAGTCTTTAAACTAACTGATATTATCAGTGTTTCATTTTATGAAATTTGTTCTGTAAAGTTTTTATCTAAAAGTATTTTTATTAATTAAAACGTTACTTTTATATGAAATCATATCTTTTAAAAATAACTATAGATGTGTCTTGTTCGCCGGTAATAGAGGACTGAATTCAAATATTTTATTATTTTTTTAATTTTTTTAAAAATTTCGAAAATAGGTGTTAATACTGGTAGCTTGTTAACTTTTGGGAGACTAATTTAAATTCCGAGGTGTTCTCACTCTAACAACTTTGTAATGTGGCTAAGAGTTTTCAGTTGGCACTCTAAATATATTGATTGAGGGAGGTGAATTGTAACTAGTGTCATTAAAAAAAAAATATGATCAAAACTTTTACCTAAGTTTTTTTTAAATTGCACTTGTCAGTATTTTATTGTGGTCTTAATTACACCTAGGGATCCTACAGTGTTTCTAAAAGCTTTATAAACCAATAACATTTTAAAGCAGTATTAAGTACTTATATAAACTTCTTAAATGTATTCTCGATTCTAGAACAGTCTCTATGTTATGTTACCCTAGAAAGAAAATGTTTCTTCATTTTGTTGCTGAGTCATTAAATATTGCTGTCTGACGTTGAATCCAATTTTTTTTTAACATTACTATAAATTAATCAATCTCAATTTAATTTTAAAATAATTTTATTTGAATATTAAGTAAACTAAAAATAAAATAAGTTGTATTTATATTGTTTAATGCCAAAATAGCACTAAGAAAAGGTCGGTAAAACACCCATGAATTATAGTTAATGTATTAATAGGGTTTGGGTGCTAGGTTTATATACAGTAAGTAAAAAAAAAGTAATTACAAACAGCTATAACTATTTAATGGAGAAGAATTTATTGATAGGATTAACACAGAATGTAGACAGACCTTTAAAATGTCTTTATGTAATATGTTGTTTTCATCGATTTAACCTCGGTTTGTCTGACGGAGTAAGACCCATTGGCAAAGTGCCTTTGAAAAATATAGTACTAGGAGGGGAGAAGAGTAAAGAGCTTCCCTTGAAAGTCCCAAGCAGTCAAAGTTGAGACCAAGAGAGTCCCACTAATTTTGAAATTTCGTGCATGAAGCATAAGCCTTCCTATCTTCACAAAAGAAAATACTTTTGATGTGGCTGCTTTTCAATCGTGAAATTGCCATTTTAGAGGCGCTGACACATATAAGAGCTATCTGAACTGAAGATCCTGGGTGTTTGCTATTGTACCAGTGATGGTTGCGCAGGATCTTCCACTGAAAAGGTGAGGGTTGAGGAGGTAAGGTGTAGTGAAGTAGAAGCCTTATACGCATGCAGGAGTTGAAACTTTGCAACAACAAGAAACTTGTTCATTGCGGGCGTCTCACTAGCAAATTCCGTGCAAAAAGGGACCACCTTCTGCATGGCATGAAAGAAACATGCATACTATACACAATACACATGCAACTATGGCATCATATGTAAACAAAAGTTTGAAGTTCTGTCTACATTCTATGTTAATCTTATACATTACATTACACATTATTACAATCTTTTACATAAAGTAGTTGTACCTGTTTGTAATTGCTATATATTTTTTTACTTAAAAAGATTATATTTTCTTTAGGTCGTTCTTTTGCTGCAACCTCTACCGAAGGCCTGCTTGTATATTCTTTAGACAACAATGTAATGTTTGACCCCTTTGATTTGGATATTGACATTACACCAGAGAATATAAGAAAGACTTTAAAGAAGGAAAACTTTTCACAAGCAATAATGATGTCATTGAGACTAAATGAGAATTTATTGATTCAAGAAGTTTTAGAATCAATAGCAGTAGACAACAGTAAGTCTAATTTATAAAAAATAAAACTATCTCAGGGCTGCCACGCACCGGGAAAACAGGGAAAACCTGGAATTGTCAGGGAAAATGAAAACGGCCTCTAAAAGTCAGGGAAAATCCAAAATCTTCCGATTTTCTGGAAAAGTCAGGGAATTTTTCTTTTCCACGGATTTTTAAACCCTTTTTTCAACGTGTATTCAAGTTTTTGCAGACTTTATTCCGATTTTCGCGCCAAATTCGCCAGAAACCGCCAAAGTGGTTCCTACAATTATCTGCTCTACGAAGAAACTCGCTTCCCCTCTTATCCCCCTGCCTATTCGCTCACAAGACCATCGCACATGGTTTTGGTAGCTTCTCCGCTCAGAAAAATATCTAAAGGAGAGATTGACAGTAGGATCTCCAGTGCAGCAGTAGGAGTGCTGGAGATGGCTCCACTAACATAGACGAGAGCAAGTCTCTACCTTTTGTAACACTGACATATAAGTGCTCTTATTAATGGCGTTAACCCATACTAAACAACCATATTTAATTATGGGCCTGGCAATGGCAGTATAAATCCATAAAGCAGCCTTAGAATTATGACCCCTGTTTTTCCCAATAACTCTTTTGCAGGTTAATAAAGCATTAGTAGCTGAACGGACCTTTTCCTGGACGTGAATTTTCCAGGAAAGTTTACTATCCAGGTAACAGCCAAGATATTTGACGCAGTCTTTACGTTTGATGGTGATATCTCCAAGATACAATTCATCTAACAACCATTTTCTGTTCCAAGTGAAAACAATCACCTCGGATTCCTCTGGAGAGAAACAAAGTTCGTTTTCTTTACCCCAGAATGAAACTTTGTTGAGTGTTTGCTGTGCAAGGTCGTGTATTGTTTTAAGGTCAAAGCCTCAGATAAAAATTAAATAGGTCATGAAACGAATTACTTTTATAAAAACAGGACTTATAACATGTTAGAAATAATTTACGTACTTTTCCACGAAATAACCTTTCTAATCTATAATACATTTTTATAATATAACATGTAGTATAATTCTAAAAAAAATGAATTTTAAAGTATTAAATTGTTAAATTCATTTGAAAATAATTAAAATGATGAAAACTCTTAAATTTTAAGAAATACAATTTAAGAACTACTTTGAAACAAACACTTGAATTTAAGTACTATTTTCGTTACTGTAATACTGAGTGAATTGAAAGTAATTGAGTTAACATAAAAAAAGCTTTTTTTTCTCATTGAAATTTTTTAAAAACTTAAGTTGCAAAGCTCTTGTGATTTCAAAGATTTCCAATTAATACGGTTTGTAATTTAAACACTTTAAAATCATAACTGCATAACAGTTTTATAAAAGCGAATTTTAAAATGGAGCGATGCAGTTACTATTAATAAATAATTGCAGATCTTTTATTTTCTGGTAATTTAAGTGTTCTTTTTTAAACTATTACAAAAAAGTTTTTATGTAAAGTTTCTTTAAAAACAAACAAAAGAATTTGAAATTCCAAGACGTAAAACATTTTAAATATCTAGCTTCTAGAACGTATCTCTTAAAATTTTATCCGATCGTCATGCCGATTGCTCCAACCCATGGTTATCGAAATTTTGCGTCTAGAGTAGCGCTAACGTCAATTTTGACCAATAGCTCACCACTTTTCCGCGCATGTGCGGTGTATACGTAAAGGCGTACAGACAGAGAGACAAAAGTATAAAAAATAGGTACAGTAGCGCTCATAAGTATTTTGACAAAACAGTTTTCGCCACTAAAGGGCACAGTCTTGTGAAAGATCCGTCACATTTCAGTCTTGTGAGCAAAGCGCAGCAGTTGACATCTAATCCCCGCTGAAGAAAGCTGTCAAGGTAAGCACAGGTAGAAAAACCCTATTTTTTACAAAACACTGGGTTCAAAAGTATTTTGACAAGTATGTGTTTTTGCTACCCAGTAAATTAACAGCCATTTTGTTGTGTTTTCAGTGTGGTTTACGTTTGTGTTGACATCCCAGAATGTAAATAAAAACATGCCCAAGGTGAGAGAATACTCTACTGATCTCAAAGAGGCTGCAATTGCGGCATTACAAGATGGTCGGTCACAAGCAAGTGTAGCCAGAGACTTTAATCTCTCAAGACAAATTGTGAGTGTATGGAAGCGTCAATTTGAATCCCGAGGCACAGTTAATAGTAAACAAAGGTCCAGGCAGCTAAAAAACAACAGAAATGGTTGATAGGCTTATTCGACGGAGATCGGTTGCAAATCCACGCCTCACTGCTGTCGATATAACGCGCGATTTAAAAGCATCACATGGTGTAGATAAGGATTGGGCGAGAGTTCTATTTAGCGCTGAAATAAATTTAATATATTTTCGTCAGATGGTATACGGTATGTTAGACACCCTGTGAACACTCGGTACGATGTTCGTCACCAAGTCCCCACCGTTAAAGCAAGGTGGAGGCAATGTTATGGTCTGAGGTTGCTTTTCACGGGCCGGTGTTGGTCCTTTGGTCCACATTGCAGGCATCATGGACCGCTCCAAATATGCTCAGATTCTAGAAGAAAACATGTTAAACCATGCTGAAGAAGTTTTTGAGGGTGAATGGCTTTTTCAGCATGACAACGACCCAAAACAGGCCTCCAAACATGTTAAAGGCTTTCTTGCTCAAAATAATGTTCACATATATGTTGGATTGGCCAAGTCAAAGTCCTGACTTAAATCTAATTGAACACATGTAGATGTAGAATCAGTTGGACAAGAGGATAAGGCGACGTGAAATCACCAGCAAAGCAGCCTTACTTCAAGCACTGCGTGAGGAATGGGCCCAAATTCCTCTCAGTGCCATTGAAAAACTGATTGACTCTATGTCAGCTCGATGCCAAGCTGTTCTTATAGGTCTAAGGGCTATGCAACCAAGTATTAGCTACTCAGGTTACAAGGAGTAACAATTTGTTTTTGTTTTGTCAAAGGTTTACAAAAGAAAATGGGTTTTACCCTCGTTTATAGAAGTGTCAAATTACTTTTGAGCGCAGTAAGTTCCAATAAAATTCATTTTGTATGTTTGATACAAAAATATCTTCGTGTATTTTTTTCTAGCGACCTATTTAACGTTCCTTCACACATTATCTTACAGCTAAGAGTATGAAAAACTTTGTGACATTAACAAATCGTTTTAAAATAAGAAAATTGAGTTTGTCAAAATACTTATGAGCGCTACTGTATGTCATGTGTGATGTACCTTTTAATAAAAAAATAATTTTATAAAGATCCGACGGATAGAACCGAATTTGGAACTGGATGTCCGGACAGACAAACGGACATCTCCACCATGTCAATACTTACCATTTTTTTTATTCGTTCGAATAAATAAGGAAATTAGGCTATATGTATTTTTTTAAAACATGAATGATGTGCTCAGTGAGTGCAATTAAGAACTTAGGTAACGTACCAAGCTAATACATCGCTTTAATTTAAAAGCAGCGTATTTAAAGAGAACCAATTTCAAAATTTCTGAAACCGTATAGATTAATCTTCCGATTAATTACTAATCAAATTTTAGAACATGTGTCTTTATCGCATTGTTTGGTGGGTGATGTTTTAATCACTTTATTTTACACTTTGCAAGTACTTAAGGTAGACCCGCACTTTGAAATTGAGGAAAAACAATTTTTTTATTGCATAAAACAAAAGTGGACATAGTGCAGAAAACGTATACCAGATTTCAAAATTCTACGAGTTTAAGAAGCGATATAATTTTGCAGTTAAAAAACCCTTATCTTCGAAATTTCTATAGTTGACACGATGTTAAAATGCTTATATATCAAAATCTTCTTTTTTCATTTCGTCACAAATTAAAAAGTCTAAGGCTTTTTTATTAATTTACATAGAGTTTAAATTCTTTTTTGTAATACATTTAGCATAATCAACTGAACCAAAAAAATGGTGAGTTTTTGGAATAAGTAGTCATGTTTTTTTTTGTTTTTTTTTTAATAAAAAGCCTTTTTAAATTGAAAATTAAATTTGTGTTTTTTGCAAAATTTTCTCAACATAATATGTATATATTTTTAAAAATAAAATTAGTAGATATTTTTTTAAAAACTCAGCATTTTTGTTATCACCATTACACAGTTGTAAACTAAAAAAAAATAAAGTAACTTAAAAGGAAAAAAAGGAGTAGGCTTTAAAATAAACTTAAAATACTTAATTTTAAAAAAAACTTAAAAATATTTAATTTAAAAAAAACTTAAAAATACTTAATTTAAAAAAAAAAAATTAAAAAATTATCTGTTATAATAATTTTTTTAACATTATAATGATTATACTAACATACTCTAAATGTAACATGAGTTTTACATATTTAGCACCAAAATTTAAAAAAAAACTTGTTTATCCTATGGGTCTAAAAAAATGAAAAAGATTCGAGTATCGCACTTCGAAACGTTTTTTATAGAATATTTACATTCGTAACAAAATTACACTCCCTGACGAAAATCATAGATAAGAACATTTTTACAGAGTTTAAACGATATAGTAAAAATTATACTGACTGAAAAAATAATAAAGTTTCTATGAATGTGTTTAAACTAATTCAATAACATTTCTCAAATAAAATACTTAATTCGAAAAATCTTACTGTTCCATAGACAATTTCAACTAAAGTATTATATATTTATTTTTTTATTTTCTTTTTTCTTTTAAAATTCAAATAAAACAAAGTTAGATAAGAGGAATAAAATTTTAGTGATTTTAAAATGCGACGCCTTTTCTAATATCAATAAAATAAGCATGATTGGAAGACCTGAAGTGGACTTTATTTAAATGAGATTCATGAGGGAAAATAGGATCAGGAATCTTAATTTAAGAGAGATTAGGGTGACTTGAAAGGGAAACGTTTTATTTTTTTAAAAAAAACTTTTTTAAGTAGCGGCGTGAAAAAAATTATGTGAAATTTAATATTTTTTTTTCGTTAAGGAAGTTTTTGGATCGGGAAAAGGGAAAAGTTATTTTTCTATTAAAAAACCCTCTTCTTTAAACTATTATTTGGTAATTAAATTACTGATTTATCTTGTTATGTATTTCATTTTGAATTGAGTTTCTTAAATAAGAAGATATTTATGACATTCATCGTGAAAGGAAGCAATATCCTTTTTTTTTCTAAAGGTCTTTAGGGCATGGAAACTGAATTCGACACAAAGTAAATTTAAGACATTTTAGTTTTTTTTATAGTGTATACCAACTATTAATTATTGTTAATTGTACTAGAAACATTAAAAACAAGATTGTAAGTGTAAATTAAACCGCAGAAAAAAAGCAAATATTTTTTTTGTATAAAATATTTTTAAAATGTACGATCCTAAACTTGAGTTTTCCAGAAACATGAATTTCCAATATTTCTATTTTTCTCATTATTTTAGGTACTTCTGTGGTTTTTATTCCTAAAAGCTATACATTTTTTTGTTTTTAAGTTTAACGGTTCAGTACGTTTATTGTGTATGGAAATGTGGTAAATCACCCCCCCCCCCCCACACACACCTTTGAATAGTGGAACTTTTTATCGTTCATGTCAACTACAACATTAAAACTATCGACCACCTTCAAAATATAACTAAATGAATTGATTTTAAATACCGTTTAATAAAAAAGACGCTTCAAAAACCTTTCTAAAAGGAATAGTTAGTATTGAGACTCAGTATTCGTTAATAAATGTTTTTGTAATGTAAATGAAAAAATACATTTTCGTTTTAAATAAAAAATAAAGCGTCTTCTGCCTCTATCTAAATAAATAATTCAAACTATCAAAATCCGATTTGTATGCATATTGGGGGGTTATTCAAAACTGACTTGCATCACAAAAATAAATGTTCCTTTTTTATTAAAAAAATAAAGTCTCGTATGATGATCGAATGGAAATGGCGATTTAAAAGATTTAGAAAATGACCTTGTTTTATTATTAAATTACACGAAATCCACAATAACAAAATATATCTACGCTAATCGAATTTTGGGAGAGTATAAACAAACGTTGTGGTTAGACCTAAAGTTTCCTTTTATTGTATTTGGCAATAAAAATAATGCAGCCAAACATATACTAAAAAGGACATTTGGTTTAACAGTGCTGGGCGTATATATACGCACTTGGCACTGAAGAGGTAAAGTCTGGAGTGCATCTAGTCACACATTTTGTATGTAAAGCTTGTATTCGGGCATCAACATTTGGAAACCTAATAAGGAAACCGAACGTGTTCGACCAGCCTTAAGATCATGTTCATCACTGTTGCAATGTTCTATAAATGTTCAAAAACTGCAAGGTGGGAGAATGTTGCAGAATCGTAAGTGAGTGGAAAGTATAGTGAAATGGAAGCTGGAGTTGCCATGGAGATGCCGCTTTTTTTTTAGAAAATAAAACATGTTTCAGTATTTTATTCTAAAGAAGAGAATGGCGCTTTGATGTTGGATTTATTATATGTGTTTGTAGTAAAATGCTAAAAGTTATTATTTATAAGCTATCAAAACAACTTGGTATTTAATCAACATGAGGTGTGCAGTTAAATCGACATTAAGTAGTTATTTCTACTCTTTCAGCTTAATCCATATCCATTATATCTATATTTTAAGAAGCACTAGACTATGCTTCTAGTCTAGTGCTCTAAATTAAACTCTAAGTACCAAAGCTTTTAGAACTATTATTAATATTCAACAACGCTAGATGGCAGCACCAATAGTATAAAGTATTCAACAAGTTGGAATAAACTAAAACTTAGAGAACGAACCAATAGTAAACTACATCAAAAAATTTTGTTACTTTGTATAAAATAGTTTGGGTATTTCAATAACTGTTATAGTTGATGAAATTATTATGTGGAAGGAGTTTTTTATGCATAAAATAAGAAGAAGTGAAGAATAAGTGGGATAGTATAAGATAAGAATAAGTGGATTTTTTTATATAAATAAAATCCCTTACGTTGAAAGTATTCTATTATTATAAAACATTCGAAGAGTAAAAGAAAAACCCTTTCTATTTTCCCTTTTCCTTTAATGTTTGCAACGTAAAAAGCTATTTAACTCATTAAAATTTTTAATACTAAAGTAAATTTAACCACATTATTCTACGTTTCCACATTATTATTGCAACTTTAATTTATATATACTATTAATTTAGAACTTTGTACATGTATGTTTGTTTGTCTGAAATCCATCTCGTCTGAATAACAAAATCGTTGACGTTTGGGAAAGGTGTTAAAATACGCATTCTAAAACTGTGAAGTTATTCTGCTACGACTTAAAAGTTTCTCCTTTTTTCATTCGAAAGTTCTAAATTTTTTAAAAGTAAATTTCATACACTTAAAATGTCAGTAGATCACCCGAATACACTGCGATATACGTGATCGTTAAATCTGTGACGTCAAAATCTCGACGGCGTTTAGCGTACGATGTCGCTCGAAGTTTCGTTGAGTTCCCGCTCAGGGGTAGAACTGGTCCCTTGACCAGGTTTCTAAATTATGAGGCGTAATTGCCTGTGTTTAAGCTCGTCACGGAAGGCTAGAAATAGACAACCGGAAACGTTTATCTACCTACCTGTTTTAAGTTTCAGCTTATGAATATAGTTTTGTAACATTTACCAGAAAGAAAATACTTAAAATGATAGCAGTTATTAAACTTTTGTTTGAATAACAGTTTATAGCATATCACACTCAACAATCTGATACGCATTACAGTTTAAATACAACAAATTGTTAGGTATAATATACATACGTTAATTTTTCACGATTACCAAATGTCACCAGTTACGAATGAACCGATTGGCCTTGTATATCAAAGCAGTACCTTAGAGTTGTGTCACTTTTGTCGCAAGGTTGCGATGCCTTCTTTAAAAGAGTACAAACACATTGCTATGAGTAGCAAGGATAATATGATTTGAGCTAAACCTGTGAGCAGTTTTAAGAGAAAAAAAAAGTGCAAAATGTAATTACTACTCAAGATTTAATCGACTTTTATTCCCAAGATAATTTTAATATTACGACTGCGTGACTTAACTACAAAATTAAATCACATGCATATGCAAAAGCTGATAATGTCATTACCTTACAAAACTTTATTATCAGAAACACAGAGAAAACTTTTATAAAGTGGAAATGATCATTTGTGAGCATGGGTCAATACTGAGGTACTGAAATGAATCGTAAAACTTTTGTTTAATTAACTTAATTTCTACTGAATATTTTGAAAGTTATATAAACTTCTAGGTGGTTTTAAAAGTAGTTGCAAGTGTTAAACAAGTCTGTAAATTAATATATTGAACTTTCAGTTTATGTTTTCGAATGGCCAATTAATCTGGTTAAATGGCATTTTAGAATGGTTGTCACACCAAATATTTTAGGTCTTGTAACAGATTTTTCCGTTTATTCTTATGTGCAAAATACTGGGTCGATTTTCCTGTGTCTAAAAGGGAAAAATTTGAGCGCTATTTACCACTTAAACTGCAATATAGTTGTTATAATTTTTTCTCTCTTCCGTATGCACATAAAAGTAACTATAATGTTACATTAATTCGTCTATTTATTATGCCATTTTTATTTAACAAGTTTAATCTCAAGACGATGCTGTGTACATAAATGACTTCTTAATCATTAATTGACAGAGTGTACGGTTGAGATGGAGTAGTTTTTAGATTTATATGTTATAAAATAAAGGGTGGCAAGTTTAAAATAGCCCCCAAAACAAATAAAGGACTGCGGATTGGTGTATTTTTTAAATTGCTATCCTGTATATCAACATATACGGTTGTTTTTACAAATATATTGCTAGTTTTGCTAACATACTGTTAGTAAAAATAACCTTATATTTCATATACAGAGTGGCAATTGTAAAAAAGGTCTTACATCGAATATTGGATTGTTGATTGAGTCTCTTTTAAAATTGTCATCCTGTATATATCAAATTACAAGGTTGTTTTTACTAAAACATACTATAGTTTATTAAAATATCTTGTTTTAAGTATTAAAATTGTCATACGCATATCCCAATAGGAGTATTTAACAGCTGAATGAGTTCTATTTTACGAACTAGTTATAATAGTTCCCCACTAGTTCGCAAAAACGGACGTCTACTTAATGCATGCTTTGGCGACTGAGAAAATTACTAAGCGGCAGCCCCATACCTATCCAGATATGATTGTTCACTGAGCCGTCGGCAACTCCTTGGAGTAAACGCCCACGTATCCTAACCACCCAACCCACTGATGGGATTATCTAAATCCTACTTTCTCGTCTCTTCATGAATATGCAAATAAGTGAAAAAGACCTTGCGCTGGACGTCCTTTGGATGACGACAAAAACTTGATCAGTAGAATTGCTATGGAAGAAGATGATAATGCAATCGATGGCGGGAATATATGAATAAATTCGAATTATAAGCACAGGACTTAAAGTGTGGGCATTCTTTTCTAGAGATGACTGCGTAAGGGGTTTTTGGGGAAAATCAAATATCTTATAGGATGATCGGAGAGAATTTTAATGTGTATGTTCTTTTTTGTGCTGTTATTCTTCGTAAGATTATCGGAGGAGAAGAATTGAAGGCTTTGGGAAAAGAAAATAACGCGGTTTTTGTAACTTGTGGAACTCCTGATAACTCACTTTCTATCTTGGAGAATTATTGAATATATTTTTCTTTCCGATGAGACGGGAAAGGTAATTTTTCATCTCACGCAAGAGTGACTCTCAGTTTAAATTTGGTTTGCAGATCGATATTTTTTGGACTGCTGAAATAATAGATAACAGTAGATAATCATTTGTTAGCTTCTTTAAAAAAACCGACGATGGTTGCTGAAAATACACAATTTTTTTTGTGGATGTTCTTTCAAATATGAATATGAGATATGATATTGAATATTTTGATCTATGATGCGTAGAAATAATTAAATGCAGCTGATAATATTATACTACAAGAAAATTTCAAATAAAGATACCTATAGAGTTCTGTTTTTTAATGTTGTTAATGTGTGACTTGGATGATACATTCTTAGAATAACTTCTTCATTTGAAACATTATTGTCTTTCGGAGAGTTTTTGTATGGTTTTTCTTGAGGCTTAGACTAGTTTTCGGGAAAATATATTAGACGCACCCCTTAGTGCTTTATCGAGTGTGTCAAGTTTTTTTTGGTTAATAATTACTTTCCGAAAACGACGTGTGAAGTCAATTTTTATGTATTTTATGTAAGGAAAAATTACATTCCATATAAAACAGGATTTCATTAAAACCTGAAAGTGTCTTTATAAGTAAAAAAGACATATTTTACTTAATAATGTTTATATAGTAAATTAGTTGAGATAAAATTTCAAAATTTCTTCATATTTAAAATAAATTTATAGTTATGTATTGTCTCAGAATTCGCTAGTTAAAGTAATTTCAAAACTAGGGATGTGTAACACTACACGACGTTCGATTACCACTCAATAAATCAATACAGCTAAAGGTAATTATATGCCCTATAAGGTAAATTCATAAATTTTAAAACTTATAAAGATGTATAGCAGCTATCATTTGCGCATGCGAAATTTTCGAAAACATTATTATGGCGCGACCGACAGGTACTGGAAAATTGTGTACTAAATTTGAAGTTTGTATATCTTTTTGTTTTTCAGCAATACCTTTACAAATCAAATTTTTTTTATGGCTGATACCCGTTGTGCAATCGCTACTTTTCTCGAAAATCTTATTACGTCTGCCAGGTACCAGAAACTCTTGTGCTAAATTTGAAGTCCGTAGCTCATTTAGTTCAAGCTTTAGAGCTCTTTCGAAAACCACTTTTTTATAATCAGTATCCTCCAACTTCGTTTTGGATTTTCGACCCCTTCCCAATACTTTCATTGTCTTACATTTCATATTGAGTAATGAAAGTAAAAGAATAATATTTTTACTAATCATTCATCCATATTTAATTGAATTATTGCGTTATTTTAGGTAGCATAGAGGTTACTTGAACACATAAACTGATTGACTGCCAATGATTAAAATTTCGAAGATTATGAATAATTATTTGAACTTCTTAAACAATTAATACGACTTATACTACTGTAACTATTTTAATTATTTCCCAAAATTAATGCATTCAGAAAAAAATACTTATTTTTCGCAATAGTTAAGCTACCTTAGTTATTATAATGGTAAATAAGCACCCACCATTAAGTTAAATGGCTATAACAAGAACCCGATTGCTGATACAACTGAAAACTAAGTTAATACATAAATATCCTGTCCAAGCTGGAAATACAGTATCCGATAGCTGGGAATACAGTATCCGATAAGAGAGTAAACAACATTTTCCTTCAGAGCTGTTAATTAATTTGCAAGATTGAGTGCGACAGAAAATGCTTAAGGCCTGCAGTTCTTTTCACGCCGTTATAAGGCTTGAAATGTTTATAGAAAGTTAAGCAAATCACAGCAAGGGGTTTATTCAATAATGGATAAAATTAAAACGGATAAAATCTAATTTAAGGAATTGTTACACTTTCACATTAAGGGTAATAGTTTGAAGTATCGATAACAATATTTTCTTATATCTTCTTTTATATTTAAACTAATATATACGTTGTTTGAGTATTAAGTTAAAATAATGTGTGTGATTCAATGAAATAGTTTATGTTTATAATTTTATATATGCATGTGTTAACTTGTACAACATTTTTTGCACATTTTATTCATTAATCCAATTATTCAAAAAGAGAGGCTTTTCGATGCAATACACTGATAATAATTAATGACATGGTGTACGCCATATTTATATACTCAATGTGAAAGTAAATAAAACGCATCAAGTATTTTATAACATAATATAATATATATATATATATATATATATATATATATATATATATATATATATATATATATATATATATTATATATATATAATATATATATATAAAATATATATATATATATATATATATATTATATATATATATATAATATATATATATATATATATATATATATTATATATATATATATATATATATAATATATATATATATATATATATATATATATATATATATATATATATATATATATATATATATATATATATATATATTATATATATATATATATATATATTATATATATTATATATATATTATATATATATATATATATATATATTATATATATATATATTATATATATATATATATATAATATATATATATATATATAATATATAATATATATATACCTTTTGTTTCATATGAGGATATCGAAAGTAAAAATATTTAAAAAACTACTTATTCCTTGTTTTTAATTTTTCTGTTTCTTCAGAAAATTTTTTGTACCAATATAAAACTCTATTTTAGGAGAATGATTCTGAAAAGAATTAAAAATTTAGTTACTTACGCTTTCTTCATTTCTCCATAAGAACTATTTTCCTTAAAACATCGTTAAAACGCTATAAGAACTCGTTACTTGATCACGGCTTAAAATTAAGAAGAGTGCATGTGGATATTTAAAAGCTCCTTTCGGAGACAAGTAAAACACAGTTGGACATTTTAAACAAAATATATTTGAAAACTGATTTGGAATTATTTGATGTGATATATAAAAAAGTAAAGTAAAAGTAGTAGTAGTAAAGTAAGTTGTAAATTTTAGGTCATACAGAAAAAAAACTTCTAAAGAATTTATTTTTAACCCTTTCGTAGGTTCCATTGCCAGGTTGATTTTTTTCATATAACTCATCACGCTATGTTTGAATCAATCATTCCCAATAGAAAGATAGAAGATAAATGACTACGTCTGAAATGAACTTGAATTTATTTATCGAAATATTTTTTTTTTACAACGAGTAATTGTTTTAACATATTATTTTTTTAAATGTGTCATTAAAGTTTAGCTTGCAGCATTTATTTGAGTAGGCGGATATAAGATGAAGTTTTTTTATTAAGTGTTAATTTTCCTTTCAAGAAGCAATTAATTAGTGATTAAGTAGTTACCTTGGTAAAATAGGAGAGATATATATAAATTCAAAGAAAATTAAAAAAAGATAGCTTTTGAATGTTTTATTATTGTGTGTTATGTGATTAATTTAATTTTTAAGACGCAATAAATTTATTATTATGTAGTTACTTTTATAAAAAAAAGAATAAAACTATATAAATTTATAGAAAATAAAAAATGCCGTAGGTAGCTTTTGTATTTGCACAAGCCAAAGTTCACAACTGCAAGTTTAACTAAAGAAACATAGTGAAAATATAAAGCCATTTCAAAACAGATTAAATTGCACTGTTAAATTAAAACCCCAGTATCAAAACGATTATCTCGTCAGCAGATTTGTACTAAGATATAAAATCGGTTTTGTATCTGAATCGTTAAATATAAAAAGGTTTACATCCCTAGATAGATGTCCCAAAACTCTTCTTTTATTAAAATGTTAAAAAAATTAAGAGAAATTTTTAAATGGATTTGACTCTTTTTTTTACGTATAGCTATTCATATACCCTAAAAATAATCATAATATTTTATTTTATTATTGTATTAATGTATTTTAGTATTAAGTATTTTATAGATAAATGTTAATTTGGCATTTCTTTAGATTTTAATATAAAATTAGCAATCATTTATTTTTAAACTCAATGCAATGATAGGAAAATGAGTTTTTTTTGAAGAAATTTAACTGATTGATTAATTACTTCGAAATAAGGCACCGTTAAAAATACACTCTAAAAACGACATTTTTAAAACTGAGTAAAAATTTCTCAAATCTGAGTATTTCGCTTAGTCAAAATGGCTAAGAGTAAATATTACTCAAATGTGAAAATTGCACATACTTGTTTCCGAAACCATGCCTATACTTAAGAATGAAACACCTGGTGTAAATTTTTAATCATGTTCATGCTTCGAAAATGAGTTGAAATTGTGCTCATTTTTGAGTATGTCCTACTTACGAAACGCTTTAGTTTCAAAATTCAGCATGTCTTTGTTTAAGAATTGAGTACCACAATTTTTTATTGACATTTAGACTATTTTCCGCGCACACGAGTTTATCTTGCGCTTTATAGGATGACTGGCAGTATGTGGGATACGAACCTCCGCCTTTAAGAGAAGGCACTCTATCTCGAGTCCAACACGATATTCAGTCTGCCAACTATGCTCGTGAATCTCACTTCATTTAACGAATAATATGCAATTTTGTTTGAAACTGAGAGTGCTTGGTATTTCAGATTAAAGCATTGAATCGTCATATTCGAAATAAAATGCTTCATTTCAAAATGAAAACATAAATTTAATCAGATTTGAAAGTGTCATTTTTCTCATTGTAAAGAGAACAAATGAAACTTTATGCCTAACACTTTAAAACAAATGGCAGGTACTCATACCCTATTATAACAATAAATCATGTTTCACGGTTTCAATACAGCAAATATATAAAAAGATCTCAATTGCAACCACGCCGTCAAAGCTTTTATTCCAGAGCGTGTGTTGACGGACCTAAAGGCGTATTGTTAATAGCGGTATAAGTCAAAGGCAGAATCTGTGATACAGGTTTGGTTTTCCTGAGAGTGCTAAACCATTTACTACACAAAGGGTAATACAGTATACACTCTTTTGAATGGCTTATAACATCTATGCCAGAAGAGGAATACGAGGCGAAGACGAGTTCTTGCGGTCTATCCACTCTTCCCTAAAATGCAGAATTATAAAATTTTGTAACTTGAGTCGAGAGAAAATTAAAACCTATTCTTAAAATGGATAGTCAGTACCGTAGAGGTAATGCATTAGCTTTGAAATTGCCACCTCTGCCATGGTTTGCCATATGAGCATTTCTTCACTAGGTACGAGAATTGTCGTAACAGCACAATAACATAAATTTGAAGTTAAAGTAACATCAGGTTATATAACTATTGATTTTAAACTTTTAATTACACAAAAATACTCTGAAGAGGGTGACATTGTTTTTAAACTTTATCATATAACAGGAAGCTATTTTCATTTAAAAGAAGTTTTACTTTGCTTTCATGACGATTATCATACCTTGTGAAAAAAAGTTATATGATAAACTTAAACTTTCGCAGATGATGCGATATCAAAACAAATGCATTAGCTCTATGGGACTGACCAACGGCTGAACATTTCTCTTAAAATTTAAAAGTGTGTCTCCTGTAAATTTTTCTAAGACAAAACAATTTAATGTTTTTCCTCAAATTGGACTTTTATAACCTCAAAAAACTAAATATAAAATGTGCGTCTTGTGGAATCATCTCACACCTGGAATCGAACAACTTCTATGTAAATAAAATCCCTCTAATATACCATCACAGTGATAGTTAAAGTCCTGCCATTACCCTGTGCTGTAAATTTACATATTATGTAAAGTTTATTGTGTGGTACTGACGGAAACGTTTGCTTTACTCACAGTGATTGGATGATCCCAGCTTCTCTGCTTAAACACTATTGGACTAAGATATTCATGTGAATTTGCAGGTCAAGAAAACATCAATTTGCTATAAAACAAACATAACACTGTGATGTACAAAATAACAGCAAAATGTGCTTTAATTTTACATTTTTTTTTTTACAAAATTCAGTTTTTTTTAATGAGATTAGGGTTGTACCACTAATCAAACAAGGCGTTCACTGAGCACCAGAAGTGGCCGAGGGTCGTCTCAAGCTGAACCTCTCCCCAGAGATAGAGACACCGAGGCGAGATTAAAGAAAGAAAGTATCAGCGAGTAGCGATAAGTCTTAAACGTGATTCCGAACTGTGAAAAGATACCGAGGAGAACCCGGTCGAACGAATGTTCCGTTCATTGTCGCCCTGGGAAATCTCTGTCTGGAACTTTCCCGAGAAGCAATAAACGGACGGACGACGATAAACGATCAGCTTAATCGACCATCATATTCGTAAGCTATTGCCTCGAAGATTTTAGACACTTCAAACTGGATGCCTGGCTCTCTTAAATAATTTTTTTCAATGGAGATGTAGCAGACAAAATTAAAGTGATTAGGAAAACGTTTTCAACTGGAGACTTTGTTTTTTTTTAGTTTTGGCAATAACTTAATGTTTGAATACAAATGGATGAAGCCAATTTATTTTAGAAGTCTATATTATACATTTTTTTTGCGTATCAATCGGCTTAATAGACCATCATATTCGCAAGCTATTGCCTCGAAAATTTTAGACACTTCAAACTGGATGCCTGGCTCTTTTAAATGATTTTTTTTTGTGTTGAAGCGGTAGCAGACAAAATTAAAGTGATTAGGAAAATGTTTTCTACTTGAGACTTCTTTTGTTTTAGGTTTGGCAATAACTTAAGTTTGCATACAAATGAAGGAAGCTAATTTATTTTTAGTCTATATGCGATTGCTGGAGAACCAAATTACCCACTTGATAACTCAAGCACGAAATTTTTTTTAAAAATTATCGTTTAGATAAATTTTGTTTTATAGGAAGATAGCAAGAATTTTTATTGATTCGAAATGCAATTAGATGTTTTATATAACTCATATATACTTCATGAAATCTAAATAACTATAATTAAAATGTTTCAACATAAGAATTGAATAGATTAGTGGAAGAACGTGCTAAGTGGCAAAAAGGTGAAAACGAGAAAATGAGCGTTAAAGTTTTTTAGTTTGCGCTCAAATCTGTTGAAAATGGTACTTGCAAACCATAAAAAAATGTACTAAATTTAAATTATATGAAGAAGGGGAAATTTGTTATCATTAAAGAAGTTAGTAATATGTTCATTTACACAAAAATCTCATTTTTTAAAAAAAAATGTCACTTATACGTTATTCCACTAAGCTCTTCAATTGTCAGAAAGTTTAGGGTGTAAGAATGAACACTCTTCAATATTAATAACAATGACTTCGTAGTGAAAGAAAAATAAAAAGTGGTAGATTGGCCTAATTATGGAACTGGTTCAATCTAGTTCAACGTTACTTTGAATAACGAATGTGATCAATATCTGATACTTTTCTAATGACACTTGTAGTTTTATTTTTTCAGACGCATAAAAAACAACAACAATAATTGGGTTGAATTGTTTTTGTATTATGGCTCGAGCTTTTTCCGTTAATGCTTCTTAAGTAATGACTAATTTAAATGTATTATAAATCATAAAAAAACTCTTTTCATCAATGCAATAATAATATTAGTTAAAATATTGTCATAAAAAATTGTGCAGGAAATAAAAGTACCAATGGCATTTAAAGGGACCTCCAAATTTTGTTTTTTATGTTTTAATTCTAATACTGTAAGCTCTATACATTTTTTTATTGTGTAAGACAAAAACTAAAAACAACTCTTACAGATTTGTATTAAGAAAACAGTAGCAAATATTATACTAGTTATCGGGACTCTTAGCTTTTCCCGTTGGGACTAGTTTTAACCGTTGTGTGCCTCTCTATCAATAACACATTTAAAGCTATTATAAATTAATAAAAATAAGCCTTTATTTTAGTAATACACTATTAATATTCGTTCAAGTATTAGCGTAAAAATTGTGCATTAAAATAAAATGACCAATGTATTTAAAGGAGCCTCCTAAAATTGTGTTTATATTATTAACTCCATATGCAGCGTTAAAAAATCCTGTTACATTAAGAAAAATATCTGGTAGCAAGTTGCCAGAAAATATCCGTAATGATACGGAAAAAAATATATTGACAAAATTTTCCCTCAGCAAAGCAATGCAAAAAAAAACTATTCGTCTCTAACAGATATTTTCCGTATTGGTGTGTACGTTAAAAAAAGGAGGAAACTTCTAACAGCTGAGAAGCCAGGCATTATGACCCCTACACCACTTTGGCCATGGGGGTAGATTTTATATATAAATTTTTCTTTTCATAATCAAACAGAAAAAAATCTGTTCTTAACAGGTGCAATCTGTGTCAGTGGTTGCAGATTTTTTCTGTTTACAGAGAATGGCTCTCATTCTGACTAAAGGAAGATATAATTTTTCATAAAACTGCGGTAGTTTGAGAAAACGGAAAATTTCTGTAGAAAAATAACATAAATATTCGGTTTTATTACAGTTTTTTTTACAGTGTGTGTAAGCTCTAAACATTTGTTTATAGTAAGTGCAAATACTCGAAACAACTCTTATTCGTACTACTACGAAAATACACTGTTAAAAATTTTGGACCAAGATTGCACCAGAATCCTAGTACTTTCTAGCTACCACCACTGTTTGGAACGTTAAATAACTAAGTTTGCGGTAAAACCATAACTTTTATACACATCAAAAGTGGTAAATCAACGCTCCAAATAGTGGTGAAAGTTCCAGGATTCCGGTGCAATTTTGCGTCAAATTTTTAACAGTGTAGTAGTAAGTACTATAGGAACTGTAATTGACCCCATTGTACCAAAACCAAATGTGTCTGGTAGCATCATCTGTGCTGTAAAATTATAGGATTTTTTCAGTGTAGGAACAACTCTAACCGATTTATGCTAGGAAAGCAGAATAAAATTCTATCTATTTATAGGAGCTAAAATTGAGTGCACTGTACCGAAACAAAATGTGTCTCGGAGCCATATCTGAAGATACTCTGGAACATAATTTGTTTATTTATAGCTATGCTTTTGTGAAATAAACAAAGATTGCTATGGATTAATTCAAAATACGATTTTTTTTCAGTCTAGCGGATTTGTTACTTTCTCAGAAAAAGATTGTAGTTTTCAAATAAAACAAACTTTTTCTGGATCCAGACAATCGTAAAAACTACCATTGAATTTCAATTCATTCCTTACACAATTTCATCAGAATGTACAAGAGTATTTCTCGCAATCCTAAGATTTTCTGGCTTAGAGAGAATAAATCCAGATTTGTTAATGTAAGGAATTTTGTATTATTTAAAACTTTATACTATTCTTGTTTGTTTACCTAGTTATAAGTGGTCTGGAATTAAAAGTATTTCACATACTTTGCTTACTCTTCGACATAAATTTTTGCTATTCGTTTTGAAAAAGGAAACATAAAGCCTCGTTTTGAAAAGGTATATAATCTGAGATTGCATACAGCCGAAAGTTGCAAAAATGCCGAATTCATAACCTTCTTAGAGTTTTTAACCTATGAATTTCTTAGTTTATTTAATAAAATTTTGATTTTGTTATTCAAATCATCATACAACTCACGAACAGGATCTTTGCAAATTATATTTTATTATGATGTAATTTATGTGATTTTGCATAATTTTAGAGTACTTGTTAGTGAGATTTTAATGTTTCGAATTATTAAAAAAATCTTCTATATTAAAATTTCATGTTCAAATTGAATAATAACCTTTTTATGCAAATATGCTTCTTAAAGAGACTGGGAAAGAAATTATTTGAATTTGTTGATACATTGAAATCTTTAAATTGGAAGTTTCAATATGTTTTTATATTTCAACCGTTATTTGGAAAGTTTTAAATATATATATCTTTCGAGAATACTTTAAGAAAATTTTTACTGGAACCGGGAATTTTTACCATATTAAATATGTTTAATTTATAACAGCATAATTATACTTGTTACACTATAGAAACAAAAATTTTCAATTATCATAATGAGTTTTTAAAAGTTATGAAATTCAATCGATTTTGATTTTTTAAAAGCGTGGAAATTATAAAATCGGTCTTAAATTTCATTTCTGTTATAGATGCTTGTACGCTTTTAGCATAATTTGTTTTTGTTATTGTTTCCGTTGATAATTTAGTTCTTTTGAAGCAAAAACAAACAATTGTTCTCTAAATTAATCAAAACAATTTTTTAACAAGTAACAAAACTTTCTTTTTATATTCTTTTGTCAAAATTAATTTTAATTTAAAAAAACATTTCGATCTTAACTCTTAAGGTAAACAAAAATGTTTCTTTGGAAAGAGTGGAATTTAAATGCAAATGTAAAAATTGTAAAGGGTATGTAGCCTTCTGTAACAATTTAAATTTCTTAATTAAATTGTTTAAAAAGATTCCTTAAAGATATATTTAGCGATAGAAAAATTAACTTCTAAACGAAACTAACAACTAAAATGTTCTTTAAAAGGAATAATTATGTGATTAAAACTTTATGAAATATTAGAAAAAGTGTATTTTCCAGTATACAACATTTTATTATTTTTCTAGAAAGTAGCCGAAAGTAGAAAGTGCCGCTTCTTTTTGAAGATGAAGTAAGAGTTAAAATAACAAACCAACAGTATTTATGCCATATTGAATCTTTTTACATGCACTGAAAACGAGTATGTACTTTAGTTATTTGCTTTAAAGTGAACTTAGATTTAAGTTTTGATATTATTTTATTTTAACGTCATTTATTTCATTCACTGTGATAAGATGCAAGGAAATACAAATATTTATGAAACAGTAGTGGATGTATTTGAATGTAGATGTTTCAATACTTTCTTACTCAAGAACATATTTCATAGCTCATAACATATTACATAACTTTGTAACTTCAAAATCTTTATAACTCTAGTTTAAAAATAATTTTTCATCTCTTAATCGTTGGGCATCTTTAAATGCTTTTGAACTTTTGAAAAAATATTGTTAGTTTTGTAGTATTATATTAAAATTCTTATCTTTTAAAACTTAACTTTTTATTGCTTCGTCATATATTAAAAAATAATTAAATTTTTAGCATTTTAAGTTTAGTTTGTAAAGCTCGTAAACGTTTTTCTACTAAAAATTATGGCAATTCATGTGCCGTAAAACTTATAAAAATCTGTCTTGTCACAATACTTTGACTTTAATAGTGATGCCCATTTTGACTCTAAAAATTAATTTTTGAAAATAAATGCTTGGCTACGTATGTAAAGAGAGGATCCACCTTTTAGCACACTCAATGATAAAACAATAGGTTAGTATGTTTCATAAGAGTAAGTTTAAACTAAATTTAAATGTAAGCATAACTTTTACTCAACGTTGAAAAAACAGCTTCCCCCAACGACTCATTTCCAATAATGAAAGGTGGAAAACTTGTCCCATGGGGAAACCGTCCCTGGTCTCATATATAAAATACTGCTATTAAAATTTATAACTAACTATAATATATTAATTACTAAATATATAATATTCTGATAATTATTGAGAGAAATCATTAAAATGCACTTTAAAAACAAAATGTTTTCAATCTAACTTAAAATATTAAGTATACAACACAAGGAAAACTTCGCCCCATGGGAAAACTAAACCTTATCTCTCCTATAGCAAAACAAATTCTACTATTCACATTTATAAATACATGAATTAATTACCATACCTATAATAGTCTGATAATTATTAACAAGAAATCACTGAAATGCAATTCAAAAACGTAATTATGTGCAAGCTATCCTAAAAGAATAAGTATACAACGATATACTTACAAACGTGACTATAGTATTATTATACTTTCCTTAAATACTCTTCCTGAACTTGTTCTCAGATTAACTAAAGGATTATCGCTAATAAACGAGTGGCAAAGAGCTTAGTGGGCGAATGGTATTTGTAAGTTTTATGGTGGTATGGAGCTAATGGAATAAAAATTTATTGCTTTTGTATTATGCTATCAAGAGCAGAAATATAATATTGAAACCCGTATTAATTCTTACAAAAACCATGCTTTGTTGAAGTATATTTTATTTAATAAACGTTGTTAATGTTAGATAGCAAAATTATTTATACTGGAGTCAAATAGCGTTATTTTAAAAATAAAGCACACACTATCTATCGTGACGACTAATTTGTTTTGTGAATCTGCAGAATAACTTCAGTAATTCGAATCCTTTGGGATCAGTTCAAATTCTGAAAATGTAAAAAAAAAAATGGATAAATGTTTTTTTTTACCAAATCGGGAATATTTTAATAAATAACTGTATGTACTTTGAAAATGTAAGAAAAAACTATTTCTTTTAAAGAAAATTTATATTAAACACAAATACTCTAATTAGAAAACCTGTACTTAAAATGTTCAATAATCGAAGTAAAACATTTTCATCTGAGTGACTTAAAGAAACTTCTTTTATTGCTCATGTAAGCAACTTAAATTTCATTTTCTAGCTATTCTCAAAAGATTTGATTGATAAAAAATTAGTTTTTTTTATTTGTTTCCAGAATTAAATCCATCGCACATCCCAAGTTACTTTGGGAATTCATATATTGGTATGTTTTGGTTCTTTAACAAATGCAAAAAAATATTCTTATTAATTAGTTCTCTTTTTTCAGTGTAATAGATTTATTAAATTATGTATTCAAATATTTTTTCAGCAGCTATTTTTATGATTATGCGGAGATAGTATAATTAGTATTAGATTATGCATTAAATAAATTATTTAACGTATTATAGAGTTTCAGTTCGAATAATTTTTAATAAACAGGACGTTGAATATTTTTTGAAGACTTAGGAATATTAATATAAGTTTAATGCAAAATATATAAGTATTTAATGGGTAGCTCTTTACTCATTGAATTTCTTCATGAAGCCGTTAGGAGGAAGGATAATCATTTATTTAAATATTTTCAAAATGGTTATGTACTTACATGAACTAATTTTAATTTTTACTTTCAATTACCTAATATAAAATATAAGGTAATCGAAGTCTTGCCAATGGTTCGAAAATTCAAACTGGAGATGTCGTGTTTTCTACACGTTTTGAAGGGTGTGGATTCCAAAAAATTGTCTGTTCTATCGTTCTATGTGTCTCGTAGAATCTCATTGGTCAGTCTACAGCAGTCCAAGTTCCTGCTAGACGTCAAATAAGGTTTTTGAGCAAATAGCTGAGCATGCGGTAGCTGCAGCGGAGCTTTTTATGTTTCGTAGTTATTGAAATTACCATATATGGTATATATAAATGCATGTATGTATTGAGTGGTAATTTAAAGTCGTGTGATGTTACACCTAGTTTAAAATTAATAATTATTGCCACATGACAATCTTTCCAACATTCAAAATCGGTATCTTTTTTCATTCGAAGATTTATTGCCACTTTCAGAAAATAAAAAGTATGTGGCATTTTGTGCTTCAAAATAAATTATCTAAACTGACGGTTATTGGTGTTTTAAAGCTTAAATATTCAAATTCGCCAAATCCACTGAGCTATGAATTTAACGGTCCATTTAACTGGCTGTTGTTGCGTGTATATTTCAATGTCTGAAGTTCAATAAAGCAATAATTTAACACTAACTCGGTCAATTAAAATATGGAACATATTCGTGACATTAAATGCATCAATATCGCAACATTAACATTAGACATATCTGAATCGTCATCGCTTTGAACAGTGCTTTCACAGTTCATTAGAAGTAGTAGGGCAACTAGCTGCAGATTTCCAATTCGATACTATCCAGTTCTCAAGGGGAAGGTCATTAATGTTTCTGATATGTTAATCTATGTTGTCAGAATCATTTTCGCGGGATTTAGTAGATATTCTGGAACCGGAGTGATATCGATTACATCCTGAAATTAATTCTAAACGGAGAGATTAGCCTTAAAGTTTTCGAAGGTTTTGAGTTAGAAAGAGAATACTTACCATCTGGGGTATAGATTATGGTGCTTAATTTGGCCATCATGAAATGTGGCATAATCTCTAACGGAAGCCAAATGTCTTTTCTAAAATCTTGATAATCCCACTTATAAGGAAATGGATTTATAAAGCTCTTATGGTATTGTACTATTAATATTTCTGGGGTAGAATTTTTTCTTAGATATTCTATAGTAATGCATACTCAATTTATAGGAAGAAGTGTGAATGTGGAAACTCGAGGAAAATGTAGAAACTAAAGTATTTCTACTGCAAAGAGCTTTGCCCTTAACAATCCCTCTATTTGCTATTTGTCACGTTATAAAGCAAGGAATCAGTTAGGAGTGTGGTATATTTAGTCTAACTTATTTAAGAGGTAAGAAAATTAGGTCCAAACGGTAACTTGGAAACATGCACATAAGGGACTGGGGAAAATATCTATATTGCCTCTTGCACGCATACATTCTTCATATGAGTACATGCCAGGCTAACTCTACGCGGTTCTGTTTGAGATGCCACTAAAACTACCTCGACAGAAATCGCTGAAGAGCCACTTTTGAAGAGTGGGACGCAGTATATGATTCAAATTGTAACATCTGCAAGGAATAAAAGATAATATATTGTCTACAGTTTAATATTCCATCAACACATTAATTTACTGCCATTTTAGTGTTTCTTCACAATACTTTCACTTTTTCAAAAATTGAAAAAACGAATAAAACTTGTCAATTTCTTTTTTTTTATTACGAACCAAGTTTTTAGACTTATGACTTACAACTCCTATTTTTAACATAATAAGGTCTGTTTAAAATATTTCAAGATTAAAATAACTATTTGAAATATTTTACAACCTAAAGACAAACTTTCCACGTTTGCTCCATATACTTTATAATTATACCTAAGTATTATAACATTTAATTAAAGTTGTTTATCTTAATTTTAGACTGAAATTATTTTTAAATAACTCGCTGAGAAGTGATTAATTTCTTATAAGGGGATCATTGGGAATATATGATCCAAATTATATAACTCTAAAAGAGACTTTCAAAAATAGATCTGATTTTGTATTTCCATAATATTTTTGCTCTTGAATTATCAACAAAAAGTTCATTGGCTGCTTTTGGAAAAAGATCGTCTCCAAAACACTCCTTTTTTTGATTAAGTGTTAAACACGAATAAGATTATTTATTGCTAATAAATAAACAAACTTAAAATATTCAGTATTTTGTTTTAATTTCACGCTATACTAGTGTACACTATCATGCATGTACATTAAAAATGCTATAAACGGGAAAACTTATCTTTTTACAAGAACTAAAAAAGATATTTCAGGGAAGTATTAATTAAAAAATAAATAAAAATGCTTCAATATAGAGTTCATTGACTGATTTTGGGCTTCAATAATTAAATTTGCAAAATAACACAGAAATGTAACATAAAATGTTATTTTTTTTTACCATTTCTAAACAAAAATTCGCAGTTTGAATGTAATATAATTTAATGCAAAGAAAGAGTAAAAGATTTTAAACATTTCAAGCAAAGTTTATCTGGAACATTCTTACTCAACAAATATATAAAATATATATAAATGCAGTGAGCATTGATCGTATTCTGCAAAAGTAAATACTCTTTGCAAGAATTTTTTTTTTCAAAACAAAGAACCGAACTTTATTTTCAATGTTTCAAAAAAGGATATTTGATTCGAAATAAAACTGTCGAATATCTGAGTTTGATTTGAATATTAAATGTATGCATTTACATTCTTTTATCTACTATTTTTCTGACATTTTCAGGACATCTGATATACTTGATGTTTCAATAGATATAATAGAATGTTATTTATTAAATAAAATCAATACAATATTTATGAATAATTAGGATAAATATGCAAACCTAGTTTACTAATGATAAAATTGGTATATGTTTACAAAATTAAAATTGCAGTTATATGTTTGAAAATATAACTTAAAATTTGTGAATGTTGAATGAAACATTTCGAATGAACGTTTTGTAAATAATGCAATAATTTTTGATGGGTTCGAAAAATAATCTACTGTTTTGTAAATGTATTTTGTTCAAATTAAATTGTAACCGTGTTTGCCTTTTTGTAACTTAAAATTCTGAAAAAAATGTTTTATTTTTCTTGATTTTATACCATCAAATTGATGGTTATTTTAGTTTTAAGCGAAATTAATGTGACAATTTGCAAAAAAACGCCCGTCTATTATGCAAAGCATTTGGTAATATACAAAACTGCTCATAATAGTCAATGTACAGTTAATAGTCAAATCAGATCTATGCTGATTATCAAATTTCCTTAGAAATTTTTGTAATAAATCTTAGTATTCATTAAAAGTAGCCATTTTTTTTAATAAAAATGTTATAATTAACATTTCTATAAATTTAACTAGATTTATCGTTTTTTTTACTTTGTTCTTTACATGTTTTTTTAAAGTTAAGCATAAAATCTAGTAAAAATTTGTTTACATTTCGAAATTAGCAAAAGTAATTGATCCCTTTTCAAGAATTGGCTTGTTTCAGGTGAAGTAGTTCGCTCCAGCTTTCATGCACTTTTTTTTGATCGGTGCCTTGATTGTTTTTCTGTTCCCATTGCATTACAAATCGAATTTCGAGAAAAAAATATTCAGCTTTTCTGTTGCTACTCAAGACCTGAAACAAGACTCTTAAGAAATCATAAAACGAGAAATTCTACAAGAACTAAAATAGCTTAATAACTTAAAATTCAAAAAGAAAAACAAGTAGGTTTGTAACATTAGCTATCACCTAGACCCCAAAAGAATTATACACCTAAAAAAGCACATCCTTTACTTTTAGTTTAAATTTTTTCAAACCAAAATTGGCAGTTTTGATTAATTTCTTTCGTAAATTCAATTGTTATAAACTTATTTCCGGCTGGAAAAATAATTATGCAAAATTGCTTAAGCCAAATCCTATTATCATTTTCTGCGACATTTCGGAGGATCATAAAATTTCCTATTTGTAGTGGTTTTGTTTTTCGTTTTTACTAAATTAGCAATAATATTTTGAAAATATCATATTTATTTCTTTGTACGTTGATACTTATTTAAGAATAAGAAGATCTTCTTACTATGCCTTGACAACATTTTCAAAATGTGCTAAATGCTACTAGAAACTTGAAACGTACATTACTTCTACGCACTCTGAAAATAGAAGCAAAGTTATCTTAACACTAAAGTTAATTTATATATTTTTAATTTTCGCACAATATTTATAATTTTCAAAATATGTATATAATGTATAGCATAATATCATGTAAATACTGTATCATCTTCAAATAATCTCTCAACTGTGTAACTTTGCAATTCTTTCTGAAAAGTAAAAACCGAAAAAAATGAAAAGTACATTGAATAATTTGTATTTTGACGCCCTAGGAAATTATCTATAATAATAAACAAGTAGGTTTGTAACAGAATCTGTCACTTAACTCGCTTCCACATATTTGTGTTTAACAGGAAAAAACGTGCCAAACACAACATTAATTCTATATTTAACATTTACAAGCTAAATTTGGCGAGTTTTATTTCGAAAATTCAATAATTATTACTTATCGTTTGCAAAAATTAATTTATATTTTAAAGAATAAATATGTCATATTCCTCGCTTTTAAATAGGATGAAAACATTTCATATCAACATACAAGGATTCCGTAGTGAAATATATTTGACGTCATTTCAAACTGATCGATGTCGCAAAAATAAATTTAATTTAATTTATTGTCTAAAAGAATTAAAGTTTCTCGAGCGATTGTTGCGAATGGCAAATGTGATTTAATTCTAATAAAAACAGGGCCTTTAGCTATTTGTAATTCAAAGTTTTAAACGCCAAAATTAACTATTTTCATGAATCTTCTTTCTCAGATTTAAAAATTAGACTTTATCGTTTGCTAAATGTTTTTGAAGTTCGAAGAATAATGATGTAATCTTTTTTAATAAATATTTTTGTCGCCACAATTTCCCATTTACATTTCTTTCGAAAATTCACTTATTTATAGTTTGTTAAATTAATTTACAGTTCAAAAAATATATAATTTGTACAATTGATGCTTTAAAAATAAAAGCGAAACTTAGCATATTTTTTTATGCCAAGTTAGAATTCTCTATGCATATTTCTTCATACACATATATAGAACCATTAAAAGAACTCTATTGTGATAATACAACAATCCAAACCGAATTATTCACGTAAATAAATATTTTTTCAAAAGTGTATTTTTATTTTAACAAAAGTTTCTCGTACGTTTAACGAAATGGCAACAGTGAAAATATTGAATAAAAATGGAATTTGCATGTAATTTCAATGTAGATTAAATTTTTAGTTATTTAAATTTTAAATAAGCTTCTAGTTTAAATTTTTTAATGAAATTTGGCATGTAGCCTAATCTGATTTTTTGCTTCAAAATGACGTATCCCACTTGTCTGTGGGACTTGTGGATGACAACAGTGAAAATATGAATAAAAATAGAATTTGCATGTTATTTCAATGTAGATAGAAAAAATTTAGTTATTTAAATTTTAAATAAACTTCTAATTTAAATTTTTTAATGAAATTTGGAATGTAGCCTATTCCGATTTTTGCTTTAAAATGACGTATCCCACTTGTCTGTGGGACTTGTGGTTCTTTCGTGAAAGTGGGTGACAGACAGACAGACGGACGGACAGACAGACAGACGGACTGAACGATTATAAAACCTTCCACTTTTACGTTATAAACGTAGTGTGGAAGCTAAAATGAAGTTTTGTGTGTGTGGGTATGTGTCTTATAGATTCATAAACTAGACATTTGTTTGACTCGTAACTTGGCACAAATGTGTAGTTCATACTTAAGTTACAGATTTTAAACTTTTAGAGCTCAAAATATTCTATTTTCAAAGAAAATTAGAATATTCTGAAAAAAAATACACCACTTTCGCTCAAATCCGATAGTTTTTTTTACTTTCCTGATGCCATATGCTGAAAAAAATCGCGCCAAATAATAATTTTTTTAAAAACTTTATAAGCTGGTTTGATGTTCGAAGTCCATGGTGCTAGAGCTGTATAATAAGAGTGTTTGTAGCTATATCCATTTTCTCGCCAAATTCTTTCCAAAAACGTGCCAAATGAGCTAAAAGGTTTTATATGTTTATGAGGAAAATTACGATGACTTTTAAGCGTGCATTTATAGCGTATTTTTTTATTTTGAATTTTTAAGGTAATATAAGTAACAGTATTTTATACCTTATAACGAGCGGGAATATTTTAACATAAGTTTATTATCCTATAATGGTTAAATTGTACATATACTTGGATCAATTAAAACTTTTTTTTAGTCCGTGCGAAGTACGGGTATTTATTTGCTAGTACTTAATAATTTATTAATGAACGGGAAAATGTGCATTTAAACTAATAAGCTTTTTATGCAAACATGGAACTCCTGGTGCCATTTTCTATTATGAGGTAATTCCGAACTGATTTATATGACAAAACAAATTTCTTTCAAGCATTCATTTTAAACAAAAAATTTAAATTGGAAATTTAAACAAAGTTTCTCAAGTGATTGTTGACATGGCAAAACCGATTTAAAGGAATGCTAAGAACGTCTCAAAGAACTAAAATGACCTACTTTCCTGTACTTAAAAACTTGCTGAAATTTTCATTGAAAAACAAGTAGATTTGTAATAGTAACTGTTACCTATAACCGCTTCCTCACAAGATTTTTACACTGTATAAATCTTGTGAGGATGCTTTTTTTCCAAAGGTGTATAATATACACCTTTGGAAAAAAAGCATTTAGTGTAATTTAAAATTTTATGTCAAAATCTGTGTCTTTCGTAAATTTTCTTTCGTAAATCAATTTAATATTCTTTATCGTTTGCTAATTTTTTTTTTATCCGTTTGAAGAATAATTATGTAATGTTGATTTGGTAAAATCCTAGTATCCGCTTCGGCAACATTTGGCTTTTTTGAAAATGGCTTAATGTGACGCTGATTCATCAGTTGTGATGCTGATTCATCAGCACCACTCACATGCTTCCAAAAGTAAAGAGTTCGTTGTAACTTTGCTCCCTAACTTCAAAAGGCTTCTAAGCATCTGATTAGGGGTTGATTAAACTGTTAAGAAACAAAAAATAATCTTAAGTCCAGAGTATTAAAAGTTTAAAAGTTAAAAGTTTAAATTGATTTTATACTATATAAACCCAAATGTAAGAGAGCATTAGGGAGGAATTGGAAGGGTGCCTTAGGAGAGGATCAACTGCTCTATAGTAATTGAAAGACGTAAAATGGGTAAGTTGCCATTGCCATATCTCTCTTTTGTGTATTTTGTGCTTCTTAATTAAATCATTACTGCAAACTAAATATATAATTATATCAAAGTTCTTATGTTGTCTAATTTAATAAAAGTAAATTTTAATTGAATAAAATGTGGTTATGACTTTATTACAGTAAAATAAGAAACTTTAACATTAACTTTAGCTGTAAGTGAGCGTCCAGAAAACCGTGACATTAAATGATCCTAGCTTCTTATTAATTTTTCCTAAAGGGTCTCCTTTTTTTGCCGGATCAGGCCTATTGCAGATTCGACATATTCCCTAGAACTATGAGCCATTCGCTTCTTATTCTTAAATAAGTATCAACATAAATTTGTTAAAATACATCTCTTCCAAAATATTTAGTAATAACAAAACATAAAGCAATTGCAAGTTGGTCTAAGAAATGTAAAAAATTAAATTAAAAACAACCAGCATTTTATGCAAAAACATGAACGTGATGCAACTTTGTTAGTAAATATAAATGAAGAATGGTTATGTTCCCCGTCGTGAGTGGCAACAGTTCCATTGTTTTCATTTTTTTTTGTCTCCTAGAAATTATATTTGTTTTAACAATATCATATTTTTTTCCATACAGAGACTAACGTTGGGTACGAAGTTTTCTCTCAGTAGAAATAAAGCCTTCCCTGTTCGTCGTGAATCACAATAAATTGTTGTCTCGCAATCTCGCTTAAATTTTCCACATAAGACAAAATATCATCTAAACCGAAATTTTCCGACAACATTGACGTTGTGGCAATGCTTTGCATACTTGATATGTAATCGAATTAAAATCAATAAAGTTAATAAATAGCAGGAATAAAAAGAATGTTGCACGTAAAGAAATCTTAAAATAGAAGTTAGAATAGCATACGAAAAAACACTCATTTTGAAATGATGCTCATTTGAAATGGAAACAACAAATGAAATCGCAGGAAATGCAAAGAAGAAAGTAGAAGAATTACATCATATGAAACAACCCCATTAAAGAATCACATTGTGCTACACTTTATGACCTCATTCCAAATTGATTTATACGAAATATTATTTTTAATATAAATAAAGTTTCTAATGCTGGTGTTGAAATTGTAGTGCCGATTTAAATGGTTAAAAACTAAATTTCAATGTGAATTAAATGGGTAGACCGTCGGCAAGCAGGTAGACAGATTTCTGCCCAGTCGTACAGACAGAAGGACAAAAGCAGAAGCGAATAGTGTCTGATGTGTACCTGTCTAACAAAAACAAAAAAATAATAAGATCCGTCTGATAGAACCGAAGTTGAAAGGGGAGACGGATGAATGAAAAGACAAGCAAACAGCTCCACCATGTCAATACCTATTTTTAATAAAAAAAAACTTTCAAATTAAAAAAAGGAAAGTAGGCTAAAAAAAGTAAGATTAAGTCTTCATTTTAACAGAGGAAAATACATATTGAAGGAGATAATGAAAAGTAAAATGGCAAAAGAATTTTCCTTTAAATTTTTTTTTGCTCGCGATTTAATTGCAGTTAAAGCTTTCAACGGTATCAATAAATTTGCTCTAACTAGTAAATATTAGTAAATGAATTTGGTTGCAAAAGTTTAACATATTTCTTTAGCAAAATTACTTTCAATATGTTTAGACGTATTAGAAAATTGTGCTTCAAAGATGATATTTTTACGGAAAAAGAACTTGCTGATATGCAAAAACTGACATATTTATCAAAGAAGCAGATACTAAAGTTGTATAAGCATTTCTGTACATTGGAACCTGATTCAAGCAATCCAAAAAATCCTATCGCACATGGTACAGATTTGTTTCGTTTGCCAGAGCTGCGTGTAAACCCTTTAAGAGACAGAATTGTCAAAGTATTCTCAACTCAAGACCCATACTTCACTTTCGAAGACTTTCTGGATCTGATGTCGGTGTACAGCAGTGAAGCCCCATTGAAAGTGAAAGCCTCTTACGCTTTTCGCATCTTTGATTTGGACGACGATGATATGCTGTCTAAAAAAGATATCCGAGACCTCTTGAATCGGTTGAATTCTGCCAACCTCGTAAGTGAGGAATACACTAATGAAATACTTCGGTGTGTGTTTTCCGAAGCGGATCTGGATTCGGATGGGTTCATTACTTACCCTGAGTTTGAGCACTTAATTACCAAATCTCCCGATTTCCTGCACTCATTTCGAATTACTGTATAGTGATTCAAGAAACCCTTTCTTCTGAAGATCTTTCAAAGAGACATGAAATAATGCTTATTTGATGTTTTAAAAATATTAAATTAAATGTTTAAAATAAAATTGTTTAACTGTGTATGTTTCACATTAGGTTAAAACGAAATTTCTGGTAACTTATTGTTAACATTTCAGTTTCTACTGATTCTACTTTTTTTCGCCAAAGTAAGACCAACCCCATTCGGTTGCCTTTGGACGAAAACAATGGTGAAAAGTTTTAACTAATGGCATATCCAATTTAAATTCGTCGACTTTGGCTAGAATTTTTGGTTAAAAGTAAGCAAAAGGAACCGGATTTGATTTCTTGGCGTTATTTCTAGCCAATCCCACGATTTTTGTTGCCATGGTTGAAGTAAAATGAATTTATTGGGTTTGCCAGATTCGGCCGCTTCGGTTATAAAGTACCAGATTTGAATTCTGAGCGAGATTTTTTTTGCTATTCCTCCATTTCTGTCACCAGGGTTACCGTAAAAGGGAATTTCGTTGGTTTCCAGATTGGCGATAAAGTAGCCGGGATCTTTTTCCTACTTTAGTAGATTTTAAGCGTTTAAATGTGAAAACTGCATTTTAATTATTTTTAGTTTTCTAACTGGAAACACCTGTAGTATAAGGCGTAGTTTTGATTAAAAAATTTCTTATAACACCAAGTACTGGTAGCAAAAAATACTAAAATTCCTAGTTCAACTTTAATTTAGCTTTCAGTATGAAGGCAATTTAAGCAAATCTTTACCTCACATTAAATGACGTTAATTTATATCTTTTTATGCACAGAGACATTTTTTTAACTGCTTCAGAAGATTAAAAACAATAAAAAATATTTCACGCATCATTTTTTTTTTGTTCCTAAGATTTTTCTTATGTTTAAAATAAAAGAAAATATATATTAAGGTTGTTCTTTTCGGCTCATGCCTGTTTTACAATTTTCATTTTTAACAAGACATTTAACACCCGTTCTTTGCACTGGATAGAAATATAGAGATATTGATAATTTCGTAATTTTTGGTATCTTCCCAAGTGTTTATAAAGACATGTTGACATCATATTATATTTGGCATATTTTAACCAAAAAAAAACAAATTAAAACATATTTTCGACTGAACAGAGTAATCTTTATACAAGAAACGTTTGCATATACTAAGTTTATTTATACCTAAAACTTTGTATTTCCTTAATTTATTTTTAAAATAAATAATAATGTCTTTCAATAAATAAAGTGTAACTTAAGCATTAAGTACAAAAAATATCAAAACTTTGTTGCTCAGTGCGGAAGTATGTATGTCAAGTGCTGCAACATAAATCATCAGCCCTATTTTTTTGAGGTACAATATAAAATTCAGTAAAGAGTTTATTTTTTATGCACGTTATAGTTAAATAAATCAAAAACCTTTTTTATACCAATTTACTTTACAAGACACATTGTTTCACTGGCCCGCAGTAATTTTTGATAAAATCATCATTTCTTTTTTAATGAGTGACTTCGTAAAGAAATGCGCCCGGTCCCCTAGTAACTCTTCCTAATTACAAAACGAAGACGAAAAGTCGAGACGTGGACTTTCGACTCGCAAATCGTTTATTAAGTTTCACGTGGAACAAGCTACTCTCGATTGACATCGTTATTAATCGCCCAAGGCTCATTAATTTGTTTCGACTCGTGAAAATCGGACTAGAGAGTTAGTGAACCATCATTATTTTTCATCTCAGGGAGCTGTTTAGGATCGTTTCTGCTATTTTTGTCGAAATATTCTTTTAAATGAACCTCTTTTTTTAAAGATAATATGTATTTAAATTGAGTATATCTCTTTAAGTAAGCTTTTTTATTTTTGCAAAGAACGGCAGTAGTATTTTAATTATAATACATGCATTTTCTTCTAAAAAAGAATAAAAATTATTTTATGTATCAGATAACGTAAAAGAATTTTTTTTGTTTTGATTTCAAATTTTATTTTTGTTTCTTGATGAATGTTTCTCTGCATATAGTTCGCTTAAAGGCGATTGACAGCAAATAATACTGCAGTAGAACCCGGTTATAGCGTCTTTCAAGGGACCGCGATGTTTAAGACGTTATAAACAAGGTTGAATATTCAGAGTAGCAAATCATAAAAAATACGCATTATGTACTCCTATTATTAATTAAAGTTGTGAAATGTAACATCTATTGAATAAATTGTAATTCTATGTGCTAATAACAGTTATACTTTAATTTCTCCTTCTCTGGTCATTCAGTTTGTAGAAGGAAAATAAATTTATAATTTGCCGACTTTTCGCATCATTTGGCGAATAAAATTAAATTCAAAAGTGGAAGCGTCATTTATAAAACAAGAAGGAATTTTGCATATTATATACTAGCAAATTTATACCCGTTCTTCGCACGGACTAAAAGAATATCAAATCGATCCAAGTATATGTGTCATTTAATTTGCTATAGGATAATAAGCTTTGCCTTTGTTCCCGTTCATTATAAAGAATAAAATCCCGTTACTTATATTGCTTTAAAATTCCAAAATAAAAATACAATACTATAAAATGCACATCCTCATATCACAAAAATCTTCCTCAATATGAACTTACTGTCATCGTAATTTTCCTGATAAATTCAAAATTAACCATAATTGTATAACAATGTTATTTCACGTCAAAACCTCCATTCTGGGTTTAAAAAAAACACAAACATTTAGCTCATTGGCACGTTCAATTATTTTTTAAATCATTAATTTAGTTTCTGAAGGTAATGGCAAGAAAATAAAAGCAATTTCAATTTTAATTAATTTTTGTGTTCATTTTAATTTCTTCTGTCGAATGGCAACACAAAAGGGAAAAAAATGATCGGATTCGAGCGAAAGTGGTGTATTTTTTCAGAAAATTAGAATTGTCTCTAAAAGTGGAATAAATATGAAAAAACTAAGCCTCAGGTGCACACGTTGGTATTAAAGGGAATCTATCTTAAAAATTTCGAATTTCTGAGGGCGGTATAAGTAGGTCTTTTACGATCCACAGACATACAGCACACAGACAGACTCTTTCTTTTAATATTATAGATATATAATTTTTTGCATTATAAACGAGGAGTTAATTAAAAATTGTAATTTATTATATAAAAACAACCTATTATAACATTAAGGTCCAAGAGGAATTCAAGGGGCTGAACATTTATGCCATTATAAACGAACTGTATTTGTAAACAACGTCGTTGTAACCGAGTTTGAACCTTTTGAAATCGTCGAACCATAAACTTTCTCAATTTGCAAATCACATTGATAAAAAAACATTGATAAAAAACGAAATTTAATGCGAAACGTTAAAGAGACGAATCCTCGGAAATAGGAAAATTGCAAATTCTCAAAAATCGGCTGATACGAAACGGAATATTTGACGTCAATTTAAATTGGTTTATGTCGCCAAAATAAATTTCTTTTATTTTATTATTTAAAAGATATAAAGTTTCCCTAGCAATTGTTATAAATGGCAATGGTGATTTGATTCTAATAAAAATGGCTTCTAGGATATTTTATGGATTTTTGTTACTCGTAGACAAGCATTTTTATAAGAGGAAAACAATTAAGAGTTTTGTTATTAAAACCTATTAAATAAATACTAAAATGTGTATATTAATAGTAGTGTAAAATAACAAAACGCCTATACAAGTACATTATTGTGTAGAATCAAATAAAGTTTAAGTAAAGCAATCAGCCAAAAAGTCCTGTCATCAATAGCCTTAGTTTAGGTCTAGTGCAACGTTAGTCAAACTTAGCCAAATTTGGTTCTTTAATTTATATTTGGAAAGATTCAAGTCCTTATTTCACAGCAACTAATCGCATTTTACCACAAATAATATTTTGATGCCTTTGCAGAATATGCACCTTAAAGTTTGCTTCTTTGCAATTACACTACATTAAAAGTGAAACGAGTTTTACAGAAAAGGAGTTCTTGCGCTTTTGCTTCTTGAATTACAAGTCTTGTAAAGGAAAAACAACTTTTACAGCACTGAAAAAGCCGTTTTAGTTCATTCGCCCAAGAGCCCGAGTAAACAAAACCACGTGATATTTATCGAAATCAGTTTGTATGGCTAAAAAAGCATCCTATTATATAAACGCTTCTGCCCAAGCGTTCTGTTTAGTTTTGTGTGGGTTAACGTCACACTAGACTCGAACTACCGTGAAACCCACTCATTGTTGTAAAAAGGGAATGCAAATTTAGAATTAATAAATATTTCAAGACTTTAAACTTTGTATTTATTGAAGTCCTTTCTATTTTAAACAAGTAGGTTTGTAACAGAATCTGTTACTTAGCCCGATTCCATATACAATTTGTGTTCAACAGGAAAGACGGCGCCAAACACAGTATTAATTCTATATTAAACATCTGATTCGCGTTGTAAATGTAGCAAAATTCAAGGGCAAATCTTCGAAAATCGACAACTTTTGTGACATTTTAAAATCGGAAATCGCGAATCTTTAACAATCGAAATTTTCAAAATTGCATATCGGTAAAAATCAGAACATTTTGAATCAAAATTGATTTTGATTTTAAAGTTTCTAAATTTAGTTAACTAGTGAAAAAGCAAGAGCTCAAAAATATTTTGTAAAATCGCCGGTTATTTCCTGTTTTGACCACTTTCTTCTCTTTTGGTTCTTTAATTATAAAAATATTTACTCCTTATTAATCTTAGTAAGAAAAGTACCAATAATATCGACACCTTACAAATTACTCTTATCCATTTGTAGCATTTGTTCTATTAAAAAAACAAATAGATTTGTAACAGAGTCTGTCACTTAGCCCGCTTCCTCACAACATTTGTGTTCAACAGGAAAAGAGACACCTAACACAGTATTAATTCGATAGGGCATTTCCATGCTACATTTGACGATTTAACAAATATTGTTTGCATAGTTCATAATTATCTTATATTTATTAAAAAAAAATATTCTATGTAAGTTTACTCCTGAACATATAGTATTTTTAGCAATCTGTAAAGACATTTTTCATTTGGTATTTTACTAAAAAAATAATTAAAATGTCATGATGTGACTTACACTACATGAAAAGAAGTCAACTTTTGGTTATCATTTAAAACTCTAATTTCTTCTTCATAGCGCAGTAAATCAATATTCTACCAGTGTGCTGCTTAATACTGCTTATTTTAAGCATAAGGTGTAAAGCTTCAAAAAGTAATCATAAACAAGTGTTGAACTATCAAAGAAAATAATGTATTAACATTTTTTGCGCGACTTACACTACATTCAATTTGTGACTTACACTACATCATGCAAATTTTATCACATATATGGAAATTAAGGTAATAATAACATAATATATGTAAATAATTTTGAACATGGTAAGTAAAGAATTGCATACATGGTAAAATCATAGTTAGTAAAAGTTACACAACGTCCACCAAAGTTTTTTTTTCTGGAAATTTCTTAATTCATTCTTTCAATAGCGATGTCTGAAAAATCTTCCTTTTCAGGCCACGCAAAAGACTTCTCTACCATTCCAAATATTTCACTTTTATAAAATAGGCATCTTTACTTTGAACATTTGCCCAAAAAATATTTATTCATAATTTTTCCTACAAAAGGAACTGAAGCCCGATTTTCAGCATCAAATTCGTTTTCAAAATTTTGTTGGGAGGTATTTACTTTTACAATTATCATTTGTTAAATCAGGTATTTTAGGGGATTAATGAAACATTGGCAATTTTAAGTCGGTATTTGTTTAATTTTAAAAAACAGTGCAATTATTGTGTGTCAGGAATCGGAAATATTTATTTTCCTTTTGATGAGCAAATATCATTTAATCTACCTATTTCACCCTTTTACACAGTTTTCAGAAAATGACAATAGTGTTATGTTTTTGCAGATTTCTTATTCAAAGTGAAGAAATCTTTAGCAGAATGTGGGTCAATTTTAATGGAAAGTGTGACTTTTTTTATCCCTTCTTTATTGTATCACCAAGTCCATTAATTGGTCCTTTACCATGACTGAAGGCAAAGATGACCATGACTGGTGAAAGATTTCCACTCAATGTTGTCACAAGGTTGGAACATTGCAATAGAGGTGGAATACTTTTAATTGAAGTGTTGTCCGTAAAGTGGTATTTGCTTTTATTTTCTTTAAAGGTTTGAAATTCACCACATCTAAAGTCTTTCTCTTTGCTCTATCTTTCTTTCAGCTGCTGATTTAGCCATCTTAAATCAAATTTAACAAATTATAAGTAATGTACAAATATTATAGCTTATCTACCACAGATAAATCAAACAGAAGTTGTGACTGATATTACGTTGGGACTAACACTACAAAGTTAAAATGTTTTATGAATCAACAAAACGCTTTTTATTTTAAATTTTAAAGGTGCGGAATTACACAGAGGTTAATATAGGAAGAAAATAATTTTGAAGCAAAGCTTTATTTTAAAAAGTTATAGAAACTTTTATATCTTTTTGTGACTTACACTACAGCCAAAACAGGGGATTTTTATCTTTCAAACTAAGTAACTTTTATTTATAAATGCCGATTAAAAATATGTTTTTAAGTAGTTATTATGGTGTATTTTAATAATTTTACCAAACAATCTGATAAAAAATAATACATAACTTAAATTTCAAAATGATGAAAAACCATAACCCATGCTTTAAAAAAAGCAGCCACTTTAAAACTTCAGTGTTGCCACGGATAAAAACAAATATAGTTTTTAATGTAAAATTTTTACAGTTCAAACTTTTCTAAATCACATATAAAAGTTTTAACTGGAATAAAAAACATTTTTAAAATTCACGTTTGTGGTATGTATTTAGATGGAATTAACCTATATTAAACATCTACACTCTAAATTTGGCTAGTTTCATTTATTTTCTTTCGAAAATTCAATAATTATTTCTTATCGTTTGCTAAGTTAATTTATATTCAAAGTATAAATATATAATATTAAATTCCTCAAAAATAAATTTCTTTTAAATGTGTAAATTCTTTTATTTTATTATTTCTTTTAATTGCTGTATGTGTGTATTTCTTTATTTGTAAAATTTATTATTTAACAGAAAAAGTTGAAGTTTGAGGCCGGAACCAAGCTGTTCCCTAACTGCCCCAACTGTCGTGGAGGTGCTCAAGCCAGTCCCGAGCACATACTCCATTGCCTCGGTTTGACGTGGAAGGACGTCAACGATGACCCACTCTTCTTTTTAGACTTTCTCAGGGTCACACACATCATGGAATTGATCTAATTTTGACCCAGGGATATGTAAAAAAAGAACAGAAAGAGTTTCTCGAGAGATTGTTGAGAATGGCAATGGTGATTTACTTCTAATGAAAATGGCTTCTAATGCTTTTTACATGATCGTTAAATGTTGCAGTTTTTTTTAATAATTGAAGTACTTCGAATTCGATTTTTTTTCTGAGATTTTCAATGTCTTCTAATTTTGATGCGCTGAAATTTTTGACGTATCACACTTGCCTGTAGCATTTGCTGTCTGGGTTATGAAAGTGGGTGATGGACAATTGGACAGAAAGACGGACGGACGGACTGAACGATTATAATACCTTCCACTTTTTACGTTATAAACGAAGTGTGGTGGCTAAAAAACGGGTAAATATATATGTAGCATGTGATTTGCATAACATCTTAACAAGAGAGTTTAGAGTAAATCAAATCTATTCTTAGCGAAAACTTTGCCCAGAGGAAAGTTGAGTGCGCGTTTTGAATTTAATAAGACGGTTCTCTCTCAATGCTTATCGTGAACATACGTTCAGTTATCTCATCGATTGCAACGAATTACTGTCAAGTGAAATTTGTTCCTGAACGTACCGCGGGGTGACTTGGGGTTTATAAATGCACAAAACAGTATCAATCTAAAATATAGTAAACTTCGGGAAAGCTTGTTTAGATTAATTTGTGCAATTGAGCGGAAGTATCTTGTCCGGTGCAGATGTTTCTAGGAATGCTTCTAACCACTTGCAAGCGACGGAGATGAATTTATTTGTTGCTTTATAAATGAAGATTTAATATATTTTGGATGTACAATTTAACGCTCAACAAAGTGGATTGTAACGAATTTAACATGGTTGAGGGATTTAATCGAATACAAACTGTTTGTGTGGAATGTAGATTGGCTGCTACTTCAAATGAAGATATTGCATCCTTCAGTTGTTTATTGTTGTTGACGTGTGCCTCCAGGGCATAGCCTGGAAGGCAGAAGGGCCGATTTAACGATAACCTTCTCCGTGTACTCAGGACAAGACAAATATCCATGACTTATCAGGCATTCGAACCCGGACCCACTCGCATGATAAGCGAGGATCGTAACCACCATACCGGCTGGGTGACTGCATCCTTCAGTACAAGACATATATACACTATAAAAATTTGGTGTAACTTGGTGTAACTTTACTACATAAAACTGATAAAAATTATTTCCGTATGGAAGAAAACTACAATTACTTTTTGTATGAGAAAATAATAAATCAGAACGCTTATTCCCTTGTGGATTCACAATTGTCAACATAACAACAATAACCGCTTAAAATATCATTTTATTTTAAGGATTTTTGTGCACACTGTAAAAATTTGGAGAAACGTTACTCCTTTATACCAGTGGCCTATGGTGGAAATACTTTTCACCAAAGTGTCACAGTGTAGAAATATATATATATATATATATATAATAAAGTTTTAATATAATCTAAAAGTTTATCATAATTACTTAAAAGCTATTAACTTCACAACACGTTCTAAAATTTTTATCTGTCTCTTACCCAGTCACCATACCTTCCACCAGTAACACAATACCTAACACTGTGCGGCTATCAGTTTCCAATTGGGAATTGAGAGTGAGTTTTAAATGTAATAAGTTTTAATTTTTAATATAACTAAAAGGTAGGTAATATCTTCAAATTTTTTTTAAAGAATAAATTGTTGAAACCTTTAAGTGGTTATAAAAGAGTAAGTGCTTATATTTTTGCCCATTACCTTCGGAAAACTTTTTTCTTCAATCAAAGTATCTTCGCCTAAAGTATTAGATTCCTTTCTTTGTGAGCGAAATGCGTCTTATGTGAAACTTAAGGTAAAAATACTTCGTGAAAAGTTCTGTATTAATTTAATAGTTTAATTTACACCATGTACATAATAGGCTACTCTCTTTTTAGGGGACACATTACCCAAAATTTAGGGCTGCCCAGAAAATAATTAAACATGCTCGAATGCTGTGAGCTAAGGATATTGTAAAAAAGAAGGATTATTTTATAATGGTGGAGGTTTCTTGAAAGTGATATAGTGGTTTGGTAAAATGGTTTTTGAAATTTTATGTCGATTTTTTAAATTTTTAATTTTTTCAGCTTGTGAATGGTTAAAACCCTAAGGCTTTTAGGTAAACTAATGTAGAGATCCAAATTTGTTTTCCTGTGTTGAAACATATGCGTTTAACAAAAGTTGGTATGGAATAGGGTCTAGTGTGAATAGATTAAAAAAACCCGATGAAGGTGAAAATTTACAAAAAATCTTATTTTTTGACCATTTTTATACATAAAGCTACATAACTATTTTTGTTTAACTGATAGCTCAATATCCATACCAACTTTTATTAATACATGTTGTGGGAATATTTTGAAAAAATTATTTGAAAATTATTATAATTCGTTAAATTCTAGGAGGAGTAGCATTTTGAAAAACCGGTAAATTTTTTTAATTTATTATTTAAAAAAAACTTACATTTTAATATTTATCATTTTTTCATATATGTTTTATTGAATGTTAGTTCTTAAAAAATAGTTAAATTTCAATGCTAGCGATGAAATTACTGGATTTAATTTTTTGGGTACAGCTTCCCCTTAAGGGGAATGCATTTAACTATTAATACTGATTAAATGAAAAAAATCAAACTTGGGTTGTGTAACACTAAAGGACTTTCAATTTCTTGAATTAATACCATTTAAAGGTAACTATATACCCTATAAGAAAATTTCAGTATCTTTAAAACTTAATAAGTTCTATAACATTAACCATTTACTCATGTGCGATTTTCTCGAAAACTTATTATGACGTACGACTGGTACTGGTAAATCGCGTACAAAATTTGAAGTCAGTAAATCTTTTCAATTTTCAGCAATACCTTTAAAACCAAAAAAAGTTGTACGGCAGCTACCCTTTGCTCATGCGCGATACATTCAAAAACCTTATTGTAACGTCCGACAGGTACTAGGAATTCATGTACTTAATTTGAAGTCCGTAGCTCTTTTAGTTAGAGATGTAGACTGCTTTTTGTCACACAAAATAACTGACAGACCGATCAATGTTCAAAAACCACTTATTTAGAATACACATCCTCCAAAATGTATAGAAAACACATTATTTCCATTTCGAATTTTCGACTCCATAGCAATACTTTCATTTACTTATATTTCATATTAGGTAATTAAAAGTAAAAATGAACCCCAAACAGTTAATTTGAAAGGAAAGATCAAAATTCAGATATATACATATAAACAAATAAATAACACTCTACTGTTATTAATTCTTTTGCAAAAACTTTATTAAAAATATCCTTTCTGTCTGGGTATACATTTAAAGTATTTTTATTTTGAGAAAACGTATTGCATACAAAAAAGGGGAAAAAGTGCGTTTTAAATAAAATCTAAAACGAGTAAGCCCATTTATAAAAATTGGCTTTTAAATAAAAATTGAGTTTTATATTACTTATTACTGGAATTGGAATTTGGAATTTTATATTAATACAATTTCAGTTTAGACCAACGTCTAGTCACTAAGAAAAATAACTCCATCTGATACGATGATATTTGTGATTTTTGTTAAAGATAACATTTTATAACAATCAACAGAAGTAGATTTCAACTACAAAGAAGTTTATTTCTGTTGAAAAAAAATATTTCAAGAATTTAGGAGGTATTTGAAGTTATTTTTCCATAAAAAAGTTCGGAACACATAAAGGAAAGGGTAAAGATGGTTGGGATGAAAACTTTTATAGAAAAGATTTATTTTAATACTCCAACTTTAATATTCGAAATAGAATATAAAATACAAAATCCATTAAGTTATAACATTTTCAAAGAAAATATAAGTTTTACTCGCTTAGAAAAACTGTTAATTAAAAAAATTAATTTTAATGAGAAAAAATTCATTAAAGTATTATTGTTTTCTGTAATGAAACTGATATTGAAATTTTCACATCTTTTAATATTTTAACGTCCTTCTGCAAACTAATTTTAGCCACAATAATATACAATGCCAAAAAAGCTTTTTAGTATTTTTAAATAAGCATTACAATTTAGCCAATTTATTTAAATTTTTGAGTACTTTCCTAAGTTGGTCTTCAAATGCGAAATTAATGGCTATATTGTAATTTGAATTAATTTAACGTATGTAATTTACAAGTAACATTTACCGTTTGAGGGATATTAGGTAGGTGATGCAGGAACATCTGACGAAATATTTTTAAAATTTCCTTATATTATACTCCATAAAACTTCGCAATAACATAGAATAGTTCTTCAGTCCTAGCTGCATACACATTTGGCTTGTGTTCTCTCGGCAATATTAAATGAAGAGTACAGGATAAAACCCCCTTCATCGACAGGGAATCTGCTTGAAATCTGCGTCGCCAGTAGTGGAAATCGGAAACCGGTTTTCCCTTGGTACTTTTTCCGCGGTTCAAGCCTCAGACTATTTGTTTGGCGTTAATTTTGATCATAGAGAGAGTAGCGCCGTGTGATAAGAACCAAGGCCAAACTGGTTTCTTCACATCAGTTTAGGTGATAACTATCTATCTTCGCCAAATAGACCTGATGCACACATTTTACTATGCAATAAAGGGGTTCTTCCCCTGTACTCTTCAAATGTTGACATACTCTAACATTCACAAAGAACTCAGATTCTTGTAACCTGTGCGTCAAAATTATTAAAGAGAGCCGCCTAGAATCTAGATGGTGCCACCAAAATGGCTCTCAGTTCTGGGGAATATGTCGCCGAGTCTGCAAAACATTTTATCCTCCAAAAATGCAATCCCGTAAAAAAAAAGTTATTGCTGCACAGTCTACAGTTTAAAATTGTAGAAACAAATGAGAGGTAGGAAAAAGCATTCAAATTTATAGAAATATATGCGATTTTTGAGCATTAAATAAATTTTCGAATTACATTTTTTTAAAGACCGTGATTAGTTAACGGGTGTTTCAACTAGCGGAATTAAGAGTCGTGAACCCCGATCCCTAGTAATTGCTTAACAAATTACTCATTCAAATATATATCTATGACCACAAAAAAAGTTACGCAAAAAAAGAATTAAATTCTATCTTGAATTGTTCTTCAGTCTCCCGGGCAAGGGATCGGCCCGTAACTGAGTTAGGTTTCCGCTGAACTTGCTTGCTCAATAGCATTAGGTCACTTATCGCTCAGGGCGATTGCGCACAGTTTATCTTCTTTCTATTTCCCGTCTGCCGAAAGGTAAGGCTAACTGCAATGGCAACTAAGTGAGCCAATATAGTTTCTTCTGATCGAAATGAAGAATTGATCTTTTAGGAAAAGCTTTTTTCTATTTATTCGGTGGTAGTGTTAAGACAATAAAATTCCTTGAATAATAAGCTTTGAACTTTTCGTGTTTATATTGATAAGTAGTACTTGCGACTGAATATGTTTCGATTCTGTCCACTGTTAAGTAACGAACAAAGTGAACTCGTATAGTTTCTTCTAATTGAAATGAAGAATTGATCTTTCAGGGAACGCCTTGTTTTTATTTATTCGGTGGTGTTATTTGAGACGATAAAATTCTTTGAATAATCACCTTTAAATTGTTCTTATATTAAATGATAATTAAGGCATTGCGACTGAATATGTTTCGATTCTATCCACTGTTAAGTGATGAACTAAGTAAGCCAATATAGCTTCTTATGATAAAAATGAAGAATTGCTCTATTAGCGAAAGCTTTATTTAATTTATTCTTTGGTATTGTTAAGACAATAAAATGTCTTGAATAATCAGCTTCAAATTGTTCTTGTATTTATTAATAAGTAGTGTTTGCGACCTCTAATTTATCGATTCTATCCGCTTAAAGTGGCGAGTTGATTAGCATAGTTGGTAGATAGCGAAACCTGATTGGTAGTCAGTAATTTATGTATCAGATTTATTTAATCAGATTTATTGAGTTTTATTCATATTGACACGGATCAATTTATTTGTAAGATATTTGTTTCTCCTTTCAATTTGAAAAGTTCCATGGCAGCTACCATTTGAAGTCTGCAGTACAGCAGCTGAATTTAGTTCAAGCTGTAGAGTGGTTCCAGACAGACAGGCAGTCTGGCAAACGTACCAAAGTTGCAACGTTGTTCTTTTTTCGGAATTAGAACCCTCCAAAATGTGCCGAAAACACAAAATCTGCATTTCAGATTTTCGAACCATCGCAATACTTTCATTGCCTTATACTTCATATTTAGGCTATTGAAAGTAAAAATCTGAAAAAAAATCTACAAACAGTACAACAAATCCGAACGAAATGAAAATTGCTGATGTGCACACACAGAGTGCACCGATTGAATAATAAAGATCTTGTATCTTAGATATTGAATCATAACTCAAGATGATTTAATTGAATACTTTTTAGAGTAATATGCGTTAAAAAGTTTGGAAGATAGTTGGCTTTTAAATAGATGGTAATTCTATGCGAAGTAAACTTTCGCGTAAAATTAAAAAAAAAAAAACTTATGAAATCAACAATTTTAGTCTTTCAGTTTTAAGATAGAAATTAAGCATACAACCTTTTACTTCATTTAATTTATAGTTTACATTTTCTATTATGTCGGTTTTATTCTACAATAGCGTGTTCCATAGTATAAAAATACCATTTAAATGACTGTGTTTCTCTATAAAATAGGTTTTACGGACTGGCATTTCATATTTCAGAAACACATGCTTATTTCAGCCAAACTTAATGGAAATGGGGAATCCCCGGCTTCGAATGAGTTGTGTGGAATTCTATTAGGTTGTATGCAAATTTTATGCAAACAGTCGGGATTGCACTGTTCCACGGATATTCTAATTTCCAGAATGTAAATTTTGTTTCCGATGTTGTTGCAATGAACTTGGTCTGTTATGAACTTCACCGGCTGACTGCACATTCAGACTCGTACATGTTAAATTAATTAGTTAACCGTAGGTTTCGAAATAAATTGGGTCCGAATTGGGTTTCAAACTACCCCTGTTTGATTAGTCATATAGGTGGTAGCCACCACCTATATAACTAACTTGAGTTACACGTGTATCTTATTAACTGTCATTCGAAATGTCGCGTCAATTCCATGCCGCATAATTTTAACAATCAGAAAAATAAAGATAAAATGTTTCCTTGGGAGAAAATTTGTTCGATTTTCGGTTATATAAGCATTTGATTGTAAAAGCTAACACTACCAAACAGATATGCTGAAATATTTAGTTTGACTATAAAAATTCTAATTAGATTTCATTTTTGAAAAGTTTTATAAAGTTAATTTACTTTTTTTATCATTGGCATGTTTTTAATTATCATTGTAAGTATTTTGTATAGGTTTAAGCTATGATTAGCTACCATGTTTTTAAAAAATATAAAATATACTTTTTAAACTATACTTTTTATTGTTGTTGTTGTCGTCGTGTGCCTCCAGGCCATAGCCTGGAAGGCAAGAGGGGTGCAGTAGCATCCTTTGTCACAAGCCTTTGAGTACCCCGTAAGGGTGGACGTCTGACTTCTTTCCCGAGAGGGTACCACTTCCTCAATTTACGCACGTCGTTGGAGGGGAGGGGCAATTTTCTATAGACAACGCAACGACCCAACCAGCACCCATGGTACTGAGCTATGACCGCAGACAGGACTTTGGGACCTACAGATTTAATGAGCACGTTCTCCGCATGTACTCAAGACAACACAAATATCCATGCCTTACCCAAAATTTGCACTCGGGAACACTCCCTTGACAAGCGAGGGTCGAAAGCACCATACTGGTTGGGCGACATACTTTTTATTATATTTATAAAGTGTAACTAAAATACTTCACATGAGAAAACTTATATTATGGCATAATAATACCGTTTTTTTGCAATTATTTCTTCCAACTATAATAACTTAACGACGAAACATACTAAACTTATTGATGTTCTTATTCCCCTCACATCGATTTATAATTCCATTACTTCAATCAAAGTCATGTGTAATTAACGCAATTCTCTTTTAATCACAAACTTAAAACATAATAACCACACATCATTTCCTGAAAACATTTCACATGATTTTGACTGAGATAACTTTGATTATGAGATTTTATTATTGTACAATAATACCGTTTTTGTGCAATTATTTCTTCCAACTATAACAACTTAACAACGAAACATACATAACTTATTGGGGTTCTTAAACACTGAAACAATCTCACATCGATTTATAATTCCATTACTTCAATCAAAGTAATGTGTAATTAACGTAATTCTCATTTAATCACAAACTTAAAACAGAATAACCACACATCATTTCCCGCAAACATTTCACATGATTTTGACTGAGATAACTTTGATTATGAGATTTTATTATTGTACAATAATACCGTTTTTGTGCAATTATTTCTTCCAACTATAACAACTTAACAACGAAACATACTTAACTTATTGGTGTTCTTAAACACTGAAACAATCTCACATCGATTTATAATTCCATTACTTCAATCAAAGTAATGTGTAATTAACGTAATTCTCATTTAATCACAAACTTAAAACAGAATAACCACACATCATTTCCCGCAAACATTTCACATGATTTTGACTGAGATAACTTTGATTATGAGATTTTATTATTGTACAATAATACCGTTTTTGTGCAATTATTTCTTCCAACTATAACAACTTAACAACGAAACATACTTAACTTATTGGTGTTCTTAAACACTGAAACAATCTCACATCGATTTTTAATTCCATTACTTCAATCAAAGTAATGTGTAATTAACGTAATTCTCATTTAATCACAAACTTAAAACAGAATAACCACACATCATTTCCCGCAAACATTTCACATGATTTTGACTGAGATAACTTTGATTATGAGATTTTATTATTGTACAATAATACCGTTTTTGTGCAATTATTTCTTCCAACTATAACAACTTAACAACGAAACATACTTAACTTATTGGTGTTCTTAAACACTGAAACAATCTCACATCGATTTATAATTCCATTACTTGAATCAAAGTAACGTGTAATTAAGGTAATTCTCATTTAATCACAAACTTAAAACAGAATAACCACACATCATTTCCCGCAAACATTTCACATGTTTTTGACTTGATTAAGACACGCTTTCAACTAACTAATCACTTAGCGCTGTTGAGAGGAGGGTAATTTACGGAAATTTTACCTTTGGTGTTATTAAAAGAGTTTACTTAATCAGGAATCACACGAAAGAGGATTTTAGATGAAAGCTCTTGCGCACTACCCTCATCAATAGACGTCGGCAATTTCATTTCAAGCTGAATTTTTGTTAAATAAATTTCATTGCAACATTATCTATAATGGTGTGATTGGCAGTGCTTTGTAAAAGTGTTAGTTACTCGTCATTGTCTTTTGTTAGGAAACTGTATAAGTTGTCTTAAATCTTAAATTGTTTCGACCAGTTTTAAAATATGCCTCAGAGAATTGGACCTTAACAGGTAAATATTAAAAAGCCTTAGTGGTATTTGAGAGGAAGGTCGTGAGAGCTATTTGTGGTGCTGTCATGGAGAGTAACACCTAATGAAAATGATATAACTTTGAGCTATACAAAATCTATAAATGTGAGGACAATATCAAATGTATAAAATTAGATAGAATTAGATTTTATGACCTCCTTCTGAGAAGGAAAGTTGAGAGACCGCCAATTAGGGTCTTCAATGCAACTCCTTTTTGTGGAATAATAATAAGACCCTAGGAGAGGAAGAATGACTACCTGGAAAAGGATTTCGCCATCTTAAAAGCTAAAAACTGGAACTCGATTTCTGGAAAAAATGCAGAATGGGATAGAATTCTAATGAAAGCCAGGAATGTTTCTAAAGAAAATTCTGTTTGTCGCCATAGATTCCGTTTGGCGATATTCGCGTCTGCTTGGAATTCGCGTCTGGAAACTTGCTAAATTATATGACCTTTATTTGACGTGGATTAGTTGGTTTCCGGTAAAACTTCCGAAGGTGTGTAGAAGGTAGTGTATTTTAATCTCATTTATAGTTTTCACACAGCAAATACACCTCAAAATTTTAAACCTTGTTCGACTTGATAAACATACCTATGCTCATGTGAGTTTTCCATCTCCAAGAGGGCGTAATTGCTGAGCAATATTACCACACGGAGTAAAACAAACGCTAAAAACTCAGTTGCCAATGGTGATAACAATCCGATTTCGGAGGCAGGCTTCAAAGTTGACTTGTAAGTAGTGTGCCAACCTCTGAAATCATTGGTGACTGAGGTTCGGCGTGCGTTAATATTTGTGGAAGTATTATTGAAAGCAATTACGCCCTTTTGGAAATAAAATACATATACTGGATGACCATAATTAAAATTCCCTAATTTACAGCTGTTTACAAATTAAGCTTTGGCGTGAGTTAATGCTAATAACAGTACTGCTAAGAAATTACGCTCTTTTGGAAATATACGACTCCTATATAGGATGGCCATAATTAAAATTCCCAATTTTAAACATGTTTAAAGATTAAGCTATTGCTCAGAATTTTTGAATTTTTATATGGAATATATTGAAAAGACAGTAATTTGTTATGTTTTGTGAAAAATGATTAAAATATTTTTTCCACCAGAGGGCGTTTTTGATTAAATTAAACATTAAGGTTAGGTTAGTTTGAATTATCGTGGCACAAGGGCTATCGTACGGCGAAGGCGTCGTAATTTATTAAACATTAAGATATATCATTTTGGAAATTCGTCACTTGACCAGGGTTCCAAATTACGAGGCGTAATCGTCTGTTTTAAAGCTCCTAAAAGAGGCTAGAAATATACAGCCGGAAAAGATTAAATTACTAAATTACCAAAATTACCACTGGAATGTGGCCCGGGTGGCCGAGTGGTTAAGATAGCTGCCTCCGCTAACAGTCTGCACTGTGCCGGGTCAAGCCGGAATATATATGTATCAACCCTACCCCACCATTGGAAATTTTTCGATCGAGAGCAAGTATTGAATGAAACATCGTTAAGGAAGTTGACCTTCGCATTCTTTTCTCGTGCACTTAAAAACAAACTTCTTGTTAAACTCTTAGTTAAAGACGTCCTCAAAAATCATGAAAATTTTATCCAATACAATAAGCCATAAGTAAATGCAATGTACCGTAAAAACATTTTGACACAGCCTCATCTCCTACAACTCAATTACGGCTTCTGAAATAATCGGGAAACAGACTTAAAAGGTTGTTAAAACCGGACATCTAATCAGGCAGTGCTTCTGAGTGGGAGGCCACTTTTGCAAAAGTCTCCCTTCCCCCCTGGTGTCACGAAAACGGGCCTAATTAATCAGGCAACCCGCGGCAGGTAATCTTAAGTGAAAGCTCTTTCGCACGATTCTTATCATGGGGGCACTTTATTGGACGGACATAGTTGTAACTGGCTATGTCCATTCTGCTACTAAAATGAGAATTGGAATAAATAGTTAATTGGGAGAGAGTCAAGGGAGAAAGAACCCGATTGACCTCGCGTCTCCAAACCAATGTATCTCTGTGTTAATCCAATGGAAAAAAAATATTTTATAAGTCACATTTATAATGCTGCATTAAAGATTTTTACAAACGGTGCTTTTATATGATAAATGTAGCTGACTTACAGATGTCTATAATCCAACTTTTTGAAATTGGTTCGAATATTTTTTAAACACAAAATATTCTAACCAATATCAAAAAGTGGGATTATATGCATCTGTAAGTCAGCTACATTTATTATATAAATGTAGCATACTTACGTATATGTGTAAAGATATTAAATACAGCCGAACAAATATATATATATATATATATATATATATATATATATATATATATATATATTATATATATATATATATATATATATATATATATATATATATATATATATATATATATATATATATATATATATATATATATATATATATATATATATATATATATATATATATATATATATATATATATATATATATATATATATATATATATATATATATATATATATATATATATATATATATATATTATATATATATATATATATATTATATATATATATATATATATATATATATATATATATATATATATATATATATATATCTTTTTTATCAACAAAGATAAAAGATAATAAGGTTTAGGATGAAGTGTCATAACATGATTATCTTCGATCTTTCTTATTTTTGAAGAAATTTTGCTTCTTGATTTAATAAGGTCATAACCCTTTAACGTTGTGATATCCATAGAGGGCTAAAGCTTTCTGTGCCTATCTCAAGCTTATGAAACCTGAGGTAATGGGGTGTATTGTAACAGGTGTTCTGGTTAGTTTCACGAACCATACAATGGAAAATTGAAATTACACCAGCCATTTAAAGGTATCCTTTAGGCCCTACTTTGTACAATTTATGAGTGAGGATGCTCTTAGTTGCGATAATTTTAATTTAGTTTGCTCAGATCTGAATTGGTTGCTGTCACTATGTTTGTTGTTCTTAATCTAGAACCCAATACCATGATGTCCTTTCTACGTAGTAGAATTTGTTGACGCAAAGAAAATCGAACATCATTAATCTTCAAGAAAAGGAGATAAGGGTAAAGGTTCTAAACAGAAAGGCTTCTGCATTTGTGGTTCTTCTTAGATGAATTCCGATATTTCGGAAATTTTAAACAAGATTAGATCTTCTTACCTTTCTAAACAGCGCCACTTATTAAATGCTTGCTAAATATTTTTGTTGACTCGTTATTCATGTAACAGTTTTATTCAAATAAAATGCAAATGTTTCTTTTATTGGACGCTAGAAATTTTATCTTCTCAATTGATTCAACAGAAATTTTTTGGTAAAAGCTAATCACTGTGTGAGTTGTAGAGCCGAATTTTAATAAATTTAACCAACTAAATTTTTATGATTCAAATAGATAATCTATTTAATAATAAGATTCTCTATATATCTATCAAAATATAACTAAATTCAGAAAAAAAATCTCCAATTTTTATTCCTTAGTCTGCATGTAGATAAACAGTTGAATGATAATTAAAAAAGTAGCTTTGTCGTTGTTTCGTATTCATCATACACAAAAAAATAAAGCATGTATTCTTCAAAAATGTTTTAGTTTTTAGTTTTAGTTTGAATTATCGTCGCACTAGAGCTACACGAGGGCTATTGGCGACGGGCGTCATATTTTAGAACCACAGTCAAGTGACGAGTAGGCACCCTACGCAACCGTTAAGGGCGACATCGTACGCAGCGATGGGACTTTGGAGGATATTTGACGTGCACTCCCTCTATACGGGGTATTATTCGTGGGACATTTTTTGGTTGCACGGGCCGTTTATAGGTCGGCAGTTATTTTGGCGATGCCCAGGCCCGAACCTGGGACCTTTCGCATGCTAGGCTGACGCCTAACCGACTGGGCTCCCCAGCCCCCATTCAAAAATGTAGTTCAGCATGTGCACTTTAAGATTTTGAATAAATAGCCATATAAAGCTTAAGAAATATATACAACGGTCATTTCAATGAATGCTTTAATTTTTGTTATACATATTTTGGAAAACAATATAATTTAGAGGTTTTTTTTCAATTACGCATGGATTAAATTACCGTCTCCTATGGCGATCGTCAGTCATGTTGGTGCAACATAAATTTGTGTTCGTATGTCATCAACACAATTCTTCTATTGGAACAACACAATATGGTAATGTTACCATATTTACACAATACTTTTACTTGTGCTGTTTGATTGCAAGTTTTTTCTGAGTGTATCAGTGCGAATCTCTAAAGCAGCACATATTTAACTCTTAAATACAAGTCTTCTAGTAATTAAAAAATTTAATTAGTTTTTAAAGAATTTTTTATAAATTATCTGTTGGTTCCCAATAATATTATTATCCTTATCTTTATCTAAAAATGTATGAAAATATTCATACACCATGTTGCAAAAATTACAAAGAACTAAAAAAAATTGTTTCATTTCATATCGAATTTTTGCTAACATAACATGCAGAGCAGTTTATTTTTATACACCTTATAAGAAAAACACGTATTTGCTTAAATCTTAAAAATATATATAAAATATCTGAGCAAATATGAAGACATGTTACTTTGAAATATTATTGCTGAGAAACTCCCAGTTTATTTATACATTTTGCTTTTAAAAGAAAAAGTAACATAAATATAAATAAAGATCAAACACAAACGCATATTCCAAGCCTGTTAAAAGTAACTCTTTTTAAAAATAAGAAACGCTTGTAATATCCAAATAATCATGGCACTAAACAAGTCTTCGCCAAATAAAGAAAGCTCCGCAGTCATAAATATTTTTAATGACTTTTCATCGCAGACAGAAGCTGTTAACGGGAAAGAAACTATCCTCGAGGTGGAACAATATTTCTTCAAATGAACGAGAATTTCTTGGCAACTGTAAACTAGGTAAAAAAGTTTAAAAATTATAACTCGGACTTAATCGCTTGATTTTTAAAATTATGGATTATAAATGTTGTTGAATGTTGGGTGTTCTTGGTTTATAGATTATGTCTCCATTAAAGGAATTTCTCCGTACTATTCTAAGATCTGCGTCTAAAGATCTTTAACTTTTGAAAGTATCATTTTACCATAAAATGTTTTAGAATAAAATAGTAGGAAAAAGTTAAATTTACTTTCTCGATCTTTTATTGTTTTCACATTTTTGTTGGTTATTTGACTATCACCGCAGTTAGTATTCTTTGCTACGTCTCGAAGTAGGTATTTGTTGAAATGATTATTTTCAAATGCTCGCAAAACAATTTTTAATGCTCTTAACTTTCGGAAAACAAAGTTTCATTGATAATGCACAGCGAAGTAATAAGAGCTTCATTATTTGTTTCTTTTTTTGTATTGACTTAGCTTACGTTTTATTTTTAAGTATTTTCTATAGTTTATTTCGACATTCAATATTTGGTCTTTCTTGAAAAAGGTACATTTATTTATTGCTTTTTTGAGTCAATATTTAATGAATATATTTATTGTGTAAGTTATTGTTAGTATTTTCAATATCTTCTTTATTGTCTTCATCAGTGACTGCATATGTTGCATTTATGAGCAACATTTCCAACAATTTATTTTCGAATGAAAATGAAAGATATAGTATGTATCATTAAAATTTTATTTCGAATACACAGTCTTAATTATTTTTAGAATCAGGATTTGTTATTTGTTTTATGATGACACTCTTTTGATAGTAATTTTTGTAAAATGAAGAAATGGAGACTTTCGAATTCTAATAAAGCAAACATATATGATTTGCATGATAAAGAACCACCACCACTATTTATCAGGTTGATTGCCTATTTAGACTTTACTACATTACTATGTGCTAATGAATATTCAAATTAATAATGAAGTCAATTGACTTCAATTAAATCGAAATATTTGTCACAAATATGCATTGAACACTTTTTTTTAAATAGTGAACGACAATTTTACGTGACATTTTGTGCTAACTAGTGAAATTTTAGGTTACAGGATAATTATTGAATGAGTTGTATCTAAAATAATAAACTATTTTTTTTCCGCTCAAAAGCATGTTTTTTTTAAAAAAAAACATTTTATAACTAAACATATTTAACTGACATTTTATTTAGCTAAACATTTTATTACTAACTAAACATTATAACTAAACATTTTATAACTAACATTTTATTTAGCTTAATATACACAAAACAATAGATCATTTGTACCAAATATATGTATCTGGAAACATTTATAATCGTCTTATAATATCTTTTAAATAAATATTAGTAGGAATTTCCGATTAAGAATAGACCGTACTTTCAGTAATGAACCAAATTATGTTTAATGAGATCTCCAGGGAATAAAAACGGTTCTCTGGGAAGATCCAAATTGCAAGTACTGTGCACGATATTGGGATATCGATAATTATAAACAAAATCTGCAAGTTTTCTATTATTTTCGCAGGACGTCTCATAAATTGCACTTGCCTTATATCAGCAGCATTTTAACAGGCTTAAGGGGATTTGGCTAGAAACTGATGTTTCGATCAATAATGTAACTTTTTCGAAAATTTGGTGATTTACGTAGTTATAAGGTTTTATGATGTTTTTCTAGAAAGTTTTTTAAGGTACCATAAATTGACAAAAATAAAGGTTGTACAACTTATTTAGAATAAAGGAAAATGTTTTTTTTCTAGGAAGACATATTGGAAAAGGATTTTGTAAAGGTCTAAGTCTCTAAGTCATTTTAAAAGCTAAAAGGGTCTTATACTGAAAAACTTTTTAATTCGTTAGTATAGAAAGTAACTTTAATATTTTAAGCTATTTTTAATTTTTTAAAAATTGTATAGAGAATAATTCTTAATCATTATCTAATGGGAATAATTTTCAATCACTATCAGATGGGAATAATTCCCAATTACTGTCAGATGATAATAATTCTCAATCACTATCAGATGAAAATAATTCTTGATCACTATCAGATGAGAATTATTCTCAATCACTAAAATGTTTACTATAGAGACGGTTTTCATAAAAAAACCAGTGAGGTGTGTGTGCGGCAAAAAACATTTATTTTTTATTTAATCAATACAAGGACGGATCTTTTTGAAAAACTGATTAAAAGTTAATTAAATTAAATTTTGCCTCTCATAATTAATTTAAATTCTTGTTATATCCTATGCTGCAAAAAAGAAATGATAATCCATTAAAGTTTCTGAATATACGGAGCAGTTAACTTGTATGTACTTTTCAAAAACGGTTTTCGAGTGTTTCGTAAACTTCTTTCGGCGTTTTTAAACTTTAAAAAGAATATAGTATACATCCGATTTATAGGATGATTGGAAGCAAGTGGGATTCGAACCTCCGCACTCTCGAGAAAGTTCAAATTCGATGCAGCCACTTCAACCACTAGGAAACTGATGGGTCAAAGTAGCGACTTCTTTCCTGCTACCCCTTTGTGTGGACAGTGATGGGATGGAATCATTTCCGCATGCTTCAGAGGCATTCAGCTCCTTTACTTTGAAAAAAAAAGTGAACGTTTTCCAACTGATCGGGAACATGCCTTTAACAGAAGATCTCTTATATTTTCAGAAACATTTTAGTTTAAGCCACGCTTTATAAAGACGCACTCTATTGTGCTAGAAAGCTCCTGGCAGCGCGATATCAGCGCTTTTTCATCTGCGTGGTTAGTTAGAATTTGAGTCTAGTGATGTGTCCTAATCTAGCGTATGCGCAGTGAGAGAATAGTTAGATACATCGGCAATTTTGACAGTTTTGGGCGATCCAATCAAACCACGACTTATTCAAGTTTTACGAAAGTCGAGATCAACAATATTTATGACGTAGCGGTCACATGAAAACTAGGGCAAATGATAAAGCGGGAAATTCGGATACATAGCTTAGCGTCCGGTTTTGTTGTCTTACATACCAGGGCCAAAACAACGTTCTTGAAATTTTCTTACAGTGTAGCTGTAATATTGCCGCGTCATTTTGTTCAACTATCGGTGAAATTATCCCATAAATCCTTTTTGTTATCCTTTGAAGTAGAGAATTGTGAGTGCGCGTACATCGATAAGGGAAATGAAGAAAATTAATCAGTAGGGATCCACTTGTCAGATCCAATATCCTAAGAGAAAGACAACGCCGAATTGCTTCTGCTTTTCTTTGGAAATAATAGCTTACAAAGCTTAGCAATATTAATGGTTATAAAAAGCTTTTCTGCCTAGATGCAAAGAATAACAGTGAAAAAAGACATGATAATTAATTAAAATTCCGATACGTTTCCTTATTGCAAGAATAATGTAAAAACATGTCGCTGAATTAGTAATCAAAAATTTGTTTTAATAAACTTTTTATGTAGGTAAAAGTAGCTTTCAATTGATTAGAAGTGTCTAATAATTATTAAAAATGGTACATTGAATCCAAATTCTGCGTCTTCACTAATACAATATGATGTTTGGAATCGATTTCCTTTTTATAAAGTACACTACGAAAAAACTTGTGTTCAAAAAGCACAAGTGGAAAGCAAATATTGTTTTGAAAAGGCAACGTTAAAATATTGTGTTGTTTCAATCCAAGAATTAGAGTAGCAGTTTTAGAGCAGATGCTGAACTACATTTCGGAAGAATACATGCGTGCTGCGTCTTCAACGCAATTTGTGTGCTAACCACTGCATTATTTTTATTTGTTTTATTATTTTATTATTATTTTTTCACAATACAATTTTCGTATGTCCAAACAACTTTTAATAACTGGGAATGAATGTTTTGTATTGAATAATGTTTTTTTCTGAGTGCATATTTAATACAAAACAGCTACACATCTATTTTTGTTAACTACTATACGACAGTTTATTTAAATCCAGATAAAGGAATAAATTTTTTGAAATTTATCTGTTTCCTTCAATATGAATTATAAAGATTAAACTTTTATAACTATTAACTAATCTTCAACTATCTCTTATTATCTCGCTGTTTCGATGTCTTATACTTTTTTACATGACCCAGACCAATATCTACTTTAGTAAGAAATGTCATCATAGACAATAAAAGTCTGCACTTGTCATCAGAAAGCTCTCTAAAAGAAAGTGACGACTGTGTATTTATTGGATTATCGATTAGCCCGACTTTCATATTTTTGGTGGAATTATCGTGTTACTGTCGTTGAGGTATTTTGTCTAACATATCAAACTATTATTTATGGACAGATATTTTTGCGGCTTGTCTAAACAAAGGATATTGACACACAATGTAATTTTAAATTATTAAAAAGGTGATATTTTCCTCCATAGACGTAGAAGAAACTTATTTTCAAACAGCACACAAAGTCAAGTATTTTGTAATCAACTCAATTCTTGTATTAAACAACACAATATTGAAATGCTGAAAGTTTTACAAAGATTGTGTAAAAATTTCAGCATTGCAATATTGTGTTGTTTAATTATAAGAATTGTGTTGGTGACATGCTAACACAAATTTATGTTGTTCCAACACAACTGACGATTGCGAGAGGAGACGATTATTATATCCATGGGATTGACAAAAAATGGTAAACTGTTTTCTAAAATATGTATAACAAAATTATGACATTATTTTTAAATTACCGTATTATATATATTTTTTAGGTTTTGGTATAGCTCTTTATTCGAAACATTAAAGAGTAGATGCTGAACTACAGTTTGGCAGAATACATGCGTGCTGTGAATTTAACAAAATTTTGGTGCTAACCATAAATTATTATTGGTCGCAATACAATGGGCTTGTTTCAACACTGCCATTAAAAACAAAACAAGCAATAGCATCGCAGTTCGGATCACGTGACATTTTTTAAACCAATGATCTGTTTCGACACTTTGTCAAAGGAAACCAGAGAAAACCAAACAACCAATGAAATCGCAGTTTAGAGAGCGTGATGTCAGAAGAAATATTCCCATTTTTGTATTGTTTCAACACAACTTGTAATAACTGGGAAAACACGATTTTTTGTATTAAATGTCAACACAAGTGTTTTCTGAGTGTATTATTTATAAAAAAATATTTTTCAAGCAAATATATATTTAAATGTATGTTTTGTAAGGAATTTTCAGAAAAGTAACTTTCAATATTTGCTGAGAGGTACTTAAATTTGAATGCATATGGACTTCTTACACTAAGAGTACACAGTTATTTGTATCGAATGGAAACAAGTCCTTTTTACTGTTTCCTTTTTTTATTTAAAATTCTATTTCTTAAAAAAATATGCTAAAAGGTTTTTATAGCTGCTGCTGAAAAATTTTATTATTTGCAAGACTTCTAAAATCTTTCTTGACTCTCGTGCTAAGTCATTTTTTCTCATTCAAACGATTGATAACTGCAATTAAAGGTTGAAAATTAATGTCCAGATCCTCTTCGATTTAACTATTTCAGTTCTTAGTGTCAAAAAAATGATTAATAAAAAAATCAAAAAAATTAAAACAACGAATTTATTAATCAGTCTAATATGAGCAAAATGAAATAAAATAATTGTATCTTGCTTGGGGAAAGAATGGATTGCATTAGGATGATTAAATTGATGAAAATCACGTTAAATCCTGCAAAATTGCGGTTATTGAGACTTTAAAATTGTTACTGGGAAACTATATAAAAAAGGACTCACGGATGTGAAGAGCAGACTACCGGAGGGGGATACCTGGGGGATACTGGGGCGCTGGAGTTGTTTGCATATTTTAGATGCGGGACATCAGTGGATGTAGGTACTGGAGTTGAGTGGATCGTCAGATCGGGATTGGAGTGGAATGCTGGAGAGCTGCATTTAGGCTCTGGAGCCGGCGGGCACCTCAAAATCCGAATCTACACTTAAACCGATCCTAAAATTAAAAAAAGAAGTAATGCTTAATTGTTAAAATAAATTAACGCATTACGACATGCCGTTTCTAAGAAAGTGGTTTTTGAACTTTGGTTCGAATGTCTGTCTGTACAGGGTGAAGCAAATAAAAGCGGCCCCAACGTGGAGATAAGAATACGACAGAAATGTTGCCAAGTCAAAAACCAATGCAAAAACAGGCTAGCTAACATGAAGCCATTGATCGCTTCAATATTAAGTCCAAACAAACGCTTGGCGACTTATTTGCCGGCAATTACGCTATGGTTTGAAAAGTTAGTTGAAATGAAATATAAACAAGGTTTGTAGATCTGATAAAAAAAGTTCCCACTAGTGATTATTTCGGTTGTTATTTATCGTAGAGAATCGGACCTTTTTGTTTTTGTTAATGCAAAACATTCTAAATTGATTGCAAGACCCAGAATCTGGTGTTCAGAACCGTTTCGGAATGTTTCTGAACTTGTTGACAGCAGGTCCTGGCTGACGCCATTTCGGCGTCATCCTGTATCATTATAAATACTTGGTTTAGTCGACTGCATTTCATAATTATTAATAGAAGTCTTGTTGTGTTAATATGTTAATTTATTAAATTAACATATTAACAGTATATTTTTCATTTACCTGTTTCTTATTTTTGTGTGTTTGTATTTTTTTCTTTTTTAAGTACATGACTTATGTTTGGATGAGAATTTCTTAAAATAAACCATTACTGATTCAAGTAGCTTTTGACTTCTAAGCTTGAAATTATATGCAACAAATCTATAAAATTGTTAAAAGATAATCGAATAATCATTTAAAGACCGCCAAAAATATGATTTAGAATTTATTTTCAACGTATATCACGAGTGACAAGGCAAAAACACACTTATCCATGAAACAACGTTGTTGAAATAAATTAAGTTTCCAAGAAACGGTTAAAAGTTCTAGTTGACTGTGTAACTTTTTTCTTCTACTGTAATAAGTTGCTAAATTAAAAGAAAACGCTTTAAACGTAATATGTCGAATTTTCGTAGTAGCCTAAGAGACAGGGGTTAGCATCTGGATCAGAGGATTCCGGGATCAATACCCGATGTCCAAAGTCCTTAAGCCGCTCGAAGGCTGCGCAGGGTGCTGGCTCTGGTCATCACTAGACTGCTGTTAAAAACTACGAGGCATGCATGACTGTGCTAAATCTTCTCTTGATAATGGATAGGAATAGAAAAAGCTGGAAAAATGCAAAACTAAATTAAACTAAGATATTTTTTTGAGAAATATGATTGTTAGTTTGATGAATAAAGCCAGTTATACTCTTTAAAAAATACCATTAAACAAACAAATATGTATCGATACATATCGTTAAGTATCATTTAGTTAAATACAATTTAACAAGGTTGCAATATCCACCTTTAAGATAGAATAACTAAGGAATTTTTTAGAAAAAATGGCAGATGTCTTGCTAAAGAGTCAGATATCGTACTCCCTTTTCTTCTGAAGACACATATATATTAATAAGCCAGCAATAGATGAGACAGCTCCAAATAACCATTATTTAGGTCCACTCAAACCGAAACAATTTTCATGCACAAGAAAAAGTGTGTGCCGGAAAAAAAAGCCAAATTCCGGAAACAATCTGTTCGTAAGCGAGTTAATCTCCCAGCTGTTGCAAGCCTTGTGTTTTCACAGGCGACTCGGTAGTTTCCTCTCCTTAATCCAATATTTTCATCTACCAAAGTGGGATTCGCCAAAGAAAAGAGCGGGCCACATCGATTTTCGTTTCTTGTAGTTATCGTGCTTGCGTAAGCAAAATGAAGGGTAATAGTTGCAAAGCTCCAATTCTCCGAAGTTTGACTAAGATATAGGGCCCGGCCCGTTCGTTGGCGATTTTTGACGATAGTAAATCCATTCTAACGGAGTCGCCAAAAGACGGGACGGATCCTATACCTTAGTCAAACTTCGGAGAATGGGAGTTTTGCAAATAGACACTTGGAATAAAAATACTAGTCAAACATAGATCAAGGAGGTTGGGCCAAGCTGTAACTGATAATTATATCCCAAATGAGTTTTTTTTTTTTGGGGGGGGGGGGGTCAAACAATTAAATGCAAATTGTGGATGAAAGACCTAAGAAATCCCCCATGATGCAGTAAAAAAAAGAGTTAATTTTTTGTTGCTGTTCTTACAGTCGCTGCAAAACAAAGTGTGTTTTCGGGTTTTTGAAAGTTTTTGTCAGAAAGTATTCAAACACTTTAATCTACCAGTATTAATAAGACTTTAATTTTTTGTTAAGAATAATGTATACTAAAAGAATAGTAGTTTGTTATGCTGCAGTCGTTTTTTAGCCATCAATGTTTTATCCGTCAGTAAAATGGCTCATAATCCAAAATGGTGTGTCGGGTAATATGGAATACCATATCATCTGAAATTGCCTTTATACCATCAACTAAAGAACCGGTAAAAAAAGTTGCTGAGTGCATCTTTTGTAACGGAAAATTTTCCGAAGATCAATCAAATTTGGATTTAACGCATTAGCTGCTCTTCGTGGGATCATTTTGATTGTACTGGAGCAGAGAAAGAAGATTGTGTTTGTGATTTTTGTAAATAGACTTAAAAACAAAACTATTTGATCGTAACTTTTGTAATAATGCGTTTTAGTTCTAATTAACCATGTTCTGTGAAGTATAATTGAATTTTCAATAATTGTAAGCAACTATTCCATATTACTCGACTATCCCATATTACCTTTCATTTGTAACTTTTAAAAAAAAACATTTTTTCACTAAAAAAATACTGTTTTGTTTCACAATTGTCACTTCATTACCATTAGTAATAGTATGTACTGAAAATGATACTCAGGTCATCTATAAAAACTCGAAGTCTTGAGTTTCAATAGAAATGCGGAAGGAAATCAAATTCTGTCTCGAGCAACGTTTGGTGAATCAATGCCACGTGGTAAGTAATGAATACTGGAAGGAAATACTTTACCACACTAATAGGTGTTAAAAATATTATAACATTTTAAAAACTCTTTTAATATGGGGCTAGTAAATTAATGATTAAAGTAATTGCTTTTAGTGTAACATGAAAGGAAAAAAAATGTAAAAAATGAAAAATGAACAAATATATGGTAAGAACATGAAAGTATTGCGTGTAATGTAAGAAAGAAATGTAAGAAATGAATTGAAGAAGAAATGTATTGTAATATAATTTTTCAGGCATTATTAGATGTTTTCGAATTTTAAGCTAACGTTGATAAGCAAAGCCGGCAACTTTTTACCCAAATTCATTTACTATTTATGAAAAGAAACAAGAAACAATTGCAATCTTATTCGTTGACTGTTGTAACAAAGACTCTCCAAAACTTTTATCTGTAATAATAAAACTTTGAAAGGCTATGTGTAGGAAAAACACGCTGTATAAAAAATTTAAACTAATAAAAAATTAAATCTCATAATTAAACTAATTCTTTTTTTTTAACCAATACTTAGTATTAATTATATTATTTTAGTGCTCCATTGTTTTCCATTATAAATATTATTATAAAGTCATTCTTTTCTAATCGATACTCATTAATATCAATATTATGTTATTGCGAAAATGTTTTTTTTATTGTAATTTTTAGTATTAAACTTATTCTATTTTATAAATACACAATGCTATTAATATATTTCATTGTTTAATTATTTTTCGTTATAAATTTTGTTATTTTACTAGTCTTTTTTTGATGCTCAATACTATCAATATCATTTTATTGCTCCATTGTTTTTTCCACTATAAAAATCTTATTATTAAAATAATTCTTTTCTAATCGATACTCAGTACCATAGATATTATTTTACTGCTACATTGTTTTTTTACTGTAATTTTTAGTATTAAACTAATTCTCTTTTAATAAACACTCAATACTATCAATAATATTTTATTACTCATTTGTTTATATTACAATTCTTTTTATGAAACTAATTATTTTTAATCAATAAATAGTACCATCAATATTATTTTATTGCTCTTTTGTTTCCATTATAATTTTTATTATTAAACTAATTATTTTTTAAGCAATGCTCAGTACTATTATTATTATTATTATTTATTATTATTATTATTATTATTATATTATTATTATTATTATTATATTATTATTATTTATTATTATTATTATTATTATTATTATTATTATTATTATTATTATTATTATTATTATTATTATTATTATTATTATTATTATTATTATTATTATTATTATTATTATTATTATTATTATTATTATTATTATTATTATTATTATTATTATTTTATTGCCTCTTTGTTTCCCATTAAAATTTGTAAATCAAAACTAATTCTTCTTAAATCAATACTTAGTATTATCAACTCATTTTATTGCTTCATTGTTTTCCGTTTCAATTCTTTTTATTAAGCCTTTATACTCAAATTCCATGTAAAATACTTGCATTTATGTCTAACCAGTACAGTGGAATGGTTAGCATAACTCGTTGCATTTGCGATTTATGGTCTCCCAAGTTTCCTTATCCGGCAATTATTGGCTTGGTTGAGGATATGAAAAGAATTTGTGAGCTATGTATGGAAATTGGGTATTAATAAAACGCCTCTGGAATTGTTTGCGGTGTTTACATGACTACTTTGACATTATTTATGGTGTATGTGTTACGTGTAGAATTTTAATAGCACAGGTGATCAATACCATTGCATAAGTAGGGAGAACAATTTTAATGAGAGGTTGTGGATAACGAATGGCTTAGAATTGGAGCTTATGAACCGATTTCTGGGTTTGCCATTGATTTAAAAAAAAAATACAAGTAAACACATATATTGTAATTTTAACTTAGTATCAATAAATAAGTAAAAGTATCATTAAAATGGAATATGTATTTAGTCTGACGTAAATCAATGAAGCTTAAAAGTAATTCGACAAATTAAATGTTTATTTATATAATGTTGCTTTGACTCTTATTCGACTCTTAATTTGTAAAATAATACCGAATTAAACCCGGCGTTGCTCGGGTTTCATTCAATAACGGTGACTTGTGCATTATGTTAATTTTTACTTTATGTATCGATCCCCATCCCCATTGGTTAGCTATCAGGATATTAAACTCATATTGATGTCAGAATTATTTTTAAAAAAGTTGGATGGACGATAGAACCTTAGACCTTTTTTATGATGTACAAACTCCACATTTGTGCATAATATTCCACAATATTTCTTTCTATTTGTAAACAGCAAAATTAAACAACCGTTTCTAGAATAAAATCGGATTCGGAAATATTATTAGAATCTAGTAGAGTAAATTTGTCGAATTATTAAAAAAAGTTTTTAAATTAAAAAAAAAAAAAACTTAAATAATACTATTGAAATTTCAATCTTACATATAAATACATATAAATCCAAATTAAGAATTGACATAAATCCTAATGGACAATGCTATTCTTATGGATATTGATTTGATCTTATTTATACTATACGTTAAAATAATGACTTAGATAACCGAAAACTAAGTACCTTCTATTTATTCTAAATGGAATGAAATTCCCCTAAATACATCGAAATAGAGTTTCAATTGGTTTTTCTTCTTGAAAAACATTATTCATACTTACCATCTTCCTTTTTAGATATTTTTTTTAGAGGGCCCAATGAAATGGTCGCCATTTTGTACTAGCAAACAATAACGATTAATCCTTTCGAAATAACTATTTTTAACATAAAAAGGAAATGAGGGTTTATGGACAGCTTATTCGTGTCCTTTTTTACCTCCTATCCCGCTCCTAAACGACAGCTTAAGATAGTCATTACCTTTAAGTTACGTATTAAGTGAGTCGTCAATCAGTATCTTCCATGTATTACAGGATGTAATGGAAAGGCATTTTTTTAGATGATCGTTAAATGTCCTTGTGAGATATTTTAATGAGACAGATTTATTTTTTTGTTCTAAAGTAGCGTTAGAAAAATCAAGGAAGCTATTAATTCTCGATCGAGCTATTACTGTAAGTGGTAATTTCTTTTATTTGAAAAGTGTGGTTGTGAATAATTTGTTATTTCTTTTGATTCATTGATTTTTTTGTTGTCAAGAGTTTAAATTTAAGAATTTCTTCCATCTTAAGAACCTTTTCAAATCAAGATTGAAGAAGGAAGATAGACAGGAGACATGGATAGATGTATCGAATATTTTTAAGAACTTTTTTATAGGATAAATGTAGATGGATGTTTAGGTTTCTGTAATTCATTCATTTCAAATCAATTAAAAAAATAGTAATTGCATTTAAGACAGCTACATGTAAATAAAAAACATGTAAAAATACTCAATATGTTAACGAGAGATCAATTGACTGGCATCTATTTGTATTATAGTAAAATGCCTCGCATGCTAATGTAGCAATGTATTATGGTTGGAAAGCTTGTCTATTTCTATATCTTTAAGACAGGTGATACAGTCAAATTCGGTTACAACGACAGCTCGTTTCTAACGCCATAAATGTTCTCACAGACCTTAATGTTATTGTTACCGTCCCTTCTGGAATTTGTCCTCATCTTGACCCGAGCGTATGGCGCCGGGCGTCTGACAATTTTGATTGAAGGGCGTGTCCTCTACCCTTGGAGGGGAGAATAAAAAAGGACAGGTACGCGTGGCAAGGGGGACTTTGATTCTGGACTTGAAGGAGAATGGTCGGTTACTCAAATGGAGATTTTGTAAAAACCCAAGTCATGTAAAATTTCTAATTTAGTCATCATTAAACTGATTTTTTCTTATAATGCTGAGTCAAACCTTTACTACAAAGAACCACCACTGAATCCCTAGCTCGCATATGGCAGGGATTCGTTACATTGACGCAGACGACAGGATATTGACTCAGAGAAAGAAAAGCTGAAATTTGACCGAGAAGCGGAATCAGCGACGGAGGTGGAACCAGCGCCTTGGGAGACGGCTACATCGTTGCGGAGTCGGCGGGACCAGTGACGGAGGTTCGGATATCCTCTCTGGACCGAGAAGTGGGACCAGCGACGGAGGTGGAACCAGCGCCTTGGGAGACGGCTACATCGTTGCGGAGTCGGCGGGACCAGTGACGGAGGTTCGGATAGCCTCTCTGGACCGAGAAGTGGGACCAGCGACGGAGGTGCGGATACCCTCCCTTGTCCGAGAGACAACAGCAGCGAAGGCGGACTTGATACTGCGGTGCGATAGCTTCCGTGGACAGTACCGAGAGCCTGACCATCAACGGAGACCGATTTCCTTGGAAAGCCTCACCTACGGCGGTAAGTGGAATTTCTGTGCATTACGACTCATGCCAGTGGTTGATGTTAATGTTTATAAGTATAATGCAAATTTAAATCTAAATAGAGTAGATTTAGGGTGTTTTTTTTGGAATTTAGTTAGAATTAGATTGATTTTTTTCTAAAGGAAAGGGGAAAACACATGGCATAATTGGAATTAACTGATTTGATTTGGTTGCGGTAAATAAGCAACGGGTATTTTTGATCTCTTTCAGGTACTATAATGTTAAGTTGTTAATTATTTTTATTTTGTGTTGTGATAAATAACATAATGAGGGATTTATACTTTATGACAACTTGGTTAAAGCTGCAAACATTTTGGTGGGTGTTTTAATGATAGTTTCATTAGTAAGGTTTCGTCCTTAGTATTCTTTTAAAAGTCTTTTGGGGTTTTCAACATTGTCAAAATGTCAGTGTTGAAAGGAGTTAAAAAGGCGGAGTTATGCGAAATAGCTAAAGAATTGGGAGAGGACGTACCAAGTACCGCCAAAGTGGTTGAGTTAATTGCGTTAATTAAGGGAAGTTCAAATTATGACGAGGACTTAATTAGGGATATTATAGAGGGGATTGAACATAGTAAAATCAGGGAACAGGAAGAGAAGTTGAGGGAAGAGAAAAGGTTAGAAAGGGAACATGAAATTAGAATTCTGGAATTACAGAGTGTTCAAAGAACGCAGGTAAATAATGATAATAGGTCCTCCGATAGAGGGGTCGAAAATGAATTATTTAAATACTTGAGTTTGGTAAAGGACCAACTGCCTAAGGTGCCCTCAAATTCAGAAAACTGGGTTTTTTTCTTCTTTCAGGTGGAAACCATTTTCGATATTTATTCGGTACCAGATGTGTATTGGGGAAAGATTGTTTTGCATCGATTGGCTAATTTTACTGGGAGTTTAACAAACAGTCTGGGATTGGATAAACTTAGCAATTATAAAGCAATTAAGGAATGTATTTTGGCTGAAAATCGTCTTACCCCAGTACAATACCGAAAGAATTTCGAGAATTGTTTGAAAGGAGAAAATGAATCATATGTACAATGGGCGTCCCGTATTAAAACTACCTTAGAATACTATTTAGAAAGTCGAAATATTGTCTCTATCCAAGATCTGAAAGACTTGGTGGTGGCAGATAAGATGAAAGATTTAGTAAATGGTAGGGTGAGGTCCCATATACTAATTAAGGAGGGAATAAAATGGTTGAGACCAACCGAACTTGCGTCAGAGATCGACATGTATTTAGAAGCAAATCCAAACAACGGTCAAAGGTCTGAGGGGTACATGGGAGATCGAAAGAAAAACTGGCGAGATGGCAATAATTATAGAGAGAGACCAGCCGTTGGCAATAGGCCAGCCGAAGGGGACTCCGGAAACAATGGGAAAGGGGCAACAAAAAATGGAGGAAATGGTGATAACTTGGACCGAAATAAGTCAAAAATTATCTGTTACGGTTGCAAAGAGCCCGGTCATATAAAGAAGGACTGTAAAAAACCGCAGAGAGAATGAGAGGTTAATTAATAGGGTTTGTATTAATGTAGGAATGAATGCAATTAAGAACAAACGGGATGTAATGGATGAAGGCCAACTTCCCATGGTAAGCATAAAAATTGAGGGAAATAAAATTGAGGCTATCAATGACTCTGGAGCCCAGATTTGTGTTTTCCGCAAAGACTTAATTCCGGACAAATATAAAACTGGGGGTTGCATTTATTTAGTCCCTGCAATTGGACAGATGCATAAAGCGGAACTGGTAACAGTGCCCGTGTCTTTATGGGAGGAAGGACAGACTATCAATCCCGAAATTGAAATATTAGCAGCTATCACTGATAATTTAAATTGTCCTGCACTGGTTACACCTGCAGTGTTGGAGGCTTTGAACAATCAATCCCAGTTGTATTCAGTAAATAGCATTGAAATGGGCGTGCCGCCTTCTCAGGGAGGAATTAGGTACGAAGAAGGGGAAGCAAAGGGGGGAGAAGATCCACTACCTTGGGCTCAACAATGGGCAGACACAGAGGCAGACGATTCTGTCACTGAAGAAGTTGAAGCGGAACGGGAACCCGATAATTCTGGGGACAATGGCGCACAGCAAAAGGGCGAGCAGTCTAGGCTGTTTAGGCAGCAACAAAGGGATTGTCCGTCATTGTCAAGGTTCTGGGAAGAAGGTAGACAGGGAAAAAACTCCTATTTTGTTGAGGACGGTTTACTTTATCATAGAAATAAAGTGGTAAATGAAAGTTCAAAACAGCTGGTGGTACCCGAGTGTAGGAGAATGGAAATTTTAAGACTGGCTCATAACCAATCTACGGGTGGACATTTGGCGGCGGAGAAAACTCTAGAAAGGATAAAGTTGTCGTTTTTCTGGGAGGGCGTCAGAAAACAAGTTAAGCTTTATTGTAGTAGCTGTGAAGAGTGTCAGTTACGGCGTAGGGTCCGCACTAATGATAGATCACCTATTGAGCCGATTGCGAGGCCAGAACTTCCATTTCAGGCGGTGCACGCCATATAATTGGTCCTATTGACCCTGTTTCTTCTAGGGGGCATAAATACGTCCTGTGCGTTGTAGATCAACATTCGAGGTGGCCTGAGGCAGGACCTCTTCGTACATTAACCGCCAAGGTGACATGCGAAGCCCTCTTGCAGATTTTTATGAGAACGGGAGTTCCACAAGTCATAGCTATGGATAATGGGACAAATTTCGCGGCGAAATTGACGGAGGAGTTTTTTAAACACTTAGGGGTTGTCCCAAGGTTTTGTACTCCTGGATATGCTTTGAGCAATGGCCTAGTGGAGCGATATAATGGCTCATTAAAAAATATGTTACATCACGCTATTAGGAAACATGACAGGAATTGGGATAAGTTTTGCCGTTTCTATTGGGGCCACACGGGAAGTAGCTAATGAAACTACTGGAATTTCCCCATTCCAGTTAATGTATGGAAGAGTTCCAAACGGTCCTTTGGCATTGCTTAAGACGTGTTTAGAGGGGCAAACTATTATACCAGAGGGTATTAACTTAAGTCCCGAAAGTTATCTGGAAGAATTAAGAAATAACTTAGAGTCAGCATCTGAATTTGCAGCTAATGTTGCGAATAAAAAACAAACAGATTACGCTCACAGATACAACTTAAGGTCTTCTAATAAGAAATATAACGTGGGAGATAAGGTTATTGTTTTGGAGCCAGATTCGACAAATAAGATTTACGCTAGATGGTCAGGACCAGGGGAAATAGTAGAAAAAAAATCTGACCACTCTTTTCTGGTAGAATTGCCAAATGGTGCAAAAAGACATTTGCACCAAAACAAATTAAGGCAGTATATACAGCCCGTGGCTGCTATGGGGTTGGTTTACGAAGAAGATGAGGATTTTGGGGATGTGCAACACGCACCCGGTAAAGGGGATTTAACTACTCAGGAATTCTTTGAGTCTCAAATTCGGTTAAAAACAGAACATTTAACTGGTAGAGAGGGCAGGGAATTAAAAAGGGTGTTAATGCAGTTTAAAGATGTGTTTTCGGGAGAGTTAAAAAGGGCAAAGGTGGGAAGTCATTCCATTCAATTAAAACCAGAGTATGAGCGGAAACAGCCCCACATTTATAGGGTCCCTGAAAGTTTAAAACCGGCGGTGGAGGATCAAATTTCGGATTTAATGGAGAAGGGATTAATAGAGCATTCGCAGGCAGAGATAGCTTATCCATTAGTCTGTGTGGCTAAGAAGGATTCCAGCATAAGATTGTGCGTGGATTACAGGTTTTTGAACTTGGCGTGCAAAATAAACCCATTCCCCATGCAAAATGCTACTGAATTGAGATACAAAGCAGGGGCATCAAAATATCTGACCACTTTGGATATTTTAAAAGGCTATTGGACTATTTCGATGGATGAGGCAAGTAAAGAACTAACCTCGTTCATTGGACCAAAAGGGCAATATCAGTGGACAGTTATGCCATATGGATTAAATGGGAGTGCCAATACGTTTCAAAAAACGATGAATTTAGTATTAAGTGAACATCGAGAATACGCTGATAGTTACATAGATGATATCGTCATATACTCCCAATCTTGGTCGGACCATATGATCCATTTAAGAGCTGTTTTAAAAACTTTGAATGACCTTAACTTCTCGGCAAATATCCAGAAATGTCACTTTGTCAGGGGTCAGGTTAAATACTTAGGTCATGTTGTAGGATCTGGAAAACATGGACCGGATCCTGAAAAACTAAAAGTTATTGAGGGATTGCTATTGCCAGTAACGAAAAAGGACCTGCGTTCAGCCCTGGGATTATTTTCATACTACAGGGAATATATACCCCGTTTTGCAGAAATTGCTCTGCCACTGACCGAACTAACCCGCAAAAAGGTATCCAACGAGATACCGTGGTCTAATGAGGCAAAACAAGCCTTTGGTGAGTTGAAAAACTGTTTAGTAAAGGCGGTATCACTCCACACACCTGATATAAGAAAACCATTTGCCATTTCTTGTGACGCTTCGGAGATTGGGGTGGGCGCGACCTTAGGCCAATTTAACGAGCAAGGAACGATTGTTCCGATAAGTTTTGCTAGCAAGAAACTGGACGACACACAAAAGAAATGGGCTGCAATTGAGAGGGAAGCTTACGCGTTGATTTGGGCTCTAAAAAAATTTGAGACCTGGGTTTTTGGAACCACAATTAAAATTTTCTCGGACCACAATCCACTCAGGTATTTGACAGAGGGAGCACCCAGAAATGCTAAACTTCAAAGATGGCTTTTGGCGCTGCAGCGTTATAACATCTCTATTCAGTACAAACCGGGAGCTGAAAACAAGGACGCTGATGCCTTATCTCGGTTAGAAACAGCAACGTGGTAATGAGTAATTTTTTTTCTCACTTCTGTTATTTCAATTATGCTATTGTGACGTCTAGGTTTTTTTTTTAAAAGTGTATTTTGGTGTTTTTTATAATTTAATTTGAGTTTCATAGTGTTTAAAAGTCTTAGTTTACTGTTTATGTGTCACGCTGGCATGAGTGCGGAATGTGGGAGATTCCACATTGTCGCCAAATGGTATGGTCTTATCTGTGCCACCTTTCTTTTGTTATGTAGTTGGAAGATTGTTTTCTTCTGAAAGAAAATCTTCAAACTAGGGAGGGCGTGTTACCGTCCCTTCTGGAATTTGTCCTCATCTTGACCCGAGCGTATGGCGCCGGGCGTCTGACAATTTTGATTGAAGGGCGTGTCCTCTACCCTTGGAGGGGAGAATAAAAAAGGACAGGTACGCGTGGCAAGGGGGACTTTGATTCTGGACTTGAAGGAGAACGGTCGGTTACTCAAATGGAGATTTTGTAAAAAAACCAAGTCATGTAAAATTTCTAATTTAGTCATCATTAAACTGAATTTTTCTTATAATGCTGAGTCAAACCTTTACTACAAAGAACCACCACTGAATCCCTAGCTCGCATATGGCAGGGATTCGTTACAGTTATAATATCCAGCTAGCAACGACAATTTTTTTAATTAACTCCTTGGTTATAGCTCTAAAAAATATGGTTAAATGATATCAAAAAGGCCTTATTAAATAATAAATAAATAACCTCGTATTTTCTGTTTTAAATTTTTTATAAACCAAACAATAAGAAAAGTCGCCAATTTTAAAGTATCTTTCCCATCTAAAATAAATTGACCGGAAAATGAGAAATTAAACTTAGACTAATATCACATAAGTTTAAAATGTTTGCAATAGATGGAATTTTAAAACTTTTTTCAATTAATAATAGGAGTATATTAATAAGACTTCTTGAAAGTTTTTATTTGTTAATGAAGGTGTTAATGGTATTCACAAATATGGCAAGAATTTTGTAAATTTGAAAAACAAAACAAAAAATCTAACATTTTGGAAACTAGGCTTTATAAGAAAAAATAAAATTTTAATAAAAATTTGCTTCCTCCAGTTAACACATTTCTAGTTTCTTCAGCGCAAAATGAGAAACATTACAAAAATCTAACTTTGAATTTAAATTTCAGTATATCTAATTTTAAATAAACCTTCCTCGCCTTATCCAAATATAAATACACCCTCTCCTTCACCTTCTAATATCCCTTGTATTTTCCATTAAACCCTGTCAATCATTCTCAGCCGGTAGCGTTTTCTGCATATGGATCATCTCTGAAACATGTTGTAATATGGGAGAAGCTAATTTTTCGCACGTTACTCCGAGCTTCTCCCCTGGCGGTTATCATCTTAATTTTCTCGTGTACCACGTTTAAACTCAAGTTCTTTTAAGGTTACTGTTGTTTTGATTTATAATAAGTTGTTTTCATAGAGTGATGCACTGTATACTTGAAGAAGGCAGCCAATTTGAATGTAAACAAGGTGAAATTACTGAACTATTCTAAGGAATGGTTACATATTCTCTTCACTTTGCTCAATTTGTGAACGCCCCCTTTTTCTTTTCTCATAAGAAAAGCCGAGTTCCAGTATCATTCCCTCTTACACGCAATTTTCAACTTATTAATATTTTTATAAAACAAAATCATAAAGCAATACTTTGCAAGGGTAAATTATTTTGAAAACAATATACACATTTATTTCTCTGATAGTTTTAAGGAAACGATAGAAAATATAGGATTGATCTTTATTTTACAGCCTTATTTTTCACGGTTGCACTGTTCCTGCCGATAAAGGATTTACTATTAGCAGAAGATTTCAGACAAGATGCGCCCCTGATTGGATGTGTTAACGATAGCATTCTACGGATTAGTGTTGCAAATTGGAAAATGGTAGTATCCTCTATTGGTGTCAAATATTCGCTATCATTACCCTGAACTCCATGGTGTTATACAATGTTAGTATGTTTCAATTGTAACTGTGGAAATTGGGGTAGTGCATTAGTGTTCATATTGTGGAAACGTCGCCGTCTGTTAAAAGTCATTCGTGGATATGTTGTTACATAAGATTTTATTCAGGGAAAGGAAATGTGAAATAATATGCGGAGAGAGATGACTGTTTAGTATGGTCTAATAGAGATGGATAATGTTTTTTGCTCGAGAGAGATATGTTACCAAATTATTTTTCTTATAAGTTAGATAAAATTAGATTTATCACTTTAGGACGAATGAGCCCCATTGATCGCGGGTCTCCAAGCCAAAGTGCCTCTGTGAAAATAAAATGGAAAAATAATTTTATAAGCCACAATTCTCCGGTTGCATTGGATATTTTTACAAACGGTTTTTTTCATATGATAAATGTAGCTAACTTACATGTCTCTATAATCCCACTTTGGGGGCTTACTAATAATCACATCTACTTTGTTGTAAAATAATTTATTGAAAATTTAAAAAAGTTTCATACCAATTTCAAAAAGAGTAGGATTATAGAGCACTGTAAGTCAGTTACACTTATCATATGAAAAAACAAGTTTGTATATTCAATACTAAAGGACTACTATGGCTTAGAAAATATTTTTTTTCTCCATTGGATTAACACAAAGGCATTTTGGTTTGGAGACCCGGGATTAACCGGGTTCATTGACCCTTTAATAAATCATTTGTGGAAATTTCATATTTTAATTATTGTTTAGAAAAAAAGAATAGCCTTCCATCAATACGTAGGCAAAGTGTTGAAAAATGTTATTTTTTTAAATAATATAATGAAATCGTAACGTATTTTAATCTAACTTAACCAAATATATTTTTTTAACGGAAACAAAAGAACAGAAAAAGAAGAACAGTTTTAGAAACAGTTAAAGTTGATTTACGAACTATCTCGATAAAAACAGTTAGACACGAATTGGGAATTTATTAAGTAATTTGTCGCATCTACCACTCAATTTTATGTATGTGCAATACAAAGTCGATATTTCTTTATTTATTACATTTAAGATACAAGATTTTTACAAGTATTTTTTTTAAAAATTATATACAATTTTAAAAAACAGCGAACATTTTTATTGTCATACAGAATAAATCAAAGATCGATAAATTAATTCATAACTTTTTTTTAATGATTTCATGTTTAGGAATAATGGTCATGATTGAAAAGATTTCCAGATACTTAAAAATATATTCTATTGTTTTTAATTTAACCATGGCTTTCTTAAATACTTTTAAAATTTAATGAACGGTATACCGTCTAGAAACTATAGTATTTTTAAAAAAAGATTTTAAGCATGCAAGAGATTTTTTTATGACATTGTAAACATAAACTTTTTACTTTTACTAGAAAATTTCAATTTATATTCTATGCATTTGATGAATCACCAGAAACAATTTAATCTCTTCCTCCTAGATTAAAAGATTTTTCCGTTCGTATGATTAATGTTTAGTGTAAGGTATTAAGGAATAGTTATTTCTAAGAAGTCTCTCTCCTTCTGAATCATCCACAAAGGAATTTCTTTTGACGCGTAGAGAAACTATTTCCTTTGAGTCATTGTATTCCACCGCAATCAAATGACGCTCTTTTGTCTGATTGATTCACCACCTGGTGTGTTATAAAAAAAGTTATTATTAGTATAATAGTCAAAAAAGTACTGATATGATGATTCTATTGTACTTTTTTGTGTGTACTATCATGATAGGATAGAAAAAAAGTACATTGTAGTAAATAGTTATTTGTTTATGCATAAAAGGTTAATATGATTTTAAATATATAAAATTTCGCGTTTACTAATTTAGTTGTATAATTTTTAACAAATATAATATATCTAATTCAACAATAATAGTTCAAAATACTAGTATAATACAAAAAGCTTAGAATAATCGTTAAAAATAGTGATATGAAGATTTAACTGTAATTTTTTGGCTTTACTATTATGATACCGTGGAGTAAATAGTTATATTTTCATTAATCCACAGATAATAATTTTAAAAATAAATAAAATTCTTACATACTCTTTTATATTTATGTTTTATAGCAATCTCTAAATTAAACTTTAGATACGTTATATTTGGAAAAAAGGTAGTTGTTTCAAATGTATGAATTCTGTTTGATAGGCCAAATATGTATTTTGTTTAGAGTAGGAAACTACAAAGTATATGTGTTGTTAAAAAATTACTTTGATAATTGTTTTTTATTGGCTTGTTTCGGGTGACGCAGTTCTTTCAAGCTCCTTTTCTTTCGAGCAGAGATCCGATTATTGCTTTGTTTTTACGTGGTTAATTCACCAATTGAGGCTCAAGACAAAAATTATTTTTATTCAGCATTTCTGTTCCCGCTCAAAATCTGAAACATTCCCAATCAAAATAAATTCCATGATATTACAAAATTAATGTTTATAATCTAATTTGAATACGTACCTAAAATATTATTTCAATATTAAGCGCACCTTAATATTTATTAGTTTAACACTAAAATTAAAATAATAGCCAAATTTCATGTTAATTCTAAAGCAAAACTTTCATCCTGTGTCGTTTTCAGTTTTTAAAAGATTTAATTATTTCGTAGCTATCATTTAATTTTTAAAATTTATCAAAATGGCGTACGTGTTTTTATTTGAGAAGTGAATAAAGAATATGCGTTTATCTACATTATTTAATTTAATCAAAAGAGAAATAGATAGTTTTTGCACCTACACCGTAAAAAATGTAATACTATCTAATGGCTTGCAAAGAGGCTTAATTAATCTGAAAATCTCCTTTTGGGTTTGACATGCGATTTTTTTACCTACGATCTGCTCAGATAAAAATAATAGGGTCCCTTGGTAATCCCAGTTACCTAGATAAAACAGGCCAACTGAAAATAGACATACGATCGAATGTTGAATGAGTAGGATTTCAAGAACGGCTTTGAAGCATGTAATAATTTATTGATGAAAAGTCCTTTGGCTTATGTGAGTTCGATCATTTTAGAATTTGATGAAGTGCATAGTAGAATGAACAAACATGTTTCGGTTTAAATTTTTAACTTTAAGACACTTGCTATAAATTTGTAGAACGAATTTTAGTGATGCTTTAGTATTTGCATTCATTTATCTACAGTCAAGGAGAAAATTGTATGATTACATACAATTACCTACTAATTCTGTTTTTATCAGAAAGTCGGAACTTTTAAGTTCACAAAAGGGCCTTATTTATTTTTCTTTTAACTTAAAATTAAAATATTTTTCTTGGGTAAAATAATCTGGAAATAAGACGTCTTAAAAATATACATTGATTTCTATTTTTTTTTGTCTTATGAAAGCGTAAAACAAAAATTCTAAAATGATTTCAAAGTTTTTCAGAATAGGTCAAATAAACAAAACAATGCTTTTGTAAAATGAACTGTTTTGGGATTATTTTAAGAAGGAGCAATACAACTCTTTAAAAAAACTCGATTTAACTTTGACTGTTTATATTGCTATTTTGAAACAATATTTTTTAAAAAAAAATTCCGTATTTAGTTTAGCTGTCCACAATTTACCTTTTTATCAATACTAAGCTATGATACAGTTAAAGGTGTTCAAAGGGGCCTTTTCAGGGATTATAAGCAGCAATAACGATACCAAAATATTAAAAAAAATACTAAAAACAACTTTTATTAGGGAGAAGTGCTGAGGTTTGGGCCAGATTTGGTTTTTTAATTTTAATATTTTTTTATAAACATATTATTTAAATATTTTTAGGTATTCTCCTTTTACAAATTCTTGGCTATACTAAGACATTTTTCAAAGAATTTTTTCTTTACTGTTTAACCCCACATGTACGATGTCTTAAGGTACGTCCCCTGTCCTCAGGCTCAGATACGACTTCAGTGATGGAGACAAGATGCAATGTACCAGTGGACAAGACACGGTGTACATGAGGACAGTGTTCAAAATTGGCTAGGACCCAATTCTGCCGTACAAATAAGCTTTAAACAATGGGAAGTCAATGGCATTTTTTTCACTTTGTATAGAGTGACATCTTTACATTCATCTAAAAAATATATAACTTTTCTTTTTCTTAATTCGAAAAGTTTTTCTAAATAAATTTTATACAATTGATGAATACACTTTCTAAATATTTTTTTTATTTATCAAAAAACTAATAAATGTCAGTAATTACCAAGAATAGGAAATAGAGTAAGTTTGTAGTAATTTCGAATAATAACTTTATTTTTCAATAACATATTTTCAAACTTGCAAAGTAACTTACTTATAAGCGGAAAAACAAATAATTAAATCTACCCAAGATTATAACCATCAAAAGATAACTGCTGTCCAATTCTTGTGGCTCGGCCAACAACATTTGGTGCTGGAAGCTTTAGAATTATTTCATCACCTATTGACTTCAAATTTTTCGGCATCTTTTTCAGTTTTAGTGAATTTATTCAAATTTTCAATATTTTTGAGGTATTGTACAATAAATTCATTGCTATGTAATTCAATAATATTGGACAAGTTATATTTGACAGTTATTTCCCCCAAAACCTCACTAAACCAAAGTCCCCTCTTTGAAGTTCATCATTATTTGTTTATTCATTCTGCAAAATTATTTCCAAACCATTTTCAAATAATTCTGTTTCAATTAAGTTCCTGCATTCAACATTCTTCAAATGTATTTTTGCTTTCTTTTTACTTGAAGCAGACTTTTTGCTTTTAATAGTTTTCTGTTTTTCTTCTTCTACATCATCGGTTAAAATGAGAGATTTCCCTTTAGGTCTTTCTCTGTTTGATTGTTTTCGTAGAATGTGTTTCGGAAGTGGTCGAATTTTTTCGAGAGATACAGAAGAGCAGGGCTTTGGCCTTAGATCGAAATTTGAGGACATTTGAGAAATAGAAGAAATAGTTGATGTTGATTGCAGGTTTAGAGGACTTGTAAGTTCACTGCTATCAGAACAAACTTCTTCTTTAAAAATATTTGGGTTCAGAGGGTAGAAACCCGTAACTAAAAACACCTTTAAAATAGTTGCTGGTGTAAATGCCTTAGAATATGCTTTACCAAACAGTTGGGCTACACCGTAAATGGTGACGGGCTTTCCATGATTGCCATCCACTCACCAGCAGCTTGGAAATACTCGATCTTGAAAGGGCTAAACACAGTTTTGCCCAATGACTGCATTTTGTGGGAATTATGTGGTGGAATTGAAATCATAATAATGCCAGAATTTTTGGCACAAGTAATTGCAAGAATGGAAATATGACTTCCATGATTATCCAAAATCCTTACAACAGGCTCGTCAGGTGATGGCTTTACGTAACGAATAAAATTTAGATAATCAGCAAATATTTCTTCAGTTGACCATCGTGATGGGATAGCAGAATCTTTAGATCCTGGTGGTACGCCCTTTAACACATGGCCCTTAAAATTAACACGATGAAAAATAAAAAGCGGCGACAGACTATTTACAACACTGCATTTATATTGCTATCATTGTAGCAGTTGTGCCTCGATCTGCAGAAGTCATACCACTAACTGATTTTACACCATTCTTTGTGATCACTGTCGCAATGTGAAAAGAGACATCATTGTTGCGATGCAACAATAATGTCTCTTTTCATATTGCGACAATGGAATTTTTAATTTTTATTTTTGGCTTTTTTAAAATTTCATTTGTAGGATTTTTTTTTAAAAGGAAGAGGAGGTGTTATGTCGTGATGCGTTAATTGATTTTGTCAAATAACGATCACTTCTCTTTTTCATAACATTCTCACGACATAAATAGATAGTTTTTTTTTTTGTTAGGGATCTGATGTAGACGGCTGTCTCTAAAATAGGGGGTTATAAATTCATTGAGTGTTAACCAAAGTTACACTTTTAGTACAATCGCAGTGTGTGGTCCAATTACGAGTTCTTGAAAAACGATTTTGAAAGGGATGTTTTCACACGCACCAGATTGGAGAATGTTAAACTTCCATAGAAGGACTTTAGCCGATTACGACAAATTGACACATCCCATAGGAGTGGTCAATGGAGGGTGTCAGCCAATAGGAACACAATCCACCACATGTGACGTCTACCGTGAAAGACAGTATGAGACACTTTTTTGAAGTGGATGAGAACACGAAAAGATGCCAAACTGTAAACTTGAATAAAATAAAAATAAAGACAAACTGAAACTACCCGAACTTTTGTATATCCAATGATGAAAACCCGTCTGCCCTTAAGTGATCTCTGCCGGACCTGTACCAACCTCACCGAATTATAATCCCGGGAAGTCCGCCAATGTCTTCCCACCTCACTGAAGTCGAAGAGCCGGGAACTTACAGCGGACCCTTCCAGCGAGACCCCTTTGCTGATGTCAAGATATGTATATATAAGATATGTTCGTTATATAAACATATCTTCCTTGCCTCTTCGATGTCCGTTCCCAGAGAAGCCCAACGCTCATCTCCCTGCCTGACCCATTCCTGTTATCAGGCACCTCCAATGTGCCTCTAATGTCTGCGCTCTTGATGTCTCATCCCAGCCAATAAGCCCCTTATCTGTGCTACAAATCTGTGAGTTATTTTTTTTAATAGTTGCTTGATATTAAGGCAAAGATTCCGTCAGTTTATATTTTTATTGCGTCATTTCGCGTATTTTATTTTAAAAATTCATTCCTCTCAATCCTTTGCCTTCTACCAAGATACAGTTTTATTATTTTAAATATACTCTCAATCAAACAAGTCAATAAATGCAATGCATCCTTTAGAAATTTTTAAGATTTTTATTTTGGTTCTCTTTTATTGGTAGAATTGTATATTTTTATTTTGGGAAAAAATTATTGAATCTGGGAAAGGTTATTGTCACTTAACCTATTTAATTTTTTAATTTTACACAACGCAAATGTACTAACCAAAAGGTCGCCACTTCACCACAATGACCCCTTCTTCCGAATCGCAAACTAAGATTCACTTTTATTGCATCGCAACAATACTGTCTCTTTTCACATTGCGACAATTACTTTTAGTGGTCTTTGGACAGTAGTGATCCCGGCTTCGTCACCGTTATATATATTTGAAGCTTTGAAATTATGTCGTTTCTATAGTTTTCAAAGAACAGTGCAATGTTGGCTTTACTAAATTAATTTGCTCGAGAAATACTGATAGGTTCGTTTTTTTTTAGCATTAGAGCTTATGTTCATATCGTCACTTAAAACCTCTTTCATAACCTTTCCCGGCACATTGATATGCATTTTAATTAGCAGCATATTTCAAATTATTAACCTTTGCAAACTGAAACAATAATTTACATAAATCTATGAGTGTCAATCCATAATATAGAAACGAACATTGCTTTAGGTATTCGACAAATATCAAATCTTGTTCCATGCTGAATACTTGGTTCGTATTATAGTGGGGCGTATACTTGTAGGTTCGCAATCCAGGTCTTTTGAATATTGTAACCTGCCGGGCCAATGCAGACTTCGAATTTTTATTTTTTTCCTCTGTGAAACGTAAGGAGATTTTTTTAAGGATAATAGCGTTCCTTGCAGCTTCAAAGATTTGACAACATTGTTGAAGCCTTTTTTTCTTTTCCTTGCTTCTCGGCATATTATACAGCGGTAGAGAATGTGAACCAATGCTAAATAAAGATGTATGAACAGTTAATACTGTTTAAAATATGATATTTGGTTTTAGAAACCCGATTATTGTTAGTTGAGAAATAATGCACTTTTTTGTATATTTATTATATCATGTGGAACATGAGGACATGTAAAACAATTGAGTGAAAAAAATATGTACCCGTGGACGTCCTTAAGTACAGTTCACAACAAAATGCAGTGCAGCAGAAAAATCGGTTGTACCTAGGGACTTCCCTGGGTACAACCTAAATACTTTTAAAAGGAACAGCACATCAGGTAATTTTTTAAAACGCATTGGTACACGGGTGAGTAAAGTTTTGAAAAATACAAATAAGGTTATAAATAACTTCAAACATGGTTTATTAAATAGTACTAACAAGAGCCGTCAAGAAGATTAAACCGATACGTAATACAAAACATAAAGTGAAATCAATAAATCCTGTTTATTGTGCCAGCATTAAGTTTCGACGAAGCCTCTTCAACAACAGAAGATAAAGTTTTGTAGTAGTGTTGTATTGTTGTCAATAAATACAGGATTTTTTAGTTTTTCCGAACCCCCCCCCCCCTACAAACGAACGCATTTTTCGTGAATCTTTCTTGTGTGCTTATAAATAAAATGTATTATTTCAAAAATTGTTATATCCTCTTCGCTCCAGAGGTACACATGCGCGGACCTTGTTGTATAATTCACTTCACAACTTCAGTTTACAATTTTTCATAATGTTATCTTTTTTTATTATGAGTTAGAATGTTCAAACTTTCAATAATAACGATACAGAAGCAGTTAATTTATTACATACTTTGAAAAATGACGTACCAAGAGGATCAAGAATATTTCGAAGTTTTTTCAGCAAATAATTTATCGGACAGTTTATATTTAAAAAAAAGTTAACACTGTATTTTAATCACAAAATAAACTGACTGAACTTTTTTGTTTCTTCATGGTACAACAAAAATGTGTATTTTTAACCCTCAAAACCTCAAATTCCGCTAAATTGACGTGACCCTCAATACATTTTAACCGCATTTTTTAAAAATTGCTTATAAAACATACTTCTAAACACATAATTGTTTGAAAGATATGTATATATAAAGAACATATGCATAAGAATTTTTTCAGGGGTGAAGGGAATAATCTAATAAATTTTGTGACCATTTAAGAATATTTCGTGAAAAAGGACTTTACAGTAATTTTGGAAAAAATCTGGATTTTTTTCCTTGTTTAAACTGACTAGTGATTTCAAGATTCGATTTAACTAATAAGCGGATAGGTTTTATTTAAAACCTTCTAATTTAATAACGTGCGGATACATTAAAAGATTTGTTAGCAAAAAAAATACAAACTTTTCGTTTAACTGTCCTTTATATTTATAAACCACTATTCTTTTAATTTCATGATTAATTTATGCCAATTTAATTGAAAATGTTCACAATTAAAAAGTAAAAAAAAAGTAGGTTTGTGTAATTAATTGTGGTTCGAAATTCGATAATTGGGATTCTAATATCATTTTTATTACTTTTTCTTATTATGTTTTACATGGAGTTTCAATTTGCCATAAACTTATGCAAAATAATATAAAATTTAATTGTTAAAGATCTCTAATGTGTAAAATAATGATGGAAGTTAATCGATTCATTAAACACTTTTATTACATAAACAGTCAAGGTTTTATGATAAAAATAAATGCTTAGCTGGTTCATTAGTTTTTTTCTTGTTAACTGTTTTGTGGTTATTTATTGATAAAAATGACTATTTTCTTATTGTCGTTATGATCGGCAAAAACTTTAACGTTTTTTAAGAGTGTTGAAAGGCATTATTCGAATTAAAAAAATAATTACTGTGTTGAGTTTCATTAGAAGTACCCATTTGCTTTTTCCGCCATTATAGTTATTAAAAAAAGTTTTTTTCTTAATTGGCAATTGCATTATTTATAATGTTTATCTTAATTGTATATTAAGGAAATTTATAAACGTAAATAAAAAAATGGTAAAATTTTTCCGTGTGTGTTGTCCTGTTATTTGATTATTGACTTAAAATACTATAAACAAGTAAGTTATGGTTTTTGAACATCTTAATTATTGTTTTTCTATCGAACACATTCTTTATTAATTCATAAAAACACCTAACTTATTTAATAATTTTTAAAAATTTAGCTTGTACTCTCTAATGTTGTACTTTACTCTCATTTATATTATTTTTATAATAATGACAATAATAATACTATTTTTAAATTATTTTAAATTATTTTTACAACAACAAGGACAAGAACAACAACATGAACAACAAGGACAACAACAACAATAATAATAAAAATAATAAATTTGAGTTTAAATTAGTTTAGTTTGAATCACCGTCGCACTAGAGCTACACGAGGGCTATTGGCGACGGGCGTCGTATTTTAGAACCGCAGTCAAGTGACGAGTCGACACCTGAGTAGGCACCCAACGCAACCGTTAAGGGCGACATCGTACGCAGCGTTAGGACTTTGAAGAATATTTAATGTGCACTCCCTCTACACGGCGTATTATTCGTCGGACATTTTTGGCTGCACGGGCCGTTTATAGGTCGGCAGTTATTTTGGCGATGCCCGAACCCGAACCTGGGACCTTTCGCATGCTAGGCGAATGCCTAACCACTGGGCTCCCCAGCCCCTAACAAATTTGAGCGTTCGGTGCTTTATGGTTGAATTTACTTCACCTAGAGAACCTTTTGTAAATGGTGGTTTTTTACAAATATTTATTGATATATTATTTTTCGAGATTTTATTTAAATTGATGAGAGTAGTGGAAGAACGTGCTAAGTGACATTTATAAATAAAAACAAAGATAAGATTTTTGTGTCAATGAATATGCTTTCCCCTCCTTTAAAGATAACAAGATTCTTCCTTTTCATAATCTTAAAGTTAAGTATATGGTTTAGTTTTTGTAAGTGCCGTTTTTAACGTATCTAATTGTAAACGAAAAACTTTGAAGCTCATGTTAACGTTTTCACCGTTTTGTCAGTTAGCACGCTCTTCCACCAAGCTCTTCATTTAAATTAATAAAAAAAATTTAAGCTAGGAATACCTGAGAACAAAAAAATCGAGCAACTGTATTAAAGAAATTCTCATGCTCAAAATATTTTTAAAGTAAAAACATAATATAACGTTTCTGAAATGCAATAATCCCATTTAATTTCGGAAGTGTTAAACACATACTGTTTTAGCGATGGAAGATAGATCATTTTCTTTAATTAGAGTTACATAATTTTTCTATGTGTTATTATCCTTAGGCCCCCGGTGGCCGAGAGGTTTAATCGACGAGCCTCTCACCGAGAAGGTTCTTGGTTCTGTCCTTATCCTAGCCATACTATAGACGTATTCGTGCTGGTGGAAAAAAATATCCTCTAAAAATCACTGGGGTGCACGAGTACACTGCGATATACGTGATCGTTAAATCTGTGGAGTCGAAAGTCCCGTCGGCGTTAGCGTACGTTGCCGCTCGAAGTTCCGTTGGGTGCCCGCTCAGGTGTCGACCTCGTCACTTGACCAGGGTTCTAAATTAAAAGACGTAAATTGGCTGTGTTAAAGCTCCTAAAGGAGGCTAGAAATAGGCAGCCGGAAACGATTACATTATTTGATCTTAGCACAAAAGCCGGAAAATACATGTATAACCAACTAAAACCCACCCACTTGATCTTTAATTTCTGCTACTCAGTATATTTGATAAGATTCTTATAAAATAAGGTTCAGCTCATTACAGGCTTTAACTCAGCAACCTAATTCACTGAAGTTCTTAGTCGCGGTTAAGTGAGGATATTATTTCTTACACTACTTATAGCCCAAAATTCAGCAAGGTTTAATAGTTCGTTTTGAACTCTAAATATACTCTTGTGAAAATGACAAACTAGGCTTTCCACTTATAATCTTACAAGTTATAATGGTTTTAGATTGTATTATTTTCATATAAAAAATTGCTAAAACTGCATTGTTTGTTTAATTTATATTGTAATTTAACAAGCTTATTGATTGTAGAATTTCGTATAATGAAATAAGTTTTATTTTTGAAAAATATGTAGGTTAAAATATTGTCATAACTCTACAAAATATGTTTGATGGCATTAAGATTTTTTTACTGAAGAAAAATTCCTAACCCAAGGCAGTAAAGAAAATGTGTTAAACAAAATAATTTTTCCTCATACTGGAAAAATATAATTACGCCAAATAATAAATTATAATCCTTTATATATTCCAAAAATTTATTTTGTTTGTTTCCCGTTTCATTTCTTTGCAGTAAAAGCTTAATAAAATTACAACCGCAAACATTTTTTTTAGTAAAATAATCGTATTACAAAGTTTTTATTAAGAAATCAAGAGTTCAACGTTTTTTTGCTTTATAAAAAATATTCTTTGAAAGTTTGAAAGAAAATATTATAATATATTTTTACACAGTTAAGAAATACAATTATTGCCCAAAAAATGTTTATTAGTTTTTAAAACTCTTAAGCTTAATTTTCTTTCTGAGGGACAAGCTAATTGGCAGAAGTGTAAATTAAAATTTATAAATGAAAAATAATTTTTTAAAAAAAAATTATATTTCTGTAGGAGAAGATTATAAATGGTTCCATGCACCTCTATGGTGCTGATTCTGAAAAAGTGTTTTTTAAAAACATAAGTAGTCAGTCTGTCTGCCTGCCGGTCTATCACGTCAGTCAGTCATTCTGTCTATCTGAAACCACTCTCCAGCTCGAACCAAACAGCTTCGGACTTCAAATGTAGTGCACGGGTTCCTATTGTCTACCGAACATCATAATAAGGTTTTTGAGGAAATCGCGCATGCTCAAAGGGAAACTGCCTTAGAACGTTTTTGGTTTTAAAGGTATTGCTGAAACACAAAAAGATATACAGGCTTCAAATTTGATTAACTAGTTTCCTGTACCTGTTGAGCGTCATAATAAGAATTTCGATAAAATCGCGCATGCGAAAATAGTAGCTACCACAAAAAGTTTTTTTGGTTTTAAAGTCATTGAAATTATCTCATAAAATATAAAATTTTAAAATACATTTATTGAGTGAAAATTTGGTTGTTTCACGTCGTGAATGGCAACAGCTTTAGCGGTATTGTTTTCATTTTTTGTCTAGAATTACTTTTGTTTTGGTATTCAAAAATAAATTTTCTTAGAATACTTTACTTATTAAATTTTAAAATGCCAACTTCTTGCTGTGTTGTTGGTTGTTTAAATCATTTTTTAAAGACAACTTGCATAGAAAGAATAGTTTCGGTCTATGACGGTCATTTTAAGAGTGAAACAGAAACAACATGGAAATCGCAGGACATGTTAAAATGAAAACAAGAGCGTTGCATCATCTGAATCATTCCTAATGAAAGTCGTGTAGTGTTATGCACCCCTAGTTTTTCATAGGTGCATATAATTGTTTTGCGATCTTGTGATCCTTACGTTTAATTTTATACAACAATAATTATGTTTGAAAAAAATTTATACATCAACATTGTTATTATATCCACTGCAGATTGAAAGTATCCCTTTGTGCTATCCTATTTGAGTATTTTTTGCTTACACAACAACTGCCCCAGCGTCGCCTAGCGAATGCTTCAATCGCGAAAAGATCAAAGAAGATCGTGTCTATTCTGTGCTGGATATGGTATTCAAATCCGATAAGAAAGCAGGTGTTTGCGTGAAGTGTCCGAGAGCGAGAAGAATATGAAGGAGGAAAACTGCATTTTAGAAAATATAGAAGGATGGTAGCAAGAAATGAGTTCAAAATAGGAAGATATAAACGAAATTTAATATCGAATACAATAAAAAATAATTAAATGCATACTAAGACAAAATTTAATGTTATTTTCAAAACTTTAAACCATTTTTTAAAATATAAGATTTCGTCAAATGCAATTACGAGTACAGAGTTAATAATAAAAAAAAATTAAAAAAACGAAATATATTTTTGACTTTTTATTGGAATCATATTTTTAGAACTAATTCTTTTTTCTAATACAAATTTAACATATGTTCGGCCATAAAAATGTGATTTTAAAATTATCAGTTAACTGAAAAATATTAATGACAGTGATTTGTAAAATTCAGAAGTAATTGAATAAGTTGTTTTTTTAAAGGCGTGATGAAGATTGTATTGATGAACACTGTATTTTACATTCTTTGAAATAATATTAATAATAAATAATGTAATTAGTATTCTGTGTTTCTGCTTCAATAAGTACAAAAGAAAACAAGTAATTCGTTTTAAGTTATATATACATATTTATTAAATTTTAAAATGACTAAAGCAATTAAAGAGTTCATAGTTTTTGAAATTTGTATACGAAAGAATTAGTTCTTCAGTAGAAGTAAAATACGGTATGTTTAATGGAACATGTTCTTCAAGAGACTTTGTAAAAAACGGTTTTAATTTTGAATATTAATTAATATTTTCAGGTTCTTATTTTCACAATATTTTCGTGGATGATACATTGATAATGTGTTAAAAAATAAATGTTAAAACATAAAAATATATCGAATGATTTTAACTCTCAAAATACTAAACTTTTTACTACTCTATTCAGTCTTAAATTATTTTTCACTTAAAAATGTATTGAGATTTTAAAATCTAAAAGCTTTTCGGTTATTTAAAATTATCTTTAAATATTTGTTTAAAGCAAATATTATTCAAAACATTTTTTTTTCAAAACTATTCATAAACTTCTTAATACATGATTAGTCTAAATCAAAGTTGACAACTTTGTTTAATAAGTTTTAATTTCATTTAGTCACATATTCTAGTTATAAATTGAAATAACATAAACAACTGCTTAGTGGAGGAACGTGCTAAGTGACAAATAGTGAAAACTAGAAAATGAGCTTTAAATTTCGTAGTTTTCATTTCAATCCGTTAAAAACGGTGCTTGCAAACGGTGAAAAATATATTTAACGTAATGTTTTTGAAAAATTTGAAACTTGTTACAATCAAGAGGGGGATGTTCAATAACACAAAATCTAATTTTTTCAAAATGTCACTTAGCACATTCTTCCAATAAGCTCTTCAAATGTGAAAATAAATGTTTTCTTTTACCATTTTAATGAATAATAATTATTAATAATGTTTTGGGGTATTAATTTTTAAAGTGTAAAAACTAACAGAAGGAGTTTTTAATAGCATAACCGGTTTTTTTAAGTTTATCGGCAAATCCATATTTTAATAGAAATAAATTTGCACTTTGCTCTTCTGTATAAAAGATGAAAATAATTAATTCCGTGTTTGTAGTGTTTTTATGAGTAGCATTCTTTCATTTATTTTGATTTTTGAAATATGTCATTTTTACAAAATCGTTGTTTTTTTTTAAAAATATTCTTTATAATTTTAATGTTAATAAATACGTATTGTAATATACTTTTTCATGGAATACAAAGATAATGTTTTCGTTGCTTTCGGAGTTTTTTATAGCAATTTTAAAATGTGTTGTGTGTGCTTTTACTATTTCAATGAAAATAAAATAATTAAAATTTTCTATCTTTAAATTTTAGATGTGGCACGTTAACTGCAATTAAACAAAAAAAAAGGAATATTTCAAAATCAGGATTAGCTTCTGTTTTTGACAAATAAAAAATATAAAATTTAGTAAAAGAAAAATAACATTTGTAACTTTGTGCATTTATGTAATTAAAAATCTACTTTTCAGCTCAACAAAATAATTCTTTCGAACATTTTCTGAAAGTAATGACATTTATTAGAACCTAAAGAAATGTATTTTTAAACAAAACATCTATCAATTAATAAAAAATAAAAGCATTATGGAAAAAATAATTTCAGTAATACTTTTGAAATATTTACAATGATTTTATTTTTATATAGATAATGGTATTTCAATCAGTATGGCGTGGAATTCAAATCTTTTTTTTTTATCCCTCTAAACTGTAATTAGTATATGGATCTCATTTTCTCTTACCCATTTGCTCTGCTTTTACAAAACGAATGAATTTTTAACACCTTTTGTAATTCCAAATTACTTTTTTTTAAAACCAATTTCGTCTAATCACAAAAACCAAGATTTTCATCTGACATTCGTATTCTTGTTGATTGGGTTTTCCCGTAAAATTACTTTTTCTTATTAAACTAATTGAAAAAGTTTCACTCCTGTAAAAACAGGATTATTTTTTTTAGTTAAAATGCATTTGGCGTATTCTGTATAAATTTTAATTTTAAAGTAATCAATTACATTTGGAAATAATAGTAATAACAATGTAACAACTGATAGTTAAATAAGTTTATTATATATAAAAAAACAAGGGTTCGTAAAAAAATCAGATTTGAATTATGTATTTTATAAAAAGAAATATTAAATATACTTTTTTAACCAAATTTTTCGGCAAAATTTTGGAATGTAACTTAGCGTGTTAATTAACTACAATTTGAAGCTATCCAGCATATCAACGGAACTTGTGGACAAATTTGGTGACAGACAGACAGGCCTATTGTAATGTTTTTAGTCCTTTTTAATTATTAAATGAAGTTATCAAAATAACTAAAATACGTATTAAATTAATTATAAAAGAATTATGTTAATAATAAAAACAAGACACACCAGACTTTTTGTTAACTTGCATTATTAACAAAATTTAATTTTATTTTTTAGTTAATACTTTTAAATTAAAAAGATTTACATTATTTAATAAAAAAAAGATAATTTTAAAATACAAACTTCTCCACTTTTGAATAGCTCATTTTTAATTATGCATTCTTATACACTTATCTTCAAAAAAACTTTTTGTGTATCATATTCTTAAACATTTCAGAAAGAAAACTTGAAGCTTAATAACTTTTGTTAATTTTAATATTAGTTATCATTATTGACGAGCAAAGAATAAATATTTTTCAATTATATAGAAAAAGAACTTTCAAGGAAAGTTGTTGAAAGGGTCGATATTCATTAAAAAAATGACTCTGTTCTTGACAGAAATCTGATTCTTAAATTTTTTTTCTTAGTTTCAAACAAGCAATTAAGTAAATAATCATCACTTTAGTGTCAATAAAAGTGCTTCAAACTTAAAAGAAATATCAATTGTTACTTTAAAAACATTTTATTTTACTTTTTTATTTAAACGTGAAGCATTTCTTGTTTCAATAGGTAATCAATTCAATAGGTATTAATAAATAGTTTGTCTTAGAAAAAAACCAATTCGAAATGGTTCTACTATAGTGAATAAATGTTTAGATATTTTTTTGTTGTTGAAAATAAAGCATTTTTACTGCTTTTAGTTATTTTCTTAATGCAGTTCAATTAATTTTCGTGAATAGAAAAATTATAAAATAATATTGTTTCCTTAAATTTTAAGAATGCCCTTTTTCTTAAGGAAATCGGATTTCTTAAATAGAAATTAATTAGGATTGCACTTTTGTTTCGATACTTTTAATAAGTTATTGAAAAACTGGTTACACCCATATCCAAAATTATCTTTTGATTTTTTAATGATTTTTGATATTTATTGGTTCTGGAATTTTTATTGGCTATTTATTGGTCTTGGAAATGGTTCTACTATAGTGAATAAATGTTTAGATATTTTTTATTGTTGAAAATAAAGCATTTTTACTGCTTTTAGTTATTTTCTTAATGCACTTCAATTAATTTTCGTGAATAGAAAAATTATAAAATAATATTGTTTCCTTAAATTTTAAGAATGCCCTTTTTCTTAAGGAAATCGGATTTCTTAAATAGAAATTAATTAGGATTGCACTTTTGTTTCGATACTTTTAATAAGTTATTGAAAAACTAGTTATACCCAGGTCCAAAATTATCTTTTGAATTTTTAATGATTTTTTGATATTTATTAAAAATACTTTAAGAAATGCAATTTACTGTTTACAACTTGTAACACGCACTATAACACATATTTTCGTTCATAAATATATAACCTATTTGGTTTTAAATGTATTGCAGAAAACGAAAAGAGATTCAGACTTAAAATTGGGTGCACAAGTTCATAGTACCTTTCAGTCGACATAATAATATTTTTGAAAAAATCGCCCATACGCAAATGGTAACTGAAATATAACTTTTTAGGTTTTAAAGTTATTGAAAAGTTATTACATTAAAAGACATATTATTACCTTTAAATGGTTTATTGAGTGGTAATTGAAAGTCGTGCGGTATTACACATTCCAAGTTTTTATTTTCAACAATACTATGAAGTTCGAATGAAATTTCTTTTAAATAGAGATCCAGTTTTCTTTACTTTAAAGAAGTGTTTTAAATTAGATGTTCTTTTTTTTGTTTCACATAAACCTCTATAAATGACAGTTTTCTATCGATATCCGGGCCATCAATGCTAAAAGGACTAAAGTGGCTTGAAATAAGCAATTAAAAGTAATCCGATCAGCATTTAATTAGATTACATAGAAATATAAAAAATAATTATTCCAATAAAAATATATTTGCATATGTGAGTGTTGCATGTAAATTTGTTCGGGTTCAAACACTGCTTAAACAGGTACATATATATACATGAGTTGACTTGAATTCAATTATCTTCGCAGAAGAGCTACACGAGGGTTATTGACGGCGGCCGTCATAATTTGAAACAACAGTCAAGTGACGAGACGACACCTGAATAGGCAATCAACGCAATGCTTAGGAGTGGCATCGTGAGCAGCGTCGGAACTTTGGAGCATATTTAACTTGAACTACCCTATACGGGATATAATTTTTTTCGCATTTTTGGACTGCACGGGTCGTTTATGCGTTGGTAGTTATTTTAGCGATGTCTGGACCCGAACCTGGGACATTTCGTATGCAAGGCGATTGCCTTAACCTCCCCAGCTCACTATATATGCATGAAAAAAGTTAAATTAACCGTATCCAAATCTAACAATAAATTCAGCTGTTCCTTGAAAATACTACAAATATCACATATCGGAGACAAACAAAACATTCTTTTTCCTCAGTGAAAATTTAATATGAGTTAGCGCATTCTTCATTTTCATTTTCAATATGAATGGAACTTGATTTCTCTCAATGCCCTAATGGAATTCATTGAATCATGTCAAAATTAGTGCTTTCCTCTTTGATGGTGATTCAAATTAGCGCTGATGGTGCTCAGTAATGGATTGAGGGTGCTTTTAAAAAGCTGCATTATGCTTCGGCATATAATGGAATGGCATTTATTCCGATGATGTATTATGAAAAGATTTCGTATTTTTATCGTTTCTTTAATTAATAGGATTTCTTTTGTGAGAAAATTAAATGCGTTTTTGCGACATTCCGTAAATGTAAAGGTTTTGTTATCAATAAGGGGAAATAAATGGAATATGATTTTCTCTACGTAATATTTTAAGTGAATTGTCGTTAGACGCCTTCAATGATTGGTTTATGTTATTATGTGTATATGGATGCAATAAAATGTTATTGTATCTGATTTGGGATAGAAAATGTTCGAGTAAGCATTGTGTCATCCGTTTACGATTTTTTAAAAAAATAATTATATGTTTTTATCTTTTTATATTTCTTCAGCCTATAGCAGTTTTATCAACGAAATCAATATGGTGTTATAAATTAACTAAAATTAATTGTTTGTTGGAACAATTACTTGAAAAATTTTAAGCAGTCTTATTAAAAAATACTTCAAATGTTTTAGGATAATTTGTTCGATTCGTGTTTAAAATAAATGCCTTATTATGAAGACTAGAAGTAAAATATTTGCATACGTTTTAACAATCTGTGAAAAGTATAGTATATAACTGACGTTAACAGAAAACAAATAGTTTCTTAAACGTTATTAAAACATTTTTCAAAAATAATGTTACATTTTAAACCAAATATATATGTATTTTTGTTCTATAAGTTAAATTTATTATTTTATGTTCTAAAAATTCAAAAAGAACTAAAACAAAGAAATTTAATTTAAAAAAACAATTCTTATTCGATATATATAAAAAATTATTAATTAAGATTATTTAAGGTTAAATTATTTAATTAAGATTATTATTTTGCGAAATTATTTTAATGTATTTTAAAACTTAGACAAGTATTTTTACACTAAGAAGATTAAATTATATTTATTATATTGTATAAACATTATTAAAAAATTGATCAGGTTAAATTTGTTAATAAATTATTTAATTGTTAAAATATATTAATTTTTAAGTTAAATAGTAACTAATTTTAAGGTAAATATTTAAAAGATTATTTAAGTTAAATTTATATTTTAGTTATCATTAATAGATTATTAAGGTAAAAAAAAGAATTAGTTTAATTTTTTTAAGTTTATTATTTGTATTATTTGCGAAACTTTAATTTAATGCTATTTTTAAAACCTTACGCCAAAGTATTTTTATTACCAAGACTGATAAATTGTATGATTTATTATATTGTAGTAAACTATTTATTAAAAAAATAATGATCAGGATTAATAAGGGTTTGCTTAAACTATACTTATATTCATAATTTTTGTTTCTTAGAAATCATCTTACATTCCTTAAAACCTTATATTCATACCAAATATCAACTCAAAATGTTATCAGAGGATAAAATATGTTTAAAAGATCATGAAAATATCTAACACACAGCCATTGAAATCCCCTTATCATGTTTTAGTTAAAAGTCACAAGGGGTTAAAAAAAAACCCGTATATGTGACTATATAAACATAATTATAATTGAAAGACACAATAATAAGACATTATAAATTGAAATAAGAAAAACCACAAAATAATAAATTTAAATACATAAATATACACAAAAAGAAAAAAGTGGCAATGCAATGCTAAATAATCAAAACAAAATCTGGTCAGCGGGAAATATATATATAAAAACCGTTCGATTCTATAAATTAAAAAATACATCAATATCGTCTATTGACAAAATAAATTTAAATAAAGAATTTCTAAACCTGCATAAAGAAGGGATACTCTGAAGTTCAGTAGGTAGTTTATTAAATACTTTTGGGGCTAAATATGAAAAATGTTTTCGAAAAATTTCTTTATGTTGGAAATGGGATATGATAAATTTCATTTAAACGTCTAGCTGAAATATTTACTTTTAAATTACAAAAATAATTATTACGATGTAAATATAAAATCATTTGAAAAATAACATTATGTCGAATCGGTAGTAAATTTTAAAATTTAAAAATGGGGATGTTTGAATAAAGATGTCCTTTCAGAATTTTAAAACATTTGTTTTGAATTGAAATCAACGGATTAATATTGCTTTTATAATCTCCTCCCCATACAATACTGCCATAATTAATGATGGGATAGAACCTGGAATAATATAAATTACTAAGAAAGTCTCTTGAAACTTTTTTTCTTAGGTAATAAAATTTGTATAACATAAAACGGAGTTTTTTAATAACTCGGAAACATGTGTTTTCCCATTTCAGATTAGAATCTTATATACAGTCCAAGATATTTTATACTATTTGTAGAGTTTAAACTTATACAAGAACAGTGCAGTTAATAGTAATTGGACAGTAGTTTTAGGTAATTTATGTTTGTAACCAAATTTGTGTGTTATGTTAATATTAAAAAGTCAACGTTTAAAGATAGTATAATGGCCATTTTAATTAAAAAAATAAAGAACTATAATAGTCATTAAGCCATAAGAGCCGCAATAAGTTGCCAAAAGCGTTTCTTTCATGTGTATTTTGTGATCGCCCAATAATGATTAATTTGAACCGTGTTTTTTAAAGCTACTTCTTAACTTCCCGCAGGTAAATGCAGTAATGTTGTCATCGCGTAAGTTTATTGGATCCACAGATACAACTTTTTCTATTCACTGCACCATTATCTTTAAGAACGTTTGGAGACCAAAAAAATTTGATAATATATAACTATCAAATATCTAACTATTGTTATTTAAAATTGCAAATTTTCTTATTTAAAGAAGTGTTAGCATTGTACTATTGCAATTTAAAATCCTTTTCGGTAAATACAGAAAACATATTCTCGATAAATATGTCGGATACAATTATATGAAACTTACACAATCTTAGTTTAGCCCTAACCATGCAAATATGTATTCGTTATTACCCGTTGTACAATATTTGCATAATTATTCAACCACCAGGGAGCTTCCAGACTCCTATCTGCATAAGTTTATTTTCAAATAACTAGTGCTTCAAGTGGAAATATTGTCACGCTAGAAATGATAATTAAATTGTGCATGTGTTGTAGTAATATTAGTCATTACTTGCCTTTTTAGAGTTTAAACTATATATTTTGTTAATATGCGATTGTTTGCGACATTGAATCGTATTCTCAAATTAAGAAAGAAAGGCATTAATTAAAAGTCTTATTAGCAATGATAAAAATAATTTAGTGTAAACAGAGCAAAAGTATATAATTTTCTTATAATTTCTTAAATTCTATTTGAACGTGTCTGACTGCGCTTTTATAGTTCCTAACAGGAGATTTATACAGCCGTTTTGACGCAAGCCCTTTTTAACCATTTACAACATAGGTCAAGTGAAGAGTCTTGCTATATCTTTTCAGTTCCAATATGTATTTTTGCACACTGGAGCTTGTTTATTCCAAACACGAACTTAGTACTAACCACTAAAAATAACATAACGTTTTCAGTCGTTAATATATTCATCGGAGATAATGGTTTAAATCAAAAGAAGTTTCTTTTTGTTCTAACCCAAAGCAACATTTTCTATTAGCGATTATTTCGTTGTTAAATTACTTTGTTACTAAATCGAGTTGTAAATCATGGAAATATTTAGTAAATATATTTTTTTATGTTTTAAAGTAGCGGTACTGGATTCAAAACCCATGTATAAGATAAATTTATTTTTGGTTTTATTGATTTTCTTATTAAAATACTTATCGTCATTAGGATAAACATATTCTAAAGTAAAAATAAATAAGCAGGCGTTTACTATTAAACATTTAAATTTCGTAATGCGTTTATACGTTTTATTCTATAAAAGTATATTGTATAGTGAAGTTAGATTATTGTAATTCAAATGAAAGAGTATATTACACTGTAAAATTTTTTTTACTGAAATTAACGGGGAAAGTACCGGCAGCAGAGTTGCCGGGACTTTCCCGTTTCGTTAAGTATTTTCCCGTGTATCTACAGAAGTTCCGTTTCTTATTTCTCCATTGTTAAAATTTTCTATTTTGCATTTTCCCGTTGTTAAAATTTACCATTTTGAATTTTCCCGTGTTTCTCTTTAAGTTCCGTTTCTTATTTCTCCGTTGTTAAAATTGTCCATTTTGCATTTTCCCGTGTTTCTACTTAAGTTCCGTTTCTTATTTCTCCGTTATTAAAACTTTCCATTTTGCATTTTCCCGTGTTTCTACTTAAGTTCCGTTTCTTATTTCTCCGTTATTAAAATTTTACATTTTGATTTCCCCGTACAGGTAAGATAAGGTAATCGTTTCCGGCTGCCTATTTCTAGCCTCCTTTAGGAGCTTTAACACAGCCAATAACGCCTCATAATTTAGAACCCTGGTGAAATCACGAGGTCGACACCTGAGCGGGCACCCAAGGGAACTTCGAGCGACATCGTACGCTAACGCCTTGGGGCTTTGGACTCCACAGATTTAACGAGCACGTCTGTCCCAGTGTACTGGGGATACTCTACTATTTCCATCACAGATCCGATTTATAGGATGACTGGCAGTAGGTGGGACTCGAACCCCCGCACTCCTGAGAAGGTTGATTGTGAATCTCTAGGCTGATGCCCTAACCACTCGGCCAAGGACGGGCCTGGTAATACCGGTATTTGATGTTCGAGTTTCGATGTGTGTATTCTTAATGCATTATCGCCAATTCTACGATAGGGTAATAAAAGTATGGCAGCTCTAAAAACGGGAAAATTCCGTTTTCATCTCTTCGCTCGTGGTTTACGGACATTTTCCGTTTTTAGAAGGAAAAACCCCGTTTTTAGATGGAAAAAATCCGTTTTCATCTCTTCGCTCGTGGTTTACGGACATTTTCCATTTTTAGAAGGAAAACCCCCGTTTTTAGATGGAAAAAATCCGTTTTCATCTCTTCGCTCGTGGTTTACATACATTTTCCGTTTTTAGAAGGAAAAAACCTGTTTTCAGATGGAAAAATCCCGTTTTCATCTCTTCGCTCGTGGTTTACGGACATTTTCTGTTTTTAGAAGGAAAAAACCCGTTTTCAGATGGAAAAACCCCGTTTTCAGCCAATACGGGAAAGTTCCGTTAAAATCAGTAATTTTTCTCCTGAAATTTCAGGTTTTTTTTAACAGTGTATGTTTCACATGATTTTTAGCTTACTTTCCATGTTTTAAATTCGAAATACTTATCATCTTAAAGTAAATACTTAAATATTTAATTTTATATAATGATGTAAATTTACAGGCAAATAATTTCTACAAATCGTTTATCAAACGTGCCATTTAACGATTTTATTTCACTTAAAGGTTCCCAAAAACGTTAATACATACATAAGAAATATATATTGAATTTTCTTTTGAGTTTAAATAAAAATAGTTTTACAAAATAAATGATTTTAAATTGATAATGATTTTCGTAAGTATTTCAAGTTAACTTATTTAAGATAAATTCTAATATTAAGTGGAATTGAATAAATTTAGATATAAAAAGATCTTTTAATAACAATCACAATTTTATTAATTTATTTCTGTCAAACAAAAGTAATTGCATTTTTCTGTTAGTTATTTTAAGCTATAAAAAAATATTTATATCAAAGCCAATTAGTTTTTTTTATAAAAGAGAACTCCTTTAGAAATAGAGTATTCTTAAAATTTAAGGAAACATAATATTATAATTTTTATTGAGAGCTAAATTAAATATTTTCAATTCTATAAAATTCATAGAAAAATATTTCACTTTTTAAAATATAATAAAGAAAATATTAGTAGTGTCAAAGTTTCCATTTTTATCGTTTTATCAAATTAATGAAAAATAATTTATGGTACTTAAAACTAATTGAAATGTTTTGAGAAAAAGTTACTAAAAACATCAAAAGTGTTTTATTTTCAATTTTTAATTTTATTTTTTAACAGCTATTCCTTAAATTAGAACTATTTGAAATTGTTATTTATAAGACAAACTATTTTTTTAACGATTAAAGCAAATGAATGAATTAAAGAAATAAAGATGTTTTTTTTTAAATTTTGAAGCAATTTTATTGGCACTTAAGTGGTGATTATATACTTAAGTGATTGTTAGAAACTGAGAAAAAACTCTTAAACTATGACATTCCTGTCATGGGCAGTTAGTTTTTTTTAAATAAATATTGATCCTTCAACAACTTTCGTTTAAAGAATTTTCTTTATGTAATTGAAAAATCTTTATTATTTGCAAATTAGTAATGATAACTTATTTTAAAATTAACATAAATGAAGTGTCTAGTTTTAAAACTCACCCCCCAAACTTTAACTTAGATATATGTCCCAGTCCGTTCATTGGAGACTTTTGACGATCGTAAATTCAATTGGATGAAATCACCAATAAATAGACCGGGCCCTATATATCAGTTATACTTTGGAGAAAGTAAGTTTTGCAACTAGACCCTCAAAGGTTTTATTCTTAAATTTTTCTTACTAGAAAGTTTAAGAAGATGGTTCAAAAAGAATTTTCAATAAATCAGTATATAAGAATGCTGTACTAATAATGATCTATACGAAACTGAAGAAGTTTATATATTAATAGTCTTTTTTGTAGTTTGATTAAATTGTATAAATGTATTTAATTTAAAAGTATTTACCCAAAAACCCTGTACATTTATTTTTAATTGTGAGTCATATTTTTTATTTATATTTCTAAAGTCTCTTATGACGAAAAATGTGGAACTTCGCCTTTTTCAGATGTATTTCTTTTAGTTTGAACTAGAAATGAATACCCGTTCTTTGCACGGGTTTTAAAAATTAAATCAAACACCATTCAATTATATACATACCATTTAGGGTAACGCCTTCTTTAATATTCCCGTCCTGTCATTAACACTAAATTCAAATTCCAAACGTTCATCGTAATTTCGATCGTAAAACCCAGTTATGTCTAGCTTAAGAATCTACAAGGTACAAATGAACACACAAACACGCAACGTTTCATTTTTTATTATACAAATTATAGAGAAGAATACCAGAGTAATAGTCTTATCATCTTAGTCATTTCATTTTAACTGGATGCTTATTAAAAAAAAACTATATAAATTTTCAATAATAAAGATTAAGTTATATTTATAGTTTATATTTTTAATATAAATGATACATTTGGTTTTGTGCACTCTTTATTTTATCTGTACTCCTCATTTTACATCAAAGTTTTTTTATATTTTACTTTGTATCAAAATTATGCCGAAGGCCTACACTTTTTAATTTGAAGATTAAGAATCAAATACAGATTTTCTTAAATTAATATTCATTAATTTGGAATTGCATCGCGGTTTAATGCAGTTAACTATTAAATTCAAAGTTGAACGAAAAAGACTGGTCTTGCTCTAAAAATGAATTTCAAATTGTTTCAACATATTTTGCTGAGTCAGAACAAACTAACCAGAAAAAAAAGTAAAAATACATTTTTCAAAAAGTACATTTCACTCTGAATTGCACAACCACATGTTTTATTTTTTTAGATTTAGATAAAGCAGTTTCAAAAGAGAGTTTAAAGTAAACGATTATGCATTCTTCTCTCCCTGAACAAGAATAATTTAACTTGTATTCTTGATTCTTTACCTATTTCTATGTAAATTTATCTTGTCCTGTGCACTGAAGATTTGCGTAATCGTGTATGACATTTCAAGCAAATAAAAATGTTTTCAACTCCATCTCGCTCTGCCAAAGTAATTCCGCAATGCCCAACGTATTACATTTCCTTCAAGCGGATAATGGAATAGTACTTTTATTCGATTTGAACTTTTCATATTGAGTATGAATTGGAGGTATGTGCCGTATTCGATGAGTAGTTATTTCGTATTCTTAGTTTTGGAATTTTTAAAGTCTATATGTTTTCCGGTACCGTACGGAAAATTTGTATTACACATAGCAGTTAAAAGACAATGGAAATAAATGTTATATAAAATTTTGGGCAAATTGGTATGATAAATTTTGTATAAATTGCTGGGATAATACAGTTCTCTGTTGATAAAATGCCTGTGTTTGTAAGGAATTGAAAGATTCAACTTCTTCTACTTCTTCAAACAAAAATAAATTAGTAAATCAAAACACAATATCATTAACCTCTACTATACGCCAATTTATACTCTTGAATTAAAAAGAAATTTTGATTTCAAATACAAGAAAGTCAAAGTGCACGCTGAGCGATTAGTAGAAATTTGTTTATTTGCGATAGCATTTTTTAATAAAATATAATGATACTTTAAAAAAGTTTAAATTTTTGAGTAACAAATATTTAAAGATATTTTTGATATTTTAATAGCTTCTTGGAAAAATATTATTTATCAATTTAGATATACTTAACAAACAACTTACAAACTTAAACAAACCAAATTTCCTACGATTTGTTAATTGGTTAACAATGCTTCCTTCCCATACTACCTTGCGAACACTCTAAAGGAAGTGACGTCATTAGGAGCAGTGTGTTCTGTATACGAATATGAAAAATTGATTGTGGTGATGACGAGAGGGAGAATAGTTCTTGCCAAATATGCTGTTAAAGCCAAACATCTCACTTAGGGCACCCCAGACAATTTTGTTTATTCTAAAAAACACCAGTATCCAACTTGGGGAAATATAGTAAGGCCTTTTGAAATCCTAAACACTCGTTAGGGTCCTCGAGCAAATTTGTTTTCCCTTAAAAACATCAGTTGTTTAAAATGAACTGTATCTATTTAAAATGAAACTTCAAAAAATGAGAAACTTTAAAATTTATCAAAAGTTCAGAAATACAGATAAAAATTTCAAAACAACTTTCAAACTCGTTAAAGGTGACGACCTCTGGTTGAGGAAGCTATTTTTTTCTTTTTTTTAAAAATAAAACCTGGAGTGTGAAACGGACCTGAGACCGTTTGAGCCCAAACCACTTACACTACCACTTAGCTACGATGTTCAGGGAACAATTGCCGTAGAACTATTAATAAGGTTGGCTAAGTTATTGTGTTCTCTTGAGCTTAATTATTACTCAAAACACATAATGATGTCATTTCCTGTACGGGTACGTCAGAAATTAGCATCGTGGATCCTTTAACGATTAATATTTTTCTTGCCAATCGTCTTTTATGAGATGTGTTGATAATTTAACCATTTTACTTCAAAAACGGCCCAGGCGGCCGTACAACTAAGGATTCGATAATGATATTCCTATAACATATTACAGTAAACAGAAATACTGCGTAGTGAAAGGGTTAAAAGCACAGGTAAAATATAAAATTATGTTCTTTCGATGATTTTTATTTGTGAGATAAAATATACTGGATAGTTGACCCAAATACAAAAAAATATCCCGCTATATATACGACAGAAAAATCCTTCCAACGTGAATTTGATAGACAAAAGAAACTTGATTTGGTTGTTTTCCAGTTGGTGAATTGGACAATTTCGCAACATAATAACTTGGATTGTGTATCTTTATTCAACAGTTCCGAAATCACTGGTTGGTTTTAAATATCCTTATTCTATAACATTTTAGTTTGAGAATGTTTTCAAAAATATAAAAAATATATCTTTTATCTCTTATTATTTATAAATGGACACAAATTTTATGTTTTTCAATTTTAGGATTTACAAAGTTTGAATTTAATAAAATCACTACAAGATCAACGAAAATTCAAATGTTTTCCACTTAGGGGAATATGTTTATCATAAATTTCTGATTGTGGGATCAATAATATGGAAAACTACACATAACATGGTTTTTAAAAAAAATATTAGCACCAAAAAGTATCTAAAGTAGAAAATAGCTTATTTAATTTAAACCTTACATTTCTGGCTTGTGAAACATTTTATTATTATTACAATTTCACTAATTTATTAATATCCGAAATTTATTTTTATGATACTGATATTTGATTTTTAGGATAAATTACTTAATTAAGGGTTTCAAAAATTATTCATTCAGAATGTTATCTTATAAATGTTAACATAACCATTTGTCACTGCCAAAATTAACCGGATTATAATATTTAGAGGATATATTTGTTACACAACAAAACCTGGAAAAGAAATTTACGAATTCAAAAATGGTTAAATTCTTTTCATTCCGGAAAGCCCCTGAAATCCTTCTTCATTCAGTGTTTCCCTACGATTCGGCTTAGGAATGGCTTGGTAAGGGTAAAACTGAACTTTTCCCATACTCGCATAGAGTTAAGATGAACACGGAGATGCTGACGGGCAGAAACCAATGCTTAAATTGGTTCGCCAAGTGAAGCCAGCGATTGCTTCGCAGTAAGCCCAAACAAACTATCTCTCCGAACTATTTGGGTATTCCACACTAGAGTTTGATTTGTCATACTACATCGATTTGGTGATTTTTGACTCTCTTATAAAACCATAATTACAACGCATTTTTCTTACATGTGATGGCAATTACTACCATATTGTACAAATTCAGATCTCGTGCTACAGCCTACACTGTGAAAAAAAAATCTGTAACCATAACAAAAAATTTTTTAGTAAAAAACTTTTCCTAGAAAATTTCTAGTAAATAACTACTAAAAATAGTACTGTAAAAACACTTAATATATTTGTGTTAACATTACCTATATATATCTTGTATATTTACAAGACTTTTTTATGTATGTTATACATGTAATGTTTTTGTAATTTTACAAGACTTTTTTATGTATATTACTATTATTACTTATTTTCTAGCAAAACAGAACAGTTTTCATTATATGTTATGACTTATGACTTTCTTGGTGGGGGGAAAATTCGCCGAGCACTGCGACCTCAGATGTATTGTACTCAACCCCAGAATTGACACAGGCACAAGAGACACACAAACACCACAGACAAATAACAACATTTATTGACAAACACAAACATCCATGCCTTACCGGGATTTGAACCCGATCCCAGAAGCTCCAAAGACTAGCTTCCTAACCGTTGCGCCACCGGGTCGGCTTCATTAGATGTTAACGAAATGTTCATGAACATAAAACATTAAACAATCGGAACAATTCCGAATACAAAAATAAGAATTATAAATAGTATAATAGAAAGAAATAAAAGTTACTCACATATATTTTATACCTGTATCAAATTTAAAACGTTATATCATTTTTAAATGGCGATGAAATGATCCAAATCACAAACGAAACTTTAGAAGCGATGCGCGCGCAACTTCAAGTTGAAAATGATTGGTTGAAAAAAATTGCGAATACTAGAACATTTCCTGTAACTGTAGAAATGAAGATTTCTGTTCAGAATTACAAAAACTTTTTTTGTAAAATTGGTTATTTCTGCAACGTTACAAAAACATTTTTTGTATGTTTACAGTATTTTTTTCTCAGTGTACAACTGTGCATTTTTTATTTTTAATTAACGCTTTTTAAGGAATTAAATGATGCGTTTCAGCATGAACTAACATTGAGTGAGCTGTTTGTCTGGGCGTACTAGGGTTGGCGACTTTCTGACTGCTTCACTTTGTTTCTCGCCAAGCATCTCCGTCTTCTTCCTAATTCTATGTATACGCGAATAAAAGAAATTTCCCTTTGCGATGGGAACTTTTTTAACCGGAAGGGAGTCTTCCCGAGTGATTACATTGAAGGAGGCAGCGGAAAATGATTTCAGTCTATTTTGTTTGGAACCCCACAGTTTCAGGATGCACAAGGATCTGTAAAAATTGTTCTTTTCTGTTTTTTATTTAAACATACATGTTAATAAAATTGAATAATAAGTTTGTAAGTAAGTTGACATCATGTTTTACATCAAAATTTCAGGTTTAAATTTATGCAACTTTCTTAATTACTGTTTGTTTTAATTAAAATTAAAGAGCAGTTTCATTCAGAAATCAAAATATGTATTATGTTTGATCAAAAAAGCATACGTACCTTATTAATTTAAAATTGAATAATTTTAGTTTTGTAAAAGCTTTAGTACTATAGCGCCCCTAGAGAAGACAGGCCATTGTAAAAATATCAATATCTACACTCTTAAAACAAAAGAGTGAAATTCACTCCTATAGGAGAAGTGCATTTTCGGCACCGGAAAGGAGTGGAAATTAACTCAGACTGAGTTAAAACCGCTCGTTTTAAGAGTGTAGGACGCAGAATGTTTTCTTTTAATACTTTTACCCACTCCGAAAAAGAGTGAAATTCACTCCTATAGGAGAAGTGCATTTTCGGCACGGAAAGGAGTGGAAATTAACTCAGACTGAGTTAAAACCGCTCGTTTGTTTTAAGAGTGTAGAATTTGCGGGGAATTGCAGTTCTAACATAGATTTCAAACACCTAAACGAAAACGGAAGATCTTATTTTGTATTTAGTCTTCCTTCCTATCAATTCGTCTCGTTAGAAAATGGTATAATGATAACAGATTAGGTTTATACTTGGCATACATTGCCAGGACAACTTTTAGACAAGTTATTATTTATTATTTACATATTAGCGGTTTAGGGGAGGAACTATATTTCAAGTGAAACTAAGTCAAGTGGAAAAAAATTAAAAACCGATTTTAATTTTATTAAAATTTACTGAATCAAAATTTATTGATTTTAAGATTTGATTTATATGTATGTATATGTGTGTATGTATGCATATTTCGCTGTATATTTATATATTTCATGTAATATTATATACTTGAAATAATTAATTTCAGTTATTTTTACCAAGCAACAGCTTTATCGAACGTTACTTCGTAAACAATCGGGTCATTGTGTTGTGGAATCGAATAAAAAGTGCAGCCACCGTGTTTACGGTGTAACGTTACGCCTCTCGCATAAATATTCCTGACGAATTGTTTTCTTCATTGTAAGGTATGTGAGATATGACAGTTATTCTGCATAGACAGATCATGTATTTCTTGCAACAAAGCTATAACTGTAGGAGTTTACGGAGGAACAGACTGTAACTGTAACTGTGGTCGTGATTGGTTGGATTGTATATGTATTTCCAGCTTGTGTGCTTTATCAGAGACCCGCTTATAAACCTTCGTTAAGTAAGGCAGACACAAACAGTATTTTTACTGGCAGAGAGAGAGAGAGAGAGGGTGAAGGCGGGGTGAAGGCGGGAATCGAACCCGCACCCAGTACAGTGCGCAGACTGTTACCGTAGGCAGACATCTTAACCACTAGGCCACCCGCGACCCTCGCGATTGGTTCTATTTTATATCAAAGGAGGGGAACAGTCATGGCCCTCCAGTGGCCGAGAACGATAATCGACGAGCCTCACACAGAGAAGGTTCACAGAAAAAATGTTTTGTTGGGAGAACCAAATTTTTTTTGTTGACGTGTTTTGTTGACTAATTTTGTTGACTTAACAATATTTTACTTGTCCCAACAAAGCGAGTATTTTCACCACAACAAAACCCGTTTGGTTGAGGTAAGCTCGGCCTGCTATTGGATGTTTCTAACTGTGACGTCATGGCCCCTGTCATCAACTGCAAATCGAAGAAAATTGAGGGCGCCATTCGGCCATTATCGTCTTGGAAGGATTTGATTGCTATTTTTAAAGGTAACTTGGGGCCGTAGTGAGCCTAGTGGTCAGCGTCTCGGTCTCGAGATCGTAAGGTCCCGCGATCGAGTCCCGGTACCACTGAAGACCTGTCGTGTATATGCGGAGTACGTGCTCGTTAAATCTGTTGGGTCCGAAAGTCCTGTGGTCGGTCATTGCACATTTTCGGTTTGGCGCATTTTTGGTTGAATCAACAAAATCACTTGGTTGAATCAACAAAATAATTTCAACAAAATAATTTAGTACTGACAACAAAATTTTTGTTGGCGCTATATTGACCAAAACATTTTGTTGAAACAACAAAATTTTTGTTCTTTCAACAAAATATTTTTTTCTGTGTTCTGTCCCGTCCTAGCCATACTATAGACGTACTCATGCTGGGGGGGGAAATCCCTCTAAAAATCATTGGAGTTCATGAGTACGCTGCGGCTTTTACGTGCTCATTAATCTGTGGAGTCGAAAGTCCCGACGGCGATAGCGTACAATATCGCTCGAAGTTCCGGTTCCGTTGGGTGCCCGCTCTGACCAGGGCTCTAAGTTACGAGGCGTAATTTCCTGTGTTAAAACTTCTAAAGGAGGCTAGAAATAGACAGTCGGAAATAATTAAATTGCCAAATTACCAGTCTATCCAGATTGCTAAAATTCTGGTCTCTCTCATTGTGTTTGCATCTTAACACTAGTGGATGACTTGAGTAAGTAGGTATGAGAAATTATGACTCAGACATTCGAAATAAAAATAAATGTATTATTTATTAAGCTTTCTTATCCTAAAACTTATTACTAAGACGTTTTATTTTAAATGAAGAAATTATTAATACACATAAAAATAAGAAACTAATTATATGATAAAATGTTACTTACAATTTCTTCAAGCCATTACTTCCATAACTCTTACCAAAAAAGGATTGACTTTTCTTCCGTAAATTGTTAAAAACGTAAAAAAGATGTGGAAACTGTTATATACTGTGGATTCTATTCTGATTTATTTTGCTCTATGGTTATCTTTTTGGAGACGTATGGGGATAAAATCGTATCTAAAAGTTTAACCATTGTGCTATATATTGGTGTTTAAGAGTAACAACAACCCAAGTCCATTTTAGAGAAGAATGACTTTTAAGCACCTATCCCATGGGCATGTTTCATTACATTAGTGACAATAGTTCAAGCGGCATTGTTTTAATTTTTTGTCCTTCTGGAATTTCCTCTGTTTTGGTGATAATCTGGTTTAATTAATTGTTTTAAATCTTAAAATTTTGAAATTGTTTAATTATTTGGAACAGTTGTATGTTTTAATTGTGGTTTCTTTTGTTTTTATTTTCTCTTATTGCTCGTTTCGTCGTTTATGTTATCTCTCTGTTCTTTGTAATTTATTGTACTATAATCTGTAGAATAGAATCTGTCTAAATATTAAAAAAAATACCACACATAAAATAGCCGAATAATATAAAATACTTTAACTACTAAATATCAGCTGTTTTTACCACTCATTGAGAGTGTAACTGAAACCCCGAATGAAATTGCAGGACTAGCAAAACTGAAAACTGGAGAGTTACGTTATCTGAAACTACCCAATTCCACAATTGTTTTATGTGTTTTACTCTAAATGAGCTAGATCAGATTTTGAAAAGTACTTAAATGCAACTTTAAGGCTGAACTAAAATTTGATAAAATAATTTTTGTATGGCAAACATGAAAGAAAAATGTCTTCCTTACGTGTAAGGAAATTTTGAAAAATGAAGAGTCCGCACATGAAACAACCCAAAAGAAATAAACATTTTTTTCATTCGGGTTCTAACATTTAATTTATCAGACTCTAGAAAAATTAATATCTAACATATATATGTATATAAGTAACGACTTAAGGTTCCTTTTATTTAGCTTGTTGCAAGTGATGTAATTCCTTCCGAATTTCATTCCTGGCCTACTGCGATCTTCGTTCCGATTGGTGTCCTGTTCCCACGTGACATAGATTCACCAATCGGGGCTCGATAAAAAATTTCATTTTAGTTCGCATTTCTGCTGCCACTTTAGATCTGAAACATTCCCATTGTTGTAAATTCAAATGAAAACAAAATAACTTAATTTAGGAGATATTTACCAAACAATAAAACGTTACCCCCCCCCCCCCAGTGGCCGAGAGTGATAATCGAAGAGCCTCTCAACGAAAAGATTCTTGGCTCTGTCCTAGTCCTAGCCATACTATCGAAGTATTTGTGCTAGTAAAATTACAGAATTCGCAATACAATAAAAATACATTCCGTTTTGAGCCGCGGTAGCTCAGTCGGATGAAGCGTCGTGCTCGCATCGAAAGGGTTGTGGGTTCTGTCCTCGGCAGTGCTCACAAATCTGATGGTTGCAGGGTCGGCGCTTGTATTCGGCTAAAAACCGCCGTGTTGCTAATGGTGGCTGGGGAACGTTAGATATGTCGTGGTCACAAAGTCCTCCATGTTCCCAGACCAAATTAATACCTGTGGGGGTACCAGATTAGGGGGTTATCGGAATTTGATCTATATCAAAATTCCGATATGTGAGTGAAAATGGATGTGTGAAAGGGACCTTCCTGTAAACCGGATGTGTCATGCCGACGAGCAAAAGTCGGACTTCTTCCCTTGTAGCACTCAATAAAAAAACAGGAGCCTCCCCACTTCTCCTTAAATCGGGTAGTTCTCTACTCTAAGCTCGGTTACCGAGTGGCATTAGAAACGACAACACATTCAGTTTAATGATACAGAATCCTTAGTTGGTTGGTAGACATATATATATTTAGGTTTGTGTGCTTGTTCAGAGACCCGCTTACAAACCCTCATCAAGAATCCTTAGTAATAGTTGAGTTTTATTCAATTTCTTTTCTTTCCTCTGTCATTCAATCAAAAAAGAAATATTTTCTAACTATATTATCTACTTAAAACAAAAATATTGAATTTTTTTGCCATTACAAAAACTTCCTTAACAAGAAAAACCCATGTCAGTTGATTAACATTGTTAAATGTCTATAAGGACATTTTTATTGCTGAATCCTCAAAAGGAGAAGAAAAACGATATTTCTACGTAATCGAATGTCACATTTGCCTACTTATGACATTTCTTTAAATTGTTTCTTCCTCTCAAACAGAAACATATCATCGAAATAAAGATGAAATAAAAATTAACGCAAACATTTTGCGCATTCTTTACTAATGCCCGATGGTTAAAATCTTACAATTGAAAGCATCTGGTTGGAAAGATAAGACATTGTATGCTTTTTTTGTAACACTTAGTTATCGTGAAACCACTGAAAAAAAAACCCCACCCTGCATCTATAGTTAGTTTGCTTACATAATTAGCAGTTGCGTTAGTTAGTTTAATAATTAAGCTTACTGTTAAAAAGTAAGCTGCAAACTATTTAATATTTTATTAAATGAAAATATATATTACATTTATTAAAAAGCAGTATTTTTAAGAAATCTAAAAAAATAAAATACATTTATTATAGTTTTGTATTTCACAAAATATTTTTTTAACAAATATAATATTTTTAGCCTACATTATTTTTTTTAATTTGAAGTATTATGGTTTTATAAGCTGTTATGTTGAAATTTGCTTAAAAATAACAAGCTTGCATTCATTAAAGGCGTTGATGACAATTTCCAAACGTGACAAATGCCGCCGGAACGGATCTTAGGACTTGACTAAAGCAATTTTCTTCGCAATATACTTCGAACTGCAAATAAATTTAGCAAACTATAAGGAATTTTTAATTTAATTGGAAAATGAAAATAGAAAATAGCCAATTTCGGCTTTTGAAAGCTTAAATTACAACTAAATGACGGTGTTTGGCAATTTGTTTATCAAAGGTGTACAGATCTTGTGTGAAAGTGGATCTATGTGACAGTGACTGCTAAAAATATACTTCTTTTCGATAATATTTTCAGTGAGTATTAAAGAACAAGAGAATAACCTATTTTAGTTCTTTTAGAACTCCTTGTTTTTTATTAAATAAAAATTACATAATTCAGTATTAAATATTTATTATTTAATAAATAACATAACTATTTATATATTTAATATTTTAGCAATATATAGTAATAAAAACGTAAAATAAGACTCTTAAACTTAATAATACTAGCTTCAATTATTACTAATCTCTATGAACAAAAAAAACTTAACCATATCCAGGTCAGTGGACAAATTATTTATAATATTATTAGCTTTAGGGTGCGGTGTAGCATACTGTATGGATAAAAATATTTTTCTTGGCCAAAGTAGAACAAAAGTGTGAGTGACTTGCGAAATCCTACTTGTCAGTTTCTTGTTTCTCTTATCTTGTAGGGCCTAATCATGTGAAACTCTTTTATTTCTTGCAGTTTGGCGCATTTTTGTTTGATAAGAAAGGGGGCATACGTCTACCAGCGTACATCCTATTGATTACAATCTATAACGTGGTTGCAGAAGGTTTGAACTTTTTTTAAATATTGATCTTTTGAAAATATGTCACACTCATATGAAATAAAGTATACATTAAATCAGATGAGAGATTTAATATATAGGTGAATAGGAAAAACCTTCGTATAACTATTTTATTTGTGTATATTATTTTTTTAAGACATATTAGAATAATAAGAATTTATCGGTAAGAATAATAACAAATCTTTGATGTTAAGAAAATCATAAATATTGGTGTTAAGCATATTTAAATTGCCTTTATAATTGAGTCAGACCACCTAAAAACTTACGAATTTTAAATGTCATGCTGGTTATAAAATTTTCTTCAATTTATATTTATTCAGCAAAAGTTTAAAAAGAAATCACAAGTGTATATAATCAATTAGCGACAATTAATTTCCTTTTTTTCTGACATATTTGATTAAAAAAATGGTGAAATACAGATATGGAGGATAAATTATTACGTTAAATTTATTCTATTAACCCTCTTAGGGATACAGTTGTATAAACCCGTCATCTGGCTGTCAGGTTTTCCAGCAACAGATATAATTTTTAAAATTTATAAATTTAATAAATGTAATAAATTTTAACATTTTAATTATGTAGAAGTCATTTATAACCCTATTCTTCAGAAATATAATTTTTTAAGAAGTTAAGAAATTAAATTTTCAGTTAAAAATTTAAAAATCATGCAGTGAAAACAAGTTTACACTTCAGCCAAATTGCTTATCCTTTAGAGGGTTAATATAAAAATCTATTACACTGTAATAAAAAAATATCATTCATAAGTAAGCTATATAATTTTAGACGTAGTATTTATTCAGGCTTTATCAGCTCTGGTAATATCCCTTTTAAATTTAGATGAAAAATAATCGGATGTCGAGGTTTATCAGAATACTATCTTAAACTTCAAATAGTGTGACCTTTTCAGGCTTTGCTTTGAATAAATGTTCTGGTCACTATGAATACGTTAATTTTAGTCACGTCCTAATCCTACAGACCTTTCAGTTAATATTTCAAATGAGCACTACTGACTATAGTTTCAGGTTACCCGTAGCGTCAATAAAAGCTTTACCTTATATATGCTTAATATTTATGCAGTATTTCAGGTATTCCTATTCGCATAGCTGCGAATCAACTAGACGTCAACAATATTACTATTAATATTAATAATAACAACAACAACAACAATAACAATAATAATAACAATAACAATAACAATAGCAATATAATAATAATAATAATAATAATAATAATAATAATAATAATAATAATAATAATAATAATAATATAATAATAATATAATAATATAATAATAATAATAACAATAACATAACAATAATAATAACAATAACAATAATAATAATAATAATAATAATAATAATAATAATAATAATACAACAACACTAACACTAACACTAACAATAATAACAATATTTATTATTAATAATAATAATA